>OZ023268.1:79062599-79492599 GCA_964006375.1 Tillus elongatus | reverse complement strand
CAGATCATTTGTATGAAAATTCACTACCATAACGCACTTGCTGCGTCCAGACTTTTTTTCTTTAGAGACACCAGACTTTTAGTTGTTTATAAGAAAAGAAATTCTGGATGCAGCAAGCAAAAACATTTTTATGAAAATTCACTACCATAACGCACTTGCTGCGTCCAGAGTTTTTTTTTCCTTTTATGGCATCAAATGCATTTCGTAGATCTTCAGGAGTGTAACTTTAGTCTTTATTGTTTTTCTTTGGTTATTGCGC
This sequence comes from Tillus elongatus, assembly GCA_964006375.1. Classification (NCBI taxonomy): domain Eukaryota; kingdom Metazoa; phylum Arthropoda; class Insecta; order Coleoptera; family Cleridae; genus Tillus; species Tillus elongatus. The sequence continues at coordinate 79,492,340 of OZ023268.1, read as the reverse complement.
ACCATTTTGCCTCTAAAAAAAAAAAAAAAAACTTTCCGAAAATATAATTCAAGAGGCACTAAGGTTACATTACTGGGCAAGTGCATATGCGTTTGTGCTTTCAACATTGTGTATAGACACACTTGACCCGTAACCTGTTTTGGAAGGGGAGAGAACGTATTTGCTAACTGCATGTGCAAAATCATTGTAATGCTGTAAAAACAATATAAAAAAAAACTAAATTTCAGCTACTTACCAAATCTTGAAAAAGGGTCACTTCAGAGTGAAGAAAACTACTATAAACAGAGCACCATGTAAATAAAATGAGACCAAAATTGACACTGTGTTGACAGTTGCCTGATTGAATGACTTTATTTTGCAATTGGACCAATTTTTCCAAATCATAACCATCATATTCAGCACCTTGTTAAGCCCATATTGTAACAAATAGTAGGAGTATGTCATATTTTGTAAAAAAAAATTATTCATTAATATATTATTACAAATGATTTGCAATTGCCATAAATAATAGTATATAAAACTAAAAATAATGTTAAAAATAAAAAATATCAGGAAATATGCAATGTAAAAGACTTAAACTAAAATGCCACTTGTAGACAAGCGTGTTCTACATTAGAAGCTCAAGTTTATTACTATTAGATACATTTTCCTTGCATACTGGGTTATTGTTATAACCTGTAGCAACTAAGATGTGGTAAAACTGAGCTTAGAATACTAGACATGCTAAAGTAGTTAGAATTTAGAATGGTGCTATTATAAGAAAAAAACTGTAACTTATTATTGGTGTCATAGGCTAATATTTATACATAGATTTTATGTCACTTAACTTTTATTAAAATTTACACATTTTGTGTATCTTTTGTACTATGCAGGTGTATGTTTTGTCAGAGTTATTATATCTCCTTATAATATTCATGCAATAATGTGTTCCAGTTGAATATAAGCCAATGTGATTAAGTTAATGTCTTTCATAACAATAGTACATGTACCAAAAGTCATATCTTGGAGAATTAGCCATAGGTTCTATTTGTTTTATTTTGGTAAGTTGTTTCTAAAAAAATATTTGGAACATTTTATAGATATTTTAAATGACTAAGTGAAAATTGGAACCTGTGATGAGCACTGATAAGTACAATTGCAGATCTCAAATCACCACAACACATTTAAAAAAATCTGACGATTGTTTCACTGATAAAGGTAGTGTCATCAAAGGATAAAAAATTGTGAATTCTGTTTTTTTTTTTCATTCTTTGACGACGCTAACTTTGTTAATAAAATGATGGTGACACTTCCAATTTTTTTTTTTTTGAAATGAGCGCGGATTAGGGCCCCTAGAACTCATATCCAAGGTCTGTTTGGATTTTTGTTTGTTTATATATATATATACATATATACATATATACATATATACATATATATATATATATATATATATATATATATATATATATATATATATATATATATATATATATATATATATATATATATACAAAATATAAAAGTTGAAAATGACCCCGAATATGGGTTTTAGGGGTCCTAGTTAGCGCTCATTTGAAGAAATTTTTGGCAGAATTCAAGTCGGGATCTCCGCATTAGTGAATTTTTTCTGTGTGTGTGTGTGTGTGTGTGTGTTTGAGTGATAACTCAAAAAATACTCAACTGATTTTACGAAACTTGGCACATATTTTCATTGTGTTAAGACTGCGGACGAGTTCGTAAATCAGCTATAACGGACATTGCCCCCCCCCCCCCATATCCAAAAATAGTTTTCGAAACGCTATATTTTTGAAAGTTTCAGAGTAAGCGGAATGAGACTTTACATGTGGCTAGAATGGTGTAAATAAACCTCTGTTGTTAATTTTAAGTAATTTGGTTCACAAAACTTAGGGCTTTTTCCAAATTAAAAATAAAATCTGAAAGCCATGCATTGAAACGGCTTAAAACAATTAAAAGGCCAATGCCTGAGAGACTGAGTAGTTAACTGCCATGCATAAATGCATAGATTGATTCATACAACAGGTATAAATCATATATCAACGATAACCAAACAATATAAATAACAGGCCACAATAATTATATATATATATATATATATATATATATATATATATATATATATATATATATATATATATATATATATATATATATATATATATATATATATAAACAATGCCCATGACACACTACCTAGTTATCTAGTTCATTCTCATATTTTATAGTGAAGTAATAATCTCAATGAATTAGCATTTGGGCCATTAAGTGTCATTTCTTAATCATAGAAACTGTCTCAGTAAGCCTGGGTTTAATGATTTAAGAAGTGCTGTTAAATATGATTTGTTCTGCTCTTTGTTATAAAGAGAGGAGAGCTAATATTGTTTCATAAACAAAAAAACAGGGTGTTTCTGCTCTCATTCCATATTTTTTATTGTTGAATAAAAACTTTTTCTAATAGGTAGGCATTTTTCAAAGAAATTTGGTAGGTACATACCAGTTTTAAAAGGTGCTAAAGACAGGGGTTTTTCAAATATTTTAATTAAATATCTCTAGGGGTTTTTGCCAATTTTTGAGCCTGTAAAGCTCATAGAAAGCGTTAATCTGATGCTTAGAATTATTTCATCTTGTTTCAAAGTACAATTTTTTATGTTCTTTACACTAAAAAAAAACTATTTAAACCGATTTATGAAGATTTTACAGAGGTGTCCACAAAAGCCATTTAAAAATTTTAAAAAATTATAGTGGCCTGTTGACTATAAGTTTTAGGTCTGCAAGTGTGTACAGTGGAAAACTGTTTAACTTATAGTGCAAATTTACAGAATTCTGATTTTTACAATTAAAAAAGCCTTATACATTAATTATAAACTTCTAATTTCATTCTTTGGAATCAATGTCTAATTTTTGTGGATTATAGACTAAGGAAACTGTCTATTTCTCCAATGAACTAAATAATTGTAAAATTGTTTGGTGGAAGATTATTCACTCGTTTATTGGGCAATAACTCCTGAACCTGTAATTTACAATTAAATCCATTCATTTTAAAATACTTTACAAAAAAAAGGTTAATTGTTATACTATTGTTAACATTTTTGTTTATAAAATTCAATGTGTATATGCTTTTCTGTATATTAACAATAAACATAGAGAGAAGAGAGGTAAAAGAAACTTATATTTTCTAAGCAACTTTTTAAGGGTAAATTCTTTTGTGTATGTATTCTGCAAAAATGTGTTAATAAAATTGTTGATAAAAGAGTGGTATAATGTTTTTCTACCTTATGTGACCTTTGCGCTAACTGTCTGACTAGTAACACAACTTAGCACAAGGACTATTCTAAACTGATGACAAGACTTTCTTCTGGAAGGTGGTTATTTGTGAAGACAACTGATTAACTTGTTACGTAATTATAGTTTCGGCCAAAATAGAAACATATTTTGCTGTATTTTCAATTTCCATTCATGCCACATTCTAAATGATGTGAAAAAATCTGCAATGAATAAGTAAAGGGTCTTGACCATTGCTATGGCCATTTCCTCATTCATTGCACACCTTCTCATGAGTAGATTTGACACAGATCTAGTAAATGAGATTTTTGTTAGAGTATGGTTTTATTATGTGCACGATATTTTCGCATTATTTAATACAAATGTATGCAAAGTAGACGATTTTATTGCCAGATTTCACAGTAAATTTGGCTCTATTAAATTAACCCATGAAATAGAAATTAATAACAAATTAAATTTTCTTGATGGATTAGTCATTAACAATAGAGACCATTTATAATTTAAAATCCACAGAAAGGAAACCACTACTTTGAGTTACATTTCGATTGACTCACACCGTAGTTTTTCACAAAAAACAGCTAGTTTGAATTTTTAGGTTCATAGATTTCCCTTAAATAATTAAAGATACAACAGAGAACTGGAACCCACTGAGCAAGGTAATATTGCATTAACATTGCAGAATCTTTTCCAAAGCAAGTGTAAGTTTGATAGATTACTTACAGAAAGCCTCCTGCAAGTTTGTTACAAATGGCCCCCAGTGACTTTACATATGCAAGTGTTTCTTTTGTAACGTTACTGCAAGTTTACTGTAGTGATGTGTTACAAACTTTTTTTATACTTACAAATGTTACCTTACAGCAAGCTTCAATTTTAAGACGGCCTAGCAAAGTTGTAAAATTTAAACTTACATTTGCAACTTATCTGCAATTGTATCTGTGTGTGTGTTGTTTCTTTAACGTCGGCCTATTTCCGCGACTATGGCCAATCACCGACGCCAGGAAGCAGTTTCACCCTACTATCCTGGAAATTTTGCCGAACCCCTGCCTTTCTGTAAGGAGGGTAGGGATCTTTAACATGCCCAACATCGCATGGACACGGGACCGACGGCTTTACGCCCCCTCCGAAGGGCGGAACGTGCAAACATTCAACTTGCTCAAATACAATGCCAGAACCTCGGTTGATGTTAATTTTACAGTTTGTACTGAAAAAGTGAAAGGAGTACCCTGGGATCGAACCCAGTACCCTTCGGTTCAGAGGCACACGTTCTTACCCCTGAACCACCGAGGTTACAATTGTATATATTATATATACACTGCAATTTTGTAACTTGGGATAATTCCAATTAATCTACTTCAGCTTTTTTCAAATGTCATTTATAATTTTAGTAAATGACAACCTTTTTAAAAATAGTCAACAAGCTTTTTGTTGACTATTTTTAAAGTACACATCAAGCGATACAAAACCACCTAATTTCAAATTTTTATTATAAATCTTGAATTGAAAGCACGAAAAAAATAATTGTGTAGTTAATCAATGAAAAAATTGTTTAAATCTGCTGGTTTTCTACAACTTCACATGTAAGAACTTTAAAAATAGTCAACAAAAACCTAGGGTTGATTAAAGAAATTATTGATGAAGTCATTTTTAGTGAATTTTCGTAGTATTTGTAAGTGGCTTGGATAAGTTCGTTAGTCAGGAAAATCGGACGAGGTTTTCCGGGAAAATTTTGAGTTTTCATTCGAAAAAAATTTTATCTCAAAAAATAAAAATGATATGATAACCAAATTTGGTAGGTAGATTTACGATATAAAAAGTAAACTATACAAAAAAATTTAGATTTCTATGTTACAAGAAAAAAAAGTTATAATAAAATATTTGGTGCCATTCTATGAAAATTCACTACCATAACGCACTTGCTGCGTCTTCGAGTTTTTTAAATATGGTACATACCGTATAGGTTTTTTAAAAGACTGCAATTTGAAATACTAATCAATGTGTCCAAGCATTTTTGACAAAAAGAAACTGTATTTGATTAAGTGAATTTATTTCAAGTTACAAACTAATACTGAATATAGGTATAGATGTATTTATACATAATATATATTTCTTGTAAAACTGTAAAAAATGACTTAAGACAATGTTAATTAGAATAAAATCTTTATTACATAAAAAAATTAAAGACTTAACAACATTATTCATTTCTGCTGATAGATATATAGATTTTATTGACCATCAAATGTACATGGTAAGTCACTGCTTTATGCACATAAGTATACTCATACTTGTGCGTGCTTCGCCTTATAATGAGCTATCCTATCAAAGCATACACTACAACAAATCCTACATTAGACATCTGACCGTCCTTCAATATTTAAATTATTTAATTTCTCAAGTATCCCTCCATCCACCGCACACACCCTCTCACCTCTATTCCAGTGTGAATAAATGAGGTATATCCGTCAACAACAATCTCTCAAAGCATTTCATCCCTCTAACGTCTCTCTGTTCAAACCCATCCTGTCTTCTACCCAATCTACTCCTGGCACAAGCAGAGGACAACCCTGTCTCCAACCAATACACAGCCAAAAGCAACCACTCTCGCTTATACACGCATTTATACTTACCCACAGCCATTCACTAGCTCCTGTCCTCGCACGCCATCCCATAAGTCGCTTATACACACCTTTATACTTACTCACAGACACTCACTAGCTCCTGCCTTCGCACATCATCCCATAAGTCACAAGCATACACTCACACATACCCGACATACTCTCACGCTAACGCTACGCCCACACTTGCACACTTGCACTATAGTTACTAGATAGAGATAGTTAAGACATATAGCGAGAGTGCCCATGTTTAGGCTAAAATGCAGTTCTAGGCAAAACTCGACAACAAAATAGATAACTTGAACTCGTGATATCCTTATTAATTGACCCATTTGAAAAATTGTTTTTTCTAAATGAATACCAATTAATTGTTTTTCATATTGTTTTACTAAATAACTCTTAGTCATCTAGGAAAACGTGTGAAACACCAATAACAAAAACGAAGTCTTCTGCGGCACTAACTTATTTTGAGCGGGAAGAATTTTTTTAGCTTCTAAAATATATGGTAACATGTGTGACATAAAATAAAGTCAAATCAAATACTATTGTGAAAAAAGAAATATCTAAAATGGTGCATTCACTTCGATTTTAGATAAAGTTTCATTAAGCAAACGTAAGAATATACAATGGATAAATCAAGCACAGCGAAACGAATAAAACTTCAATGTAAAAATAGCCTAAATATGGCGACAGTCTTTGAAGGTGTTCACACATGTCTTAACTATACCTATCGACTAAGTATAGTACCGTCAACGTCTGTGTACCTCCAGAAACATTGAGTTAAAATAAAGCAAAATTATGACTACAATGAATTACGTATATATATAAAAAAGTCTGTGGCTAGTGGAACTTGCATTCCAAAGCTTTTTCCTAATGCACACACACACTACAAAGAATGAATACAAATAGTATGTAACACTATACACATTAGTTTAGAGCACGAATAAATTCCTTCACCTTGGTTTTTGTTTTATAACATCCACTAGTGCCTACTTTAAGTGGCAGCGTCTTAATAACAGGTAGAAAATTGAGGAATTTGATTCCCAAGTAATCAACCATCTGCTTTGTTTTCTCCTTTTTGTGCAACCGTATTTTTAATTCATGCATGCGGCTGGTATTGATGTTGCGAGCTTCACCATTTACTGGATACTTTAAATACATATACTGAAGAAGAATATGACTGTAAGGGTACCTAAGTATCCCAATGGCCTCGAATACATCAGGGATGCTTTTTCTTGGACCTACGTACACAATGTCCTTATTGCTCTTTTTTGCATGATAAACACATGTTCCACTGCTGGCGAGTTAACCCATATGAATGTTCCATATGATAAGATACTGCGACCATGTGAAAAATAAGCAATCCTGGCAGCTTGATGGGTACTGTACTGTTCTTATGATGTCGATTGCTCTGGATAAGCCTCCTGCTTCCATAGGTCAATCATGTAATTTAAAGTTTTAAAATGAATTGGTCTGACCAGGTAAGACATATCCACGCTGCTTCTATGGACATAACAAAATTCGTATTTAGCAATTAGGCTTTCTTTTTCGTTGAATAGATTTCATAAAAAGAAAAAAGGAGCAGCCACTTTAAAACAATTCACCAATAGCGGCACACCAAAATTTAATTATGCTACAGAAAAGTAACTAATTTTATTGAATTCACACATGTATTTATTTAGTATATAGCTGTTTTAGGGATTCTTACCTGTCATGTTTGTAGATATACTCCATGTTTCATTCCCCACACTCCAGACAACATACATGGAGACATGAAACGAAAAAGAGAACTTAAGAACTATGAACTAACAATATTATTAGCTAAAGCTAAAGAGCCAGAGTCCAGTGCCACACAGCAATGATGTATAGCCATGTAAGTCCAATGTGACGAGAAATTGGCAGCATAATTTGAATCCAAACAGATTGCACAACTGAAGTACAAGCATTGTAAGTAGGCATATAGTGGCTTGGGTGATATTGACTCCAGTGAAAAGCTGAACTCCACAGAATAGTTTGAGTATGAGCATTGCCAAAGGAGATTTGAAAAACCTGAAAAGTAGAAATAAAAATGAAGGCAACAGTAGTAATAAGAAAGCTAAAACATCATATTTGAAACAATGTTCAAACGATGTTATTTTATATTGAGGAAAGTTTGAAATGAGCAAAACAATACATATACACTCACAATACACATGCATCCATTTAAAATACACAAGCTAACAGTGAAAAGAAATGTTAAAGTAGAAATAATATAAAATATCTTACCGAACATTCAGGGGATCTGGTGTCCAGAAGAATCTCTGAAGTTTTGTACTACGATCACACAAGTTTTTTTTTCTAATCCAAACAGATGGAGATCTGCGAACACAAAGAAAAAGATAATTTAAAAACAAAGTATTGTATAAATAAAGCCTAGGAAGGAAATAAGTAAAATTCTGAACGCCGTTTGATAATAAGAACCGTTTAAGGATCAGCTGTCTTTTAAATATGAAAAAAGGTTACTCAAATAAATAATAATAATTAACATTGTTTGTAATCATCAATATAAGTAAGCTATAAGCGTTTAATTTGACTTGAACAAGTGATCGTAACATTGTTAATCCAGGAAAATATCAACATATATAGGTTATTAGTCAAGTTTCTACAACAGGCAGATATTTCTTTATAAAACTGTATCCAGACGCTTAAGATACACAGTCACAATGACACATTAAAGCACACCGAATCAGGTTTTGGCATGGTTTGATGTAGTTTAATTTAGTCTATTTTTCTAGGATTCAATGTTGATGGAGATCTGATATAACAACTCATTAGACTTTTAAATTAAGTTAGTTTCAACAAGCATTCCTCATGTCTCACCTTGTGTCAAACCCACCTTATAGTGGCCATGTCTTGTACCGTCATGATAAAAAATAGCCCTGATTGACCCCTGGGCTTGAAGAATTGTGTCCCTGCCTTTCCTATAGTTAAATTAGGTAAACCTTCTTACGTTTGTATAAATTACATGTATATATGTGTATATTTTTGCGTTTTAATTACATTACATAATTAGATAAGCTCAGATATGTAAATTAGATTTTGTGAGCCCCAAACACCTCGCCAACTTGCCTATTACTAGTTATTATATGTGTAAATATGTGTATACGCATATATAAAAAAAGAGTGTGGCTAGTGGAACTTGCCTTCCGAAGCCATTCACCTACACACACACAGGGTCATATATTAACTTTTTAACTTAATGAGTACACAGCTTACAGAAATAAACTTAACAGCATAATTAAAACTGTAAGGAATAAGTATTATAGAGATTTAATAAATAAAAATAGGTACTGTGCTAAAAACTTGTATGGTATTGTGAACCAGCTACACGTAAAAGATAAACCTAGTTTGTAAGACTCGATGCATTTTTGCAACAATTAGAACCGTAGACCGGTTTCGCTCTCCTTAGAGCTCTTCAGTACGGCATACTAATTGCAGCAAAAATGCATCAAAAATAATACGGCTATCGTATAGCCAGTCTTAAAATACTCAGTAAGTGGTGGACGTGCCGCCACCTAGTTGCGGAACCAAGTAGTATGCTGTCACGCCAGCTCCAAATAACACAAAGTGGTTCCGCAACTAGGTGGCGGCACGTCCACCACTTACTGAGTATTTTAAGACTGGCTATACGATAGCCGTATTATTTTTGATGCATTTTTGCTGCAATTAGTATGCCGTACAGAAGAGCTCTAATGAGAGTGAAAGCGGTCTACGGTTCTAATTCTTGCGAAAATGCATCGAGTCTTACATACTTTGTCCCTATATTGGGGTAGAAATGGGCCAGGGCTGACAATTTTCTAAATTGTTAGTTAGCTGTATTCAGTTTCTATTTTTTTAACACTTTGTGTTATTTGGAGCTGGCGTGACAGCATACTACTTGGTTCCGCAACTAGGTGGCGGCACGTCCACCACTTACTGAGTATTTTAAGACTGTCTATACGATAGCCGTATTATTTTTGATGCATTTTTGCTGCAATTAGTATGCCGTACTGAAGAGCTCTAATGAGAGCGAAACCGGTCTACGGTTCTAATTGTTGCGAAAATGCATCGAGTCTTAGATACTTTGTCCCTATATTGGGGTAGAAATGGGCCAGGGCTGACAATTTTCTAAATTGTTAGTTAGCTGTATCCAGTCTCTATTTTTTTAACACTGTGTTATTTGGAGCTGGCGTGACAGCATACTACTTGGTTCCGCAACTAGGTGGCGGCACGTCCACCACTAACTGAGTATAAACCTAGTTGTTGTATACAGAAGAGGAAAACAGAAAATGGAGAAATAAGTTCCGATTCGAAAGTTATTGCAAATAACTTTAATGAATACTATTCTAAACTGGGCAGTCGCTAGTACCGCAAACTATATATTTTTCTGAAACCGATGATAAAGAGGTAAAAACACTTGTTCTGAAGCTTAAAACTGGCGAGGCTCCTGGAATTGATCGAATTCGATCTGAGGTGCTTCATATAATAGTGGACGCAGTTGTGGGGCCGCTGGTGTATATAGTCAACATGATACTGAATACCAGAAACTTTCCCAACGCACTTAACATTGCAGTAGTAAAACCCATGTACAAGAGTGGCGACAGGCTAGATATGCGTAATTACCGACCTATTTCATTGATTTCTGTCCTTGCCAAGTTAGTAGAATCTGTAATAAAAAAAAGAATAGTGAGTTTTATGAACAAATTTGGTATAATCTCAGATCACCAATACGGCTTTAGATAGGGCAGGTCCATACAGGACGTAATATCCCGGCCCACATCTTACACATACAAAGAAATTGATCATGGAATTCCCTCATTGTGCGTCTTTGTGGACCTTGCAAGGGCATTTGACACAGTTAGTGTAAGTGTAAACAATGTGGTCAGTGTTACGGATGGGGTAGAGTACGGTGTTCCACAGGGAACTGTGCTTGGACCTATGTTGTTTATTATTTACATGAACGGCCTTTTGTCCCTGCCCTCTCGAGGAATTATAAGCTTTGCCGACGATACAGCCATCTTTTACAGCTCTAAAACATGTGCTAGTCTAATTGACTTGGTTCAGAATGACATCGCCTTAATAAAGGTGTGGTTCGATTTTCATCTCCTCACAATAAATCTGGACAAATTATATACCGTTCGCCATAAACAAGGCCATGTTACCCAGCTTGTCCCCATTAATCATTAAACTCGGGAACGAGGAGTTTGCAATACTGGCCAAAGATAGAATAAAGTATTTGGGAATCACCCTTGATAGTTATCTGAAATGGGATGCTAATGTTGATATTATTGTGCGGAAAATCCGGGGACTGCTGTCAAGATTTAGATTGTACAGAAGTATTCTGGATGTGGCTCATCTAAATATCTTATATTATGCTCTTGGGGAGTCACATATTAGGTATGGGATTATTGCTTGGGGAGGAGCATTCAACTGCCACCTGTTCAGGCCGGAGGTGATGTAAAAAAGGTGGCACCTGAGGATACTGAATCGGGGACCTACCTACCCAGGAGACAAATTGTTTAAGGAGGCCCAGGTATTGGATGTAAGGCAACTTTATTGTCTAATAATGCTAACGAATCAGAGAAATTACCGCCAAAGGTAATAGGAAGAATAAAACAGTTTTTCAAAGGAGCTTCTTATATCTTGGACCTTGTGTCTTTAATATGTTGCCATTAGAAATTAGAAGAGTCAACCCAATTAAGTAGGCGTATAAACCAATTTTGTTAATAGCATAATCTAAAAGAGGCGTATGAACATACGCCGTTGAACTCGGCATTCGCTTATATACGTATAAACCATTTAGGTGTATACGCTTTTAGTAGTTTGGTGTGTAGTTGTAATGACCCTCTTTTTTTTCTCCCTCAGGGCTCGTCCGCGTCTCTGCCGTCCCGATAGCACTGCAGCCTTTGGCTTATTGTGCATGCCCTTAGTCTTTCTACTCCACCCATTCCAAAATCACTGTGCCTTGAACTAGTCTGCACAGCGATTGGTAGAGTGAAGTTTTATATTGCTCTTTCTCCGGTCTAAACTGGCCGTAGATCAGTTTTCTTTTGCGGTCCAGAGCTTTACACTCGCACAAGATGTGCTGGGCTGATTCCTCCCTCGCCGCAGAGTCTGCATGTGAGGTCCCCCTCGAACCGCCCCATTTTATGCAGGTGTTTCTTGACGGCCATGTGTCCCATCAAGAGACTTGTTATGTTTCTGAGCTGTTCTCTGCTAATATTTAGCACCTCCACAACCTTCTTTGGACTGGGTTCGTCAACAACTTCCCATATCTGAGCCCTGGACAGTCTGCCCAGTACACATTGTGTTCGTTTCTGACCCAGGACTTAATGGCTCCCCTGGCAGTGCTCTTTGTCACACCCAGAGCCGGTTCTGGTCTCATAAATTGTTCTGCTGATCCTCTCTTCACGAGACTGTCAGCTTCTTCATTGCCTTTGACCCCCGAGTGACCCGGCACCCAGATGAGGGTGACCTCATTCTGCCCAGTCAGGTCGCTCGTCTCGTATCGGCACTCACTTACCAGCCTGGAGTTCACCCGTGGGATACTTAGGGCTGCCTGGCTGTCTTTGGCTATGAGGATACGCTTGTTGTGGTAGCCCCTCCTATTGTTCTTCCGCATACAACACAGGATGACGTACATTTCGGCCTGAAAGACCGTTGCATGGGCTCCGGGGGAAATAATATGACTTACCCTCGGTCCTTCTGAATAAATACCTGCCCCCGTCCCACGCCCCTCGCCGGATTCGTCCGTACACCAGACGAGCGCGTCCCGTGGTAAGCCCGGCGTATCCTCCCGCCATGCCACACAGTCGGAGATTTCCACTATAAAATTGTTTTCCTTGCAGATTCGCGGGCTCGCGAAGTCTGACCTCATTTCAAGCATGGGCTCCTTCACGATCTCCTGAATTTTGCAGTGGCCGCTGAAGCCTGGGTTGATCTTCAGTCTACCATTGCAGGCTAGTCTATATAGTCCTAGCCTGTCCTTCCCCATGATAACTAAATATGTGTGGGGGGGTGGCGGTGGCGGGTGTGATACGACCATAGTTACGCCCTTTATTTCATGCTAAGCAACCTTTAATTTGACAGTTTATAAAGCGCAAAATAAACAACATTGTTTCATATAATGGCTCGAATATCAGGGTAGTAAAGGTGCAAACGAAATTGCCACTTGCTTAATAAAATTTATTTAGGGCCTTCCAGAAAATATTCCACATCTAGTTTTGCATTGTGATAATTGTCCAGGTCAGAATAAAAATTTTATGGTAGTATGTATGCTTCAACACTTCATGATGAGCAGTGTTAATAATGTTCAGTCTATTGAGTGTAAAGTTTTGGAGCCTGGTCACACTCACATAGATTGTAATTCAATGTATGCTACAATAGAATGTGCAACACAATACTAGTTACACTATGTTTCAATAATGTACCTGAATATAAATATTTTATAATTCAATTTTTCATTTCTGTCGAAAATCAAACACACCATACGCCTCTTTCGTGTGTTACAATATTCCAGAATTTGACAGGAAACCGGCTAATGTCGGAAAATTTTTGAAAAGTTGTGACCTGGTTATTGTGACCAATTTTACACAGCAAACTAAAATTTATATCTTAATCACTTACTATTAAATTTTATCCAAACAAAATTAATGATAACATTAAAATAATTAGCTAGTGACTAGACTTAAGGAACGCTATTGTTCAAAACTTCACCGATCAGCGTGACGGTACCAGTTTACTCGCCGAAATGCTGACGCTCAAACAACGCCAAGGCGAGGATACATTAGCATTTTCTAACAGATGTAGGCATATCGAATAGCTGCTCATTTCGAATTTAATAGCGAACGAAAACAATGAAGCGATACGTGCTTTAAAGATGACTCTTCACCAGTGCCAGACATTAAAAGCGTTTTTAGGCGGATTAAGAAATCCTCTGGGTATGGTCTTGCGATCTACGAATCCGCAGAGTCAAGCTTTAAAATTTGTATTTGCAGAAGAAAATTTCTACTATAGGAACAGAACAATGTACAAATCACATTTCAGTAACAATAAACAAGACGGACAAAACAGACCACCTTTTCGGAGACAGAATAACCCGACTTTTAATAATGTCCAATATGAAAACCCGTTCCAACCAAATCACAGACCATTTCAGCAGTAAAATTATCAACAAAACTTACAACCCAAACAAAATTTCCAATTTACACCTACACCTAATTTTCAACAAGATTTCTTCAATCAATTAAGAAGACCTAACTTAAATAATAATATTACCCAATCGAATCAAGTAATAAGACAAAATTTTAATCAAAATAACGCTAATATACATTATCCAGAACCCATGGAAATTGGGAGCAATAACACATCAACCACATAGAAATACGTTACAGTTACCCAACACGGAAATTATTGAAAACGACGTAAATGATTTTGAATACGAATTAAATAACGAACAATCGCTATTAGAACTGTGACGAAAAAAAATAAAAAATTTCCTACGGCCGGCACATCACATCATGAATCATAATAGATACTAACAATTTTAATATACTCTGTAGGTTACCTTACGTGGAGTTAAGGGAAATAAAAGCTAAACTATTGTTAGATTCGGGCTCTTAAAAAAATCTTTTGAACCACAGTAGCATATTAGAATTTTTCAAATAGTATTTATGAAGAACCATTTTTTTATCACAACGGCGGATGAAGTGTCAAAACACACAAAACGGGCCAATATTATGTTACATTCTATATCAGATAAGACACAAGAATTCTGTCTTTTCAATTTCAACGATCAGTCCAGTAGACTCCTAGGGATCGAATTTTTAACCCAAAATGAGGCCAATATAGATTTTAAAAACCACAAATTGTATATAGGCAACAAATGTATACATATCAAATTTCCAAATGAAATCAATCAATCGTATAAACACAAGCAAAGTTCAGAACAGGCCAACGCAGATGGCCTGTTAATCAGTAATAATCAATTCAAGGGCGGCTCCTCAATACGTGCGCCCGTGCGCGCGCACTGCCGCCTGCTGTGGAAAAAATAATATTTTTGCTATGCAATTTTTTTAATAATTTTTTATCTACTTTTTTACCTCCTGCATTCAACAAACAAAATTAGTATATCGAGCATCGCAGAGAGTCGGCAACCATTAATACAGAATCAGAATAAGTATAGTGTTAATCGTTGCAGACGTTATATACATTCATATACATATAAAGCAGTCAAACGGCGGGGGTATTTTTCGGCGCTCTCAGGAAATGCGATACTTCATTGCGAAATGATCGCCTATCATCGTCGAAAACGACTGAATAAGCAATCTCTTGTGCGCTATAAAATTACACACTTCCAGTTTGTAGTGGACTTTTGGCAGAGCGTGTGTACCTACTACCTAGTAATTTTCGTCTTCGCGTCGGATTGATTTTTAATTAGGTCATTTCGTTGTTGTTTACATGTTCTAACAAGACAATTATTATTATGATGGCCACTACTTTTGGTTGCTTAATAAGTGGACAAAATAATTGTGATACTGTGATTAATTCAGTGGATATTTTAAATTTAAAGGTTAACTTTTTAAGGGACTTTTTAACTACTATAACGTATAACTAACTAGAGGAAAACTTGGTTAGTTAATAATTATTAAGTTTAGTAAGTAGTTTTTTTTATAATACATTTTCGGGGAAAAAATAGGCGAGCCCTACATTTTTAATGAATTTTTATTTTTAAAAAATTCACTAATAAATAGGTATCGATGGAAAGACTTTGCAAAAATGTTTTCAAATGAGCGCGAACTAGGACCCCTAGAACCCACATCCGGGGTCAGTTTCAATTTTGATATGTATATATATATATATATATATATATATATATATATATATATATATATATATATATATATATATATATATATAATATACAAAATTAAAATAACTTTTTTCACTTTATTACATAATTAAGCTTAAAAATGGGTGACAGACGACTCTTTCTTTTATATTGGCCACATCCATGTCCGATGAGATTCCACACATCATTCTTTCCCATTTACCTTAATAACGCCTTTCCATTGCACTATATTGTCTTGAAGGAACCTTTTTCCATGTCCCTCGCGCACGTCTCCAAGGCTTTCTCGAGAAAAAAAAAAGATGGAAATGCAAGAAATGCATTTTCATTAACATGCGACAGCCCATATTTTTGAAAGCTGTCATACATCATCAACAACTTACACGTAGTTGTCGCTTTTGTTATTGCCCAGAAAAGACTTTGTGATGGCGCGAAATGCTGTTCAACCCTTCTTTTCTTTTTCAGTCAGTTTTCAAAGCCTTCGGACAATAGCATTTTTTTTAATTTGTGGCCCAGTAAAATACCAGCTTTTTGTTTTGCTATGGTCAGACTGGGGAACATCGATCTAGTATGTTCAAAGGCAAGTGAATTTGTGTCAAGAGCCTTTACGAATTCTTTGGCTAGCACTTATTTAATATGTAAAGGTAGAAGTAAAATCTTCTCTTTGGCAACCAGAGGATCGTGAATAACATTGTATTTTCCTGGTATAAGACCTTCTCTAATGGACCATATGCGTCCAACATAGTGTTCACGATTTGCACGGCTGTTCCACATGCACAAGAAACACGAAAATTTAGTATACCCGCCTTGCAGTCCAAGAAAAAAAGTCCAACAGACATTCCATTGATACCGATATTGTATTTTTTCAAGTAGTAATTTAATATTTGCATGGTCTTCTTTTAAGTGTACAGAATATGCAATCGGGAGGGAAGGTAATTTATCGCCATTGCGTAAGAGAACCGCCTGTAAGCTGGAGACAGAACTGTTAATAAATAAACGCCATTGCTTAATCATGAACTCTTCCAATTTCGTGTAAAAGCCATCTACGTCAGCACAAAAGTGAATATCATCTTGGACAGAATAAAAACCAGAATAATTTTGATGGCAATAGGCATCTGTACAGTCCTTGTTGAGAAGCTTCCATTGTTTAAGCCGCGATCCAAGAATTTCACCTTTTTCTTTTGTAAGACCTAGATCTCCTACTAAAATCGTTTAAGTCTTGTTATCTTAGAAAATGTGGCTCACCTTTGGGTATATATTCTTGGTCCTGGCTACATGATTCGTCAATTTTCGATTCAATTACTTCCAATTCTTGTTCTTTCGAACTTGAAGGGCCTGGTGGGAAAGGAACAGCTAGCGTATCGCTATGTGCAATTAGTGCACTGGTAGACTGTAAGTCTGGATAATAAATATTAATTCGATCAGATTTTAAGTCGACTAGACAAAAATAACAATATGTGACACGATTGGTGGGCTCCCTCCAAATTCTGAGAACGCCAAAAGGCATTTTCCTGTTCTCTACAAATCATGCCTCAAGAGTTGATCGGCAGCTACCACAAATTACATTTGGTGTCCAATTTTTGTCTAAGTTGGAAAACTTCATGCCAAAATAACATTCATAGGCGTCCCAAAGCTTTGTATTCTGCACTATTTCAAATTTCACTTGTTTTTTGATATGTAGTGACAGCAAATACTAAAAAAACTATCTCGAGAATGCTTGCAAATTCGTCTGACAGTTTAAAGCAAAAATAAAATATAGACAGCACGCGTTATAAAGACCAAAACAACATAAAATAGCTGTCAGGTTTAGATCTGACAGCTTAGCAAAAACAAAGGATGAAATGTCACCAGGGTCATGGCCTAATACGTTTGGCATAATAAAATCCAGATAAACAAATTTCATGTCACGTAGTGTTATATGCCTCTTTGGACAGAGATAAAATTGCTTAAATAGTCTTTATTTTACGTCATCTATTTTCATGAAAAGCCGATTGTTTTCGTTCTTGGCAAACGTAACTTAAAAATAAGTAATACCATCAAAAAGTACGCCCAATACTCTTTCCAAAAATGTGTCGCATGGCCCATATACAGGGGCGGCTCCTCAATAAGTGCGCCCGTGCGCGCGCATTGCCGCCTGCCGGGGAAAAATTATATTTTTGCTATGCTATATTTTAATAAATTTTTATTTTTTTAACTCCTGCATTCTACACAAACAAAATTAGTATATCGACGATCGCAGAGTCGGCAGCCATTAATACAGAATCAGAAGAAGTATAGTGTGTTAATGGTTGCCGACGTTATATACATCCATATACACAGTCCTGCGTCGGTGTGTATTCTTCGGCGCTCTACCTAAATGGGAAACTTCAATGCGAAATGATCGACTATCTTCGTCAAAAACGACCGAATAAGCAATCCTGTTGTGCGATTTTAAATTCCACACTTGCAGCACAGCATAATGAGACCAAGCACTGAATCTTATAGGGCGGCCCTTTGATGTTGTGAGAATAGAATATTTGACCCTGCCCACATCGCTCCAGCTTAACGGACCAGGGTGGGACTCGGCATACAGTTATGTTGTTCTCGAATCACAGGCGTAATTGGTGATTTTATCGCCAGGACCGTATTATCGTTCTTAAAGCAATGTTATAATCGATTTGTATACAGCAAAATATTACGTAATTGAAACAACGATAATTAAATATAGTCTAAAATATAGTGTTAGTAGAAGGAATATAACTACGATAGATTAGACATTTTAAAGTATATTAAATTGTTTAGTCAAAATTTATAATAAGTTTGCGCCTATCAAGTACGGCATTCTGGCGTATTTTCACAAAATTCATTCAATCTTAAAATTCAAGTTAATACATATATATATATATATATATATATATATATATATATATATATATATATATATATATATATATATGAGACATGCTTGGTTCTCGGGTTAAACCGCGTCCAGAATTTATGGAAACTCGACGTTTCGGCTCCTGTTTTGGAGCCATTTTCAAGAGGTAAAGGAAATATGTAAGGACACTCTAAGGCCTCAATCTGCCTACTCCTTAGAGTGATGGACAAAGGTGGGTAAAGGAAATATGTAAGGACACTCTAAGGCCTCAATCTGCCTACTCCTTAGAGTGGTGGACAAATGTGGGTAAAGGAAATATGTAAGGACACTCTAAGGCCTCAATCTGCCTACTCCTTAGAGTGATGAACAAAGGTGGGTAAAGGAAATATGTAAGGACACTCTAAGACCTCAATCTGCCTACTCCTTAGAGTGGTGGACAAAGGTAGGTAAAGGAAATATGTAAGGACACTCTAAGGCCTCAATCTGCCTACTCCTTAGAGTGGTGGATAAAGGTAGGTTGGGTTGTTGTAGCTCGATTACGGGGCCTCAATCTGCCTACTCCCCAAATCTCGCTGGAGATCGTCTGTGAGGTCTCAGTGTGTTCAACCCTAGGCCTCAGAGAGATCTAGGCAGATTGAGGCCTTAGAGTGTCCTTACATATTTCCTTTACCTACCTTTGTCCACCACTCTAAGGAGTAGGCAGATTGAGGCCTTAGAGTGTCCTTACATATTTCCTTTACCCACCTTTGTCCATCACTCTAAGGAGTAGGCAGATTGAGGCCTTAGAGTGTCCTTACATATTTCCTTTACCCACATTTGTCCACCACTCTAAGGAGTAGGCAGATTGGGGCCTTAGAGTGTCCTTACATATTTCCTTTACCCACCTTTGTCCATCACTCTAAGGAGTAGGCAGATTGAGGCCTTAGAGTGTCCTTACATATTTCCTTTACCTCTTGAAAATGGCTCCAAAACAGGAGCCGAAACGTCGAGTTTCCATAAATTCTGGACGCGGTTTAACCCGAGAACCAAGCATGTCTCACATTAAAGACCGCGGAAATCTTTCTGAACATATATATATATATATATATATATATATATATATATATATATATATATATATATATATATATATATATATATATATATATATATACAGGCTGTTACTTAATGATAGGGCGTAATTTCAAGGGCGCGTTCCTGAACCAAATTCAAGTAGAAAAGTTCATATAAATATGTGTCCTGAAGAGTCTGGTTTTCAAGATACAGGGTGTCAAAGTTTAAAAAAAATATGTTTTTTTATGAATATCTTAATGATCCTTTTGCCCATTTTGTTTAAATCTGGCAGGGTTATTCATTGTAATAAGACGCTAAGTTGGCACTTACTAAAAGATAATTATAAGTTCCAGTGGCGTCTAGATGGGCACTCTCAGGAATAATATTGACTAAAAAAATGTATGCTACTGAGTTTTTTCAATTTTTTTTTCAGATTAAGCACATAAAAATACATTTTTTTTGCCTCTTGATATCTTTTCGTATATTACTTCCTTTTCGAGGAAAAAAATAAAAACGACTTCATTGCATGTCGAAAAATTGTTAAAATAAAATCAAGTTAATTGTGACCGTTGCTAGGAAACGTTGTTTTATTATTATGAACATAATGTTTTTGACCTTCTGTGACAGTTTGTTATTATTTTCCTTCTGGTCAAAAGGTTAATTGGCTTATAAAAAATGGTAAATAACTATTCTAATTTGGAGATGCATTTCCTTTATGGTCCTGTCAATGGTAATTCAGCGGAGGCCTGGCGGTTCTGTCAAGAAAGGTATCCTGATCGTGTCCTTCCAGGTAGACAAATATTCATAAACATTCATCGTCGTCTGACTGAATCTGGCAGTTTTAAACGTAATACCTCTGACGGAAGACCTCGTACAACTCGAACTCCAGCAGTGACGGACAATCTTACAGCCATTTTCTACAAAATGATTTGCCTCTGCTTCTTGAAGATGTCCCTTTATATTTACGTCAACATTATTAGTTCATGCATGATGTTGCTCCTGCCCACTTTAGCATATTGGCTCGTAAGTATTTGAATGGAGCTTACCAAAATGGTTGGATAGGTCGTGACCACAATTCTGGCCACCTAGATCGCCTGATTTAAACAGCCTAGATTTTTATTTGTGGGGGCACCTCAAAGAATTAGTTTATGTTACACCAGTCGAGACAGAAGAACAACTAACGAATATAATTATTGACGGATGCGAAACCATATGTAACACTAATGGAATTTTCGAAACAGTTCGTCGCTCAATGAGAAGGAGAACACAAGCGTGCATAGAAGCGGAAGGTAGTCATTTCCAACATCTTTTGTCAATAGTTATTACTTTTCATATGTTAAATTTTTTTAAATGGCTTAGAAATAAATATTCTGAACGATCACACTTAACTTGATTTTATTTTAACAAATTTTCCACATGCAATGAAGTCGTTTTTATTTTTTTCCTTGAAAAGGATGTAATATACGAAGGGATACTAAGAAGCAAAAAAGTTGTATTTTTAGGTGCTTAACCTGAAAAAAAACTCAGTAGCGTGCATTTTTTTTGTCAATATTATTCGTGAGACTGCACCCCGAGACGCGACTGGAACTTATAATTATCTTTTAGTTAGTGCCAACTTAGTGTCTTATTACAATGAATAACCCTGCCAGATTTCAACAAAATGGGCAAAAGAATCATCAATATATTAATTAAAAAACCAATTGCAACAAAATGGGCAAAAGAATCATCAATATATTAATAAAAAACCAATTTTTTTTAAAACTTTGACACCCTGTATCTTGAAAACCAGACTCTCCAAGATACATGTTTATATGAATTTTTCTACTTGAATTTGATCCAGGAACGCGCCCTTGAAATTACGCCCTATCATTAAGTAACACCCTATATATATATATATATATATATATATATATATATATATATATATATATATATATATATATATATATATATATATATATATATATATATATTTATATGTATGTATGTATGTATGTATATGTATGTATATATAGTAAAATTGAAAATATACGTGCAGTATAAAACCGCAAAGATCACATATTGTCATGTTTTTATGTCAAACAAAACATTTGAAATTATATAATTATAACCTACATAGGCTTAACCGTTTATAAATGTATTAATTAATAGACGAGTAAATGAACAAATATAATAAAATTGAAAAGATACGTGAAGAAAAAAAGGACAAAGATCACATATTGTCATGTCTTTATATCAAACAACACATTTAAAATTATATAGTTAGTTAGTTCTTGCGCACCCCCAATGCATTAAGGCACGAGCCACTACTGCTCATATAGCTATTTAAGAAATTAAAGGTTTGTCATCCTTCAAATAGGATGTGCTTCAAAAAATGTCGATAATGCCACCAAATAGTTGTAATCAATCTGTTATGCAATCCTACAAATTTCGAGTTCGATGCCTTTCTCGGTTTAAAAGTTATGGCCTTGTTCTGTTACTTATGCGCAATTCTGTATACTGAAAATGTCCAGTGCGTAAATATTAATACTTTATATGAACGTAGGAAGCCGATATATTTATATTCAAAAAAAGCCTGGACGCAGCAAGTACGTTATGGTAGTGAATTTTCATAGAAATGATCTGGCACAAAATATTTTATTATGACTTTTTTTTCTTGTAACATAGAAATCTAAATTTTGGTGTATAGTTTACTTTTTATATCGTTAACCTATCTACCAAATTTGGTTATCATAGATTTTTTATTTTTTAAGATAAAAATTTTTTTTCAAATGAAAACTAAAAATTTTCCCGGAAAATCTCATCCGATTTTTCTGATTAACGAACTTGTCAAAGCCATTTACAAAAGAAAGGTACCTGCCAAACTTTATCAAAATCGGCCTATTATTCTTTGAGATAAAAAATTTTTTCGAATGAAAACTCAAATTTTTCCCGGAAAACCTCGTCCGATTTTTCTGACTAACAAACTTGTCAAAGCCATTTACAAAAGGAATGTACATGCAAAATTTTATTAAAATCGGCTTATTACTTTTTGAGATAAGAATTTTTTTCGAATGAAAACTCAAAATTTTCCCGGAAAACCTCGTCCGATTTTTCTAACTAACGAACTTTTATTTACAATATAGCCATTTACAGAAGAAAGGTACATGCCAAATTTTACATTATTTTTTGAGTTATCGGTGTGATACATATATATATATATATATATATATATATATATATATATATATATATATATATATATATATATATATATATATATATATATATATATATATATATATATATATATATATATATATATATACATATAAAAATTGAAACTGACCCCAGATATGGGTTCTAGGGGTCCTAGTTCGCGCTCATTTGCAAAAATTTTTTGAAAATTCAAAAGTCGGGATCTCCCCATTAGTGAATTTTTTCTACGAAAATTCACTAAAATAGGTGCACCCTTTACATAGCAATTATTAATATATAGCAATTATGGGGTCCTTGATGGCATCTACATGTTTTCAGTATTTGGCAACAAAAATGCTGGTCGCGATAAGATTTATGTGCTAATTAGCTGGCAACTTATTTATTAAAAACTGATAATACAACTTGATAATTAACAGATGTGAAAAGAGATAATTAGCAGTTGTTAACAATTGTTAATTATCCTACTTACATCACTAATTAGTATCTAGAAAATATAAGTATCTGTTCTAATGTTATTCATCATCATCACAGCTTAAGGCAATAATGTCGCCTTGTTGTCGTAACCATGATTATCAGGCTCCAGTAGCTCTTTTCATTTTAATTGTAACTTTCGTACTTTATCAGTTGGGCAAGGTTTTCCATTTTTTCCAATTTTGCTTTTGATCTACATCTTCCCATTTACAAGTAGGTATATGTCTTTTAAATATTGTCAGAAAGTTTTTGCTTCAGAATATGTTTAGCAAATTCCTCCTCTCAATTTATTTTAGCGGGATTATTTATTCTTTCACCTTGTCTCGCACACTCTCGTCTTTTTATCGCTCTACTTTATCTTTGTCATTTTTTCCATACCCACATCTCAAAAGTTTATATTCTCTTCAGTTCACGCTTCGTCAAAACCCAGATTTCGGCCTCATACATTATAAGATATCATACATACTTACTCACCTCTTCCGCACGTCCAAGTTAAAAAGTTTATTACTAATACATATTGACGTTGTATTTTTATTATTATACCATTTCTATATTTAAAATTTGTTACATGTAGTCAAAGAAAGTTTGTATGTGCATGAGTATGGATGACATATGTTTTATATATTATTCTTTTTCTTTTGGTTTTCGCATATTATCATTATCTGACGTATTACCAAAAAAGCTGAAACAGGAACGTCGACCAAAAAAGTGAAGATAAAATAATGGGAGTAATGGAAGTCATCATCAAGTACCTGTGTTTAAGCTGGTAAAGAAAACTAACGATCAATGTCCCTTGTAGATACTATACTGTACTATACTAGCTGTTAGCCTGATAGGAGATTATTCTCCCACTATCAATCTCACATTATTTGATCACAGAAGTTACGGTGGAGATATGCGTCTCTGCAAAGCTGACAAACAACTGATATGTATGGTACACGGACGGGTCTAAACAAATAGAGGGAGCAGAACTGGGAATAAGAGGACTTTAGACTCGCTAACTTTCTAGGAAACACTTCCATCATCTACCAAGCATAAATGCTTGCTATAAATCTTTGTATACAGGAGTATGTACAAAGAAGATTCAGAATAAAGAGATCTACATCCTGCAAGACAGTAAAGGCTCTGAAATCTTTTAAAGTGGATGAGAACAACAAAGTAACTTTGATGTGGGTACCAAGGCATCAAGGGCAGCAACAACACCATTCTATGGCCCAGAGCCCTATTGTGGATTAACATAACAAGCCACGCAAGAAATGAACTTGATATTTGGGAGATGAACCAAATGTTATCCTACTGAAGGAAAAAGCCGGGCTTAAGGCAGTCAAAACGGTTCATCACTATATCAAAATACAAGTCTGAACTGTTTCTTGCTACCCCCGCAGCCTGGAACAGGTCCGCCGTCCTCTGGTCTAGCGTGAGCTCAGGGTGGCGTCTGTCAATCACCGCCATCCCGAGGCTTTCCGCAGCCTTCCTATACGAGCCAGTCTGCGCCGGTGTTCTGGCACTAGCCCTTTCGGGACGTCTGTCTGTAGTAGGCGTGCTAGAGTCCGCGCGCGGCCTCTTCTGACTCGCACTCCCCTCTTGCGCCTTTATAGGTAGCCTGGCCCTTTTGGGACGTCTGTCTGTAGTAGGCGTGCTAGAGTCCGAGCGCAGGAACGACTTGAGAATAATCACAGGACACTCCCCAGCAAGGTAATCTCTTATGAAGATAAGGCGGACAGTGAAAACTGCAGATACTGCACTGAAGCAGCAGAAATAACAGAACACTTGGTCTATATATATATATATATATATATATATATATATATATATATATATATATATATATATATATATATATATATATAAAGAATTGTCCAATAAGCGCGCGTCGGTCCATAGTTGCTAAATCGTTATACTTATAAAAAATCTTCTTAATAAAACCGATAATGTGTCGTCTTTGCTACAAGCCAAAATTATTATCAAGTATACAGGGTGTACCAAAAAAGAGTGATATCAAAAATTATACTGTTCTTAAGTGGAATACTATAGTTTTTTATATCGTAAATAAAGCCTCTGTGGGTTCTATATTAAGCTTCAAATTTGTAAGATTGTCAAATGTAGTGTTGCCGAGTTATTAATTTTTGTTTAAAAATTTGGTGAAAGACACACTCTTTTCAAACTGTTATATCTCTGACATATCGTGTGGAACTAACTCAAATACTTGATAGACAAGACTTCGAAAATAGGACACATTTCTGTAATTGGGGTCTTGCTTAAATTGGATGAGAGGAACGATCTTGGAATAATGTATTGTTCACCGATGAGGCGACATTTCAAAACAATGGTCATGTAAACGGGCATAATGTACACTTCTACGCCGATGCCAATCCACATTTTGTGAGAACTGTTGACCAGCAACATAGGTGGAGTGTAAATGTTTGGGAAGGAATACTTGGAGACCACATAATAGGGCCCCAATTTTTGGATGGACCTCAAGGGAAATATTTTCCAAAATTTTTAAACCAAGATCTTGATAAGCTGCTGAAAATCACACCACAACAACTATTGAGAAGGGTGTGGTTCCAGATAGATGGGGCACCTTATCACTTCAGCATTGGAGTCCGAAATACTTTCGATGTAAAATTTCCAAGCCATTGGATAGGAAGAGGAGGACCTATTCCGTGGCCTCCAAGGTCACCAAATCTAACAAAAGTGGATTTTTTCTTAATGGGGATACATTAAAGATCTGGTCTACAAAACACCCCCAACAACAGCAGCAAACATGCGGGAAGGAATAAGAGAAGCAGTTTATTATTTAGTCACCTCCTTTGATGTTACGAAATGTAAATAAATCTTTGACAGATTCAATATGTGCCTACAACAAAATGGTAGAGTGTTTGAACATCTGATGAAGTAGTTATTCTGTTTATGTTAATTATTTGATGTTACGTTTAATAATCTTTTATCTGGAATGATTTTATCATTATTTAAATAAACATGATATACATTCGTGATACAAAAAGAAATAACATGATAATGTTGTTAACGAGTAGCAATGGCTTCGATTCCTTGTGCCGTGCCGCCTGTGATTTTTCTCATTTTCTGTGTAAATTTTACGAAAACCTCAATATCTCAAAAGTAGGTCTTAACCTACCTTACTAATATCATGGTTGGCGTATCTATCTTAATAAATACGACAACCATGATATTTTCTGAATGATCACACCTTAAGTTTTCCAATGGCAAAATAATATACAGGTGTTGTATTTAAGAAATTCAATTTAATTGAAGGTGAATGTAGAGATGTTTGAAGAGAAATGGTGAACAGCCTGTATGAAAGAATCAAAAAGTAAAGATAAATCAGGATGCACTAGGACAACATTAGATTATACATCAATTTTTCAGGAAAATAATGAACAGTGGTAGAAATATAACAGTTTAAAAGTATTAGCTTTTTGCCTAAGAAAAAATAATAACTCGGAAGTGCAACGGTTTAGTAACTATGGAGCGACGCGCGCTTATTGGACAATTCTGTATATTAGCACACTATAATGAGCTTCAATAATATTTGTGTCTCTTATGGTAAGAAAAGAACCACCTAGCATACACATTTGCGCCCTTTCTGCGGAAGCAGATAATCCGAGCGCAAGCAATTTAGAAATTGGTGGTTTCTTTTACAAAGCTGTATGTTTAGCGCTTTGTATCTGCTATAATTGTGGTGAAGAACTCAGTTACTGTTGTATAGGGTGGCGCATTGAAAACGAAACAGACCGATTTGCGTCCAGAATTTTTTTTTAAGAAACGCTGAAACACGTCAATTTCAATATTGAGGGGGACATGTTTTGACATAAAACTCAACTTTGTCACATCAACCCCTTAAGAGTGGTGATAATAACCCTTATATTTTAAATAGGGAACATGGGTCGAGTGTTACATCATTTGAAAGCTCTTTCTTTTCTGAATTCAGCACACTACTTTTTTTGGAAGTTTTATCAACTCGTTTAAAAATTATTCATAGTTGAAGATGCAAAAACGTATTTCACGCATTCCGATAAGAAATGTGCTATCAGAACATTTCTTATGGGAATGAGAGAAATGCGGTTTATTATTTTAGTTTATCGTTCGGTTTGATACTTGATAGTACTACCGAAAATTAATTTCACAATGGTGTTTTCTGTAGAAGAAAGAGTTGAAATAATTACTCTTTTATTAAAAAACGATGACTGTGCCAACCGTACCGCAAATTTGTTTAATGAACGACATCCGAACAGACATGTTAACAAAAAATACATTTTGGAGTTAGTTGCAAAGTTTCGACAAATGATTCAGTAGCCAACAAAAAACGGGATCCTGAACGTGAATTTCCGGTTAGAAATGAGACTACTGAGATTGAAGTTTTAGGACAAATTGCTGCAGACCCAACTTTGAGCACGAGAAAAATAGCCACTGGTTCAAACATCAAAAGAAGAACTATTCAGCGAATATTAAAGCATCATACATTTCACCTGTAGAAAATTCATCTTGTACAACAACTGAATGAAGATGATTTTGATCGGCGGCTGGAGTTTTGTGAAGTTATGACTGCACGAATAGCTGATGACGGGAACTTTCTGTACAATATCTGTTTTTCAGACGAGTGTACGTTTTTATTAAACTCTACAGTCAATCGTCATAATTGTCGTTATTGGGCAGATAATAATCCAAGAAATGTTCACGAAGTCCACACTCAAACTCGACAGAAATTGAATGTCTGGACTGGCATTTTTGGAGACCGTTTAATCGGACCAATTTTTCTTAATGGCAATTTGAGTGGCGAAACGTATTTGCAGTTATTAGAAGATATCGTTTACCCTCTACTAATTGACATTGCTGAAAATGATGATCGCTATCAAGAAAATCAATTAGTGTTTCAACAAGATAGAGCTCCTTCGCATTTTTCACAACGTGTTAGGGAGTTTTTGAACAGAGAGTTTCCAGAGCAATAGATTGGGCGTAGAGGTGCTATTGAGTGCCCCCCTAGATCACCGGATTTAACTCCTTTAGACTTCTTTCTATGGGGCCATTTAAAGAGTAGAATTTTCACAACAGAACCGGAGTCTCTGGAAGAATTATCACGACGCATTGTTGAAGAATGCCGTCTAATAACTCCACAAATGCTCCAGAATGTCAGAGCTCGTTTTGAACAAAATGTGTACTTTTGTATGGAAGCTGGTGGTCAACAATTTAAACACTTACTTAACTGAATAAACATTTTTGAACGTTTGGTTTTGTTTTTTTAGTTTTTTTTAACGAAAAACTGACTAATTAGTGCATTTCTTATCACAATGAATGAAATACGTTCTTGCAAATCCAACTGTGAAAATTTTTTAAACCACTTGATAAAACTTCCAAAAAAACGTAGTGTGCTGAATTCAGAAAAGAAAGAGCTTTCAAATGATGTAACACTCGACCCATATCCCCTATTTAAAATATAAGGGTTGTTATGGTTGTTATCACCACCCTTAAGGGGTTGATGTAACAAAGTTGAGTTTTATGTCAAAACATGTCCCCCTGAATATTAAAATTGACGTAATTCAGCGTTTCTTAAAAAAATTCTCTGGGCGCAAATCGGTCTGTTTCGTTTTCAATGCGCCAGCCTGTATACATATGAGATGTTACGGCGGTACCTACGTCTCTCTCAGTGCTATTTGCGGATTATGAATTGTATTTTTTTGTTCCAATTACGGGCCTTTCACCTGGCATTTGTTTATCCATAAAAACGTCATTTATCAACTGTTTATTACTGGAAATTACCTCACAAGCGGCTAGTGTAAATTGTTCCCGATCTAATACGTCATTTGAATATTGCGATTCGTCGTTTTCTTTAAAACCGCACTGTTTTAATAATTCCTTTCCAATAAAAACACATGCTCATGAGCATGACATTCTTTATAGAGAATTGCGCATAAGCAACGCAATAATGCCATAATTTTTAAACCGAGAACGGCAACGGACTCGAAATATTTATGACTGCATAACAGAGTATTTGCGACTATCTGGTGGCATTATCGACATTTTTTTAAACACCCTTTTTTTGGAGGGTGTTTATTTCTTAAATGGGAACATGGGTCATGCGACATATTTTTGGAAAGCGTATTCAGCGTACTCTTTGATGGTATTAATTATTTTTAAGTTACCTTTAGCAAAAACGAAAACAATCGGCTTTTATGAAAATAAACTAAGTCAAATAAAGGCTATTCAAGTAATTTTGTCTCTGTCTAAAAAGACATGGAATTAATTTAAGCGATAATACAGGCTACTAATTAATACTTTCAC
The DNA here is from genome assembly GCA_964006375.1 of Tillus elongatus. Lineage (NCBI taxonomy): Eukaryota > Metazoa > Arthropoda > Insecta > Coleoptera > Cleridae > Tillus > Tillus elongatus. The sequence goes on along the minus strand of OZ023268.1, from coordinate 79,462,702 downwards.
CCAGAGAATCAGTTGTGTGTCAAAATTATTAGCCTGGTGTTCCAGAGTGGCAATAACGTTTTGGTTTGCGAATTAAAACATCAATGTTTTTGTTAATTTACTTCATTTACTTTTTTGTGATATGGCTCACCCAAGTGAACAAGCACGTATCGAAGTTTTAATGATGATCGGTTATGGTGATCGTAAAATGACCCATAATGACATTTGTCATTTATTCAATGAGGTTCAGCCTGACTGCTTACCCCTTAACAAGTCTACGGTAAGCAGCCTTCACCTCAAATTTACCAAAACAGGGACCGTAAAAGATTGCCCCGAGATCGGCCGCCCTGTAAGTGCTACTCCGGACGAAAAGACGCTGCTGGGTGTATTGCTTGCTGTACAAGAAACTCTTAAAACTTCTGCATTGGTACTTGATAGATCGAACGAGATCTCCAACGTTCTGTAAGATTACTACGAGAAGATATTGTGCCCCGTATCATAGAATTGTTTCAAAATTGTCTCCCCAATGTCTACTTTCAACAGACGTTCTGTACGGCGAATTTTACATCGGGAAAACTATTTTCTATATAAGGTTCATAACCTGCAAGAACTTTTTGCAGAGGAGTTTCATAGAAAGATCGAATTTTGTGAACAAATAATTCATATTAGTTAAGTAAATGGAGATTTTTTAAGCTATGCAGTATTCTCTGATGAAGCTGCATTTTGTCTTAGCAGTAGCAGTGGTGGGGAGGCCAACGCCAAGCAAGTAGGCCACAATGCCCTTTTTGCCAACCCCAGCAACCCAGCAACCATGCTCTACTCTTCCTCGGTGCCGTTGCCAAACCGCCTCGACCTCGAGATGAAGGTCGTGACGGTGTTCAATTGGACGGTACTTACCTGATTCCTCTGCAGAGTCCTCGATCCGAACAATTCTGCATGAAGACTCCCAAAAGCCTCGCATTCACACAGGTAGTGGTAGGACGTGTCTTCATCCTCGCCGCATTCCTGGCAAATGGGATCCCTCTCTACGCCTATCAATGTCAGGTGTCTTTTAAGGGCGCAGTGGCCTGTCAGCACCGCAAGGATGCAGCGAAGCGTAGGTCGACTCCTTCCTAGTAGCCAAACAGCTTTATCTCTGTCCGGCCCCTCCACGAAGTCCCTCGCCTGTCTGCAGCCACCAACCGACCCCCAGTGCCTCTCCATTGCTTCCTCGGTCCACCTGTCTAAGGAGACAGAGACTGTCTTCCTACTTATGCCTATTGCAGGCTCCGGTCCACAGAACGGCCGCCGGGAACCGAGTCTTGCGAGATTATTCGCCACCTCATTGCCCGCTACGCCACAGTGTCCTGGAACCCACACCAGTTGCACCTCCTTCGTCCTGGCTAGTCCACTGAGGGCGTCAGCGCACTCCTGAACCAGTGTTGACTTGATTCTGGCCGTGCAGACTACCCGGAGGACCGCCTGGCTATCCGAGCAGATGTATACACATTTCTCGTGACTCATCTTCACATCCTGTGCATTTTGTCTTAATGGTAGTGTAAACAGACACAATTATCGATATTGGTCTGACAATAACCCCCAGTGGATGGAAGGAATTCATACCCAATATTCTCAAAAACTGAATGTATGTGGCGGAATTTTTAGTGATCATGTAATTGCACCCTTCCTTTTTGAAGCGATTTAACAGGTCCACGCTATCTAAGATTATTATAAGAAGATGTTGTGCCTCGTATCAGATAATTATTTCAAAATGATTTCCCAAATTTCTACTTCCAATAAGATGGCGCCCCACCCGATAGATAGGCAGAAGAGAAGGCCAGCTAGATATCCTAGATTTCCTTACTTAGTTTTTTATCTCTAGGGTCATTTAAAAAGCGTTGTTCACAAAACGATCTGCCTGTAAATTTGGAACAGACCGAATTGTGATGGCACTTCAACAAGTTCCAAATGGATTGCTGCAAAACTCGATTCATCAATTTGACAAGAGGCTTTGTTATTGTCAAGAAGTTCAAGGGAAGCATCTTCTTCAATAAAGTAAGATGTTATAATTTTTTTCAGATAAATTTCATGAAAAGTCTATTCTTTGCGTTCCTGCCAAAGGTAACTTTCAAATAATTGATACCATTAAAAAGTACGCTGAATGCGCTTTCCAAAAATGTCTCGCATTACCCATGTTGCTGTTTAAGAAATTAAAAGGTTGTCACCTTCTAAAAAGGGGGTGCTTAGAAAAATGTCGATCGGTTTAAAAGTTATGGCCGTGTTGCGTTACTTCACGCAAGTTCTAGAGCTGGTCAGCTCTTTAATGGCTGGCTGGTGTAGTATACTTGCAATATGGTAGGTGGTAGTGGGCTTCTCCTTTACGTGATAGTAAAGGATTTTTTTCACGCTCGAGGAGGTACCACCCCTTACATCAAGGAGCCGGTGAAGTCCCAACGGACGTTTTCGGTTGTGGTGTATGAGTCGGTTTCCCTTATAAGCAAAAATGATTATGGCTCCTCCTTGTACAAAAGATTCCGGAGGTAAAATACCCCTCCATTCGGATCTCCGGGAGAGGGGTGTACAGGGGGCGCCAGCATCAAGATTTAACATATCCTTCTCGCATATATGTGGCCTAAATTCTAACCTGAACTCCGTCCACCATTTCCTCCAGGCTAACAGGCCCCAATTCTTCTTCCTCACCGAAACCCAAATCAGTGCCAAAACAGCCACTAATCACCTTAATTTCCCGGGGTATGAGCTCCTCACTTCCTTTAGATTGCATGGAGGCGTGTGCGCGTACGTCCGTAGCAATCTACCCTGCACCAGACTCCCCAATTTAGAAGCTGGAAGAAAAGACATACTGTGGATAAAACTCTCTCTCAGAGCTGCAACTAAATTCATCTGTTGCATTTACCGGTCACCTTCTGACAACACCTTTGTCCAGCTCTTTGACTACCTTTCTGAAAAAAAAACGACCATCTGATTTCTGAATATCCTTCCTCCGAGGTCACTATTCTTGGTGACTTCAATGTTCATAATAAGGAATGTCTAGGATCCTCAAAAACCGATCCACAAGGAAGAGCAGCGGAGGCCTTTGCAGTCAGTAATTCTTTAGACAATATGGTTCAGCAACCTACTTACTTTCCTCGCATCCCAACGCACGGCTCAAATCCCTTAAATCTCCTTCTTAATACAAATCCTGACTGCTATAAGATATCAGTCACCGCCCCCCTTGGTCGCTCAGACCATGGCATGGTCACTGCTTCCTGCGCAATGCAACCCGAGGTCACAGTCATCACACCCACGTATCGTTTGGCACTACAACTCCGCGAACTTGGACAAAATGCGAGATTACTTTTCCTCATTTCCATGGGCGTCTGTCTGCTTCTCTCATCCTGACCCCTCTGATATCTCACAAAACGTCACCGAAATTATCCAAGCTGGCATGGAATTATTTATTTCACGTACACAGAAAACCTCTTCAGCCACTCAAAAGCTCTGGTTCTCTAAATCCTGTGACAAGGCCAGACTTGAAAAGGTTAAAGCTCACAAAAAGCTTCTACACAATCCCAGTCAAGAAAACCGTCAAGGATATAACGACGCAAGAAACCGGTATGTCCGCATTCTTTCTGAGGCAAAAAACTCGTTTAAGAACCACATCAAAAACAAAGTGGTCTCAAGCTCCAACGGCAGCAAACCCTTCTGGACTCTTGCCAAATCTATTGGGAATAATTTCTGCAAGAGCACGTTCCCACCTCTTGTCTCAGGGGATAAAATTGTTTCTACCGCCCCGGGCAAGGCTGAACTTTTTGCCTCGCTGTTCGCTGGAAGTTCTACTCTCAACCCACCTCCAAATTTTCAACCACCAACAGTCCCCAATGTCGCGCATAAAATGACGGATATCATTTTCAAAACTAAAAAGGTATGAAATATGCTCTCTTCTCTTAATACCAGGAAAGCCTCTGGCCTTGACGAGATCCCAGTAATTGTTCTCAAAAAATGCGCACCAGAACTTGCTCCTGTGCTGACTCGTCTGTTTCAGACATATTACAATAGAGGCATATTTCCTAGTAACAGGAAAACTGCTCGAGTACAACCCGTCCCCAAGAAAGGATCCAAAGCGCTTCCTAGCAACTACAGGCCTATTTCTCTCCTTTCAGTCGTCTCTAAAGTGATGGAAAAGTATATAAACACCGAATTACTAAAATTTCTTGATAAACACAGTCTAATCCACGACAGGCAGTATGGAATCCGTCAGCGCATATCAACTGCCGACATCCTTTCCTTTGTCACCCATTCTTGGAACAAGTCTATGGAACTACACGATGAATCCCAGATTGTCGCTCTAGACATATCCAAAACATTCGACCAGGTCTGTCACGCAGCGCTGCTTAATAAATTTCCGGCCTATGGCCTACCACCAAGACTCTGTACCTGGACAGCAAATTTCCTCTCCAACCGGAGCATTTCTGTTATCGTCGATGGCCATTCCTCTAAACTGTATCCAATTAATGCAGGAGTTCCTCAAGGTTCAGCTTTAGCCCCTACTTTGTTTCTTCTCCACATCAATGACCTCCTCTCTAGCACATCCAACCCAGTTCACAGTTACGCGGACGACAGCACCCTCCACTCAAATATACAATATTCTAAGCACGCCTCTTTAGCCCAATTAAATGAGGATCGCAGACTCATGGAGGTTCTGTCTCCGTGGATCTCCAAAAAATATTAGACTGGGGAAGTAGAAATCTTGTACAATTCATCCCCACCAAATCACAGTATTGGTTTCTTTCTCATAAGAGATACACCAGCCCTAGACCCATCACAATGAACAACCAAGTTATTCAAAGTAAGGAGTCCTTTTTACTTGGTGGCATTTCTGTGGATCGAAATCTGAATTGGTATCAACATGGCACATCAATTGCAGAAGCGGCTGCTAAGAAATTAGGTTTCCTCTTCCGGGATCGCAAATACTTTTCACCAGCTAATCTCTATACCTTATATACTTCACAAATAAGATCAAACCTCGAATACTGCTCCCACATCTGGGGTGCTGCTGCCGCTTCTAGACTCGCTATCCTGGACTCCATTAAGAAGAGAGCTATACGTCTCATCGGTGATCCTACCCTCACCCAAAGGCCGCCATCCCTTGCCCACCGACGTGCCGTTGGTGACCTCTCTATCTTTTATAGATATCTGCACGGGCACTGCTCAGAGGAGCTTTCTTCCATAGTTCCCCTACCTGCTGCCCCCAACAGATTTACCAGGGGAACAGAGCGAATGCACCCTTTTACTGTCCAGGTCACCAGACATAGAACATCTTGTTATGCCCGCTCTTTTGTCCCGAGGACTTCCAAGTTGTGGAATTCCTTGCCGGCACATGTTTTTCCTTCTCCCCCGATCCACCAAACCTTCAAGTCCAGAATTAACAAGTTGCCTCTTTCCTCCTTGTCGACACACACGGTACGGTAGTATTTAGGCATTAAGCCCTCGTGTGTGTCGTTGAAATAAAAAATAAAAAACTTATGCGCAACTCTGTGGAGGCACCTATGTAAATGACGAATTCTTTATAAGGGATATCAATGAACTACATACGTATGGTGTATATTATAATTTTTATCTAATGAAATTAAAATAGTTAATAAATTTTACATATCCTAAATGGTGCAATAAATTCCTGGAGGAGTGTATTTTAGTTTATGGAAATTTAACTTTTTAATCGCATGAATAACTACAAATTTATAGCCAGTAGGTATAGTGCAAAGAGATAATCTTTGGCTAATAAACTTTTTCCTTCCGCTGAAAAAACAACATAAAGTTATTTCTAATCTGCATATATATTTCCACTGAAAATGAATAAGTGCAACCATAATGTTAAGTAAATAATTTTATCAAGAACAGATCAATTTCTGTTTGAGTAACGCGTGCTTCAGACTTCATATGAAAACAACAAATCATTCCATGACTTTGTTTATACAGCATTTTGTCGCATCTTCGTTATAAATTATGTTACTGGGTAATTAAAATTAAAAAATCTTAGCACCTGAATTACGTACCTATCTAACAATTGTTACTAGCACGTGAAGTTACTTTTTTTCGGTACACCGAACATCTGATCCTAGTTACAAGTGCACGGTTTGTTTACATAAATAAAAACGGAATACAGACAAAGAAGTAAGTGTCAATTAGTTACTATAAACATTTGTTACACTTGATATAAGTTATAAGGTAATGTCCTGATAACACTGAATTTGTACACCGGGCATAGGTAACACGTACATTAAAAGTTTACGTAGTTTCATATAAAATTAGTTTTTTTCTAAATTTGACCGTGCCACCGCTTTAGAGTGACAGTTTGACCACTTGCATAACTTTGATATTGTCCTTTCAAATAAAAATGTTTTCAATAAGATTAGACTGCTGGTTACACCGAAAGGCATCATTAACTTTTTTAAATTTTGGTTTCATTTCAAACCGCTTTGAATTAAAGCTGTAAGTTTAAACTGGGGGGTGGGGTGGGGGTAGGGGTGTTGGTGTAGTGTATTGATCATTTGGCCCTTGTCACCGCTACCTTTGAGATCTGTTGTGACCCTCCATGTAAACCTCTAGAGCGTTGTCTTTTTTTTTTAATCTCCACAGCCTAGACAGAGGCTCCTTCGCGTAGCATTCGGCTTTGGTTTCTCTTCATCTGTCTGGAACCTCAACCTCGTTAGGCTGTCACATTTGACACAGTACATAGAGTGAGACTTAGTCCTCTCATTTGCAAAATATTTCTCCAATAGGGCCACATCGATGCCTTCTTTTTCAAATCTCAGACACACAACAATAGAAGCAGCCTTAGCATGATAAAGATTCGCTGACAGGAACTTGATACCTCCATTTATTGAGGAGATGTACTTTTCCCTCGGAGACCACTTCCACCTTTATAGTTATCTGCCCTTGGGCTATGTGCCTCTTTAACACACCTGTTCTACTTCGGCCGGGGGAGCCCCGTGTTACTGAAGGCTGTGTCCTTCCCGCGTTTTGCATTCGATTTCACAGGCCATCTTTTTACCTTTCTAGAATTTAGTGCTTAGGGGGTAATTTAGGATTGTTTGCCCAAATTTCAGCCAGGCTATCCACTCAGAGAGCTGTTTAAGAGTTTTTGGTCTTCTTATGGGTTAAGCAATTTTCATCGTCAAGTGGAGTGCTGTTAACATCTCGGCCCGGCCACCTATCTTATTTTTGGAGTTTTTGCCCTTCTTATGGCTTTAGCATTTTACAGCATCCACCTTTGTCCCACGAGTAGCATGGGAAAATAGGTCCACTTAAACAGAACCTCGTATGTTGTTCAAGCAAGGCACTGATAGAAAGAAGTCCGTCATTTAACTCTCGCGGCATTTTGTCTTACACCTATGCTTGTTGTCTGAAAGCCAAAAGACACGTCAATTATCACTTAAGTATGTTGAAATTGAGGAACAATGATTTTGCTCTGGTGTATTTAAATTTACATATCATTTAAGATTTAGACACTACACATTTCATATTTAACACCCCTAACTACGGATTTCACTATGTGAAAATTTGAACCTGTAGTGAGCATTGGTAATTGTCGAGTGGGTTCTCGTTTAAAGTACTATTATCAGTTTATTAATTGTTATACCCATTACTTGGTGAAACCGTTCCGTACTAAATACAGATATAGATACTTCTTCTCTGGTTTCAAAACTAATTGTTTTCTCTCTGCTACTGGTTTGTCTGTTACGATACCGGAAAAGGCTAAACCAGCTACACAGAAGAAAACACGCACTAATGAAACCAGAGCAGAAGAAGTCCCTTCATTTATATTTATCATTGTCGGCATATTCGTCGCAAAGACGATGCATTTTGGCGAATAAAAACTATCGATAGGTGGGCGCTTTTGATTCATTAGCATTATTTTATTTTTCTAATAAATACATGGGGCCATCATAAAGTAAGTGGTATACTTTAGTCTTATATAATTTTAAAAAACAACCTAGTAGCAAAAAGTAAATGGAACCCAGTGACTTCAATAATTGGATTTTACTGTATCTACGGAAAACAACAGAGTTGTGTCAACTGCTGATACGAATGTCAAATATAATCATTTCGATTTAGAAAATTGTTCTTAAAATAACACTCACGTAAACGAATATTGAAACGATTCAAACTTGAATAACATGGATCTACGAACGTGAATTGATATAGTACAATGTTATTACGATTGTGGTAAAAATTACACTGCTGGATTACAAAGAGTTTGTACGAAGATAGGTTTGAGAACAAGGCCCCGTCAAATGAAAGCCTACCGTAACTTGATTAGCAAATTTGATAGGACAGGGTCTGTAACTGACCTATCGAGATCAGGAAGACCAAGGATTAGTGGTGTCCAAGTTGCAGAAGTTCTTCTGGAAAATCAACACATAGTCAACACTAATTCGCTAGCAAGCAGTAGTATGAATTCTATATCAAAACGATTGCAAATGCCATACACCATTTAACGCAAAATCCTAATTATCCTGTAATTTATGGACAGATGAGGTCAATTTCTCTCTAAATGGTGGAGTCAATACTCAAAACTGTCGAATATGTTCAACAGATAATCCACATGAAAGGAAAGAGATTATGCCATTTCACGGATACAAAACCAACACGAAGGAATTGAAAACATTATTTTATGCAGGATGGAGCACACCCGCATATTTACTGACTAACTAAAGAATTGTGAACTGCTGTTTATCAAGGTTGTGTTATAAGCAGACATTTGGTGAATTCATGGCCTCAACGATCCCCTGATATTAACCCAGCGGATTACTGGCTGCGGGGTTATTTAAAAAAATTGTTGTTTAGAACACGACCAACAACTCCGGAAGAATTAATAGGCTCTGTCAGGGAGCAAATTGCTGAAACTCAACCAGAAATTCTGAATGATGCTGTGTACAGTTTGGAGGAACAGTAGTTGGTGATTGTACAACAGCAAAATGGACTACATACCTATCGAACATTTGCGTTAACCACTGTTGGACATAATAAATCCCATTATTTAAAGAAACGAATTTATTTCACATTCTGTTGTTAACTCAATCTGTTAGAAGTATTTAAGAAGCTGAAATATACCCTTACTTAATGATAACCTTTCACTTTCATATGCGTCTAAATTGTCCTAATTACTTTACATTTTTTATTCTCTTAAGATTTCCACTGGAACATCTACGGGGTTAGTTTCAATTGTTATATATATATATATATATATATATATATATATATATATATATATATATATATATATATATATATATATATATATATACATATATATATAAACATATACAAATTGAAACTGACCCCGGATATGGGTTCTAGGGGTCCTAGTTCGCGCTCATTTGAAAATATTTTTGCAAAGTCTCACCATCGATACCTCTCTATTAGTGAATTTTTTTAAATAAAAATTCACTGAAATGTATTTACTTACTGTCGGATTTTGACGAATCCATTCACAAAATTATAACCTTGAAACGTTATCGCCATTTTCAAGATGTTGAGCCGTCTGGACATGGAAAGGCTTTACACTATTTTTCTTGAGATATTGAAAACGGGTTTCTATGATATTCTGAGTTGATTCGCAATTCTCCTCGTACTTTCCCTCGGGTTTGCTTCAACAATCTTGAGAATATTTTCTACGGTTCGTATGTCAAGACCTGCTCTTTCACTAAAAATCCTTGCGCTCGCAAAAACATCAGTTACCTAAAGTCTAGTGAAAAGTCTTTAAAAAAGTGTTCTATTAGGGACCCTTCGGTTAGGAAATCGCCGTCGATATTCGTTGACTGAACTGAGTTTCCATTACAAAACCCATAAACAAAAACCACCAGTTGTGGATTTATAAAAAAACTCAATTTTCCCGGAAAAACCCGTCCGATTTTCCTGCCTAACGAACTCACCTAAGCCATTAATAAAAGAAAGGCACTTGCCGAGTTTCATCGAAATCGGTTAATTATTTTTTGAGTTATCAGACGGACACACACACACACACACACACACACACACACACACACACACATATATACATATATATATATATATATATATATATATATATATATATATATATATATATATATATATATATATATATATATATATATATATATATATATATATATACATATAAAAATTGAAACTGACCCCGGATATGGGTTCTAGGGGTCCTAAATCGCGCTCATTTGAAAAAATGTTTGCAAAGTCTCATCGATACCTCTCTATTAGTGATTTTTTTAAAATAAAAATTCACTAAAATAACAGCTTACAATTTAACGCTTTTTACACTAAACTAGAATTCGGAGTCGTATCTGTTTCAGTTCCGCTGCAACTAGGTTCGATGAATAAACATCCGTTTTCATCGGCAACTGTTAAATTTAACTATTTAACGGGATGAATGGACATGCGACTGGGAATGAAATAAATATGTATGGGTATTAGTGATGGGAAACACGGTTATTTTCTGTTAACAGTTGAAGCCGTTAACGTTATTTAATAATAACCGTTGAAAATAACGGCTTCAGTTATTTATCTTTCATTTTAAACTGGATAGTCGATCGATAGTATCCTACATTCTCAAAGCTGTGAGCGAGAGCGAGCACACTAGTATAAATGCATTGTATTTTTACCCCGTTATTTCACGTAGTGTATAAATCTCAAATTTTGTCGATATGAAAAGGAAACAAAGGGTTAAGAAATTATAATAAGCGTGTCGTAAATCTTTTGCCACTCTGAAGTGAAACTTTTAGAAATCAGAAAGGAGTCTTATATTAGTATTTACTTAGATGTTTTAGGAATTATAAACTAGTCATTTCTAACAAATTTATTTTATAAGGGGTCTTTACGTAAATGTCAATGCCACAGCAAGAATCAATAAATATCATTATTTATCACGTCTTGGGACATTACACCTTAGAACTTTTATTGCTACACAGGGAGTCATTCTAAGAACTCCATAACATAACGCAGCTCATAAAATTTCGGTAAAGAAATTTGCCTTTATTCTGTACATATGGTTTTTATTACATTATGCTTTTATTCTTTCTTAGAAAGATCTCTATCTCTAGTTACATTTTCGGTTCACTGGTCATCTTTATCAGTCCACTTTTAAAAACTGTGCAAACAACAGCCAACAGTATAAAAAATTGAGTTTGAGTTTTAAAAAAAATTGGAAGATATATAGTAAGTATTAATTGTTTATTTACTTATTTTAATATTCGTTGGTTTAAAATTAGTTTCAAAAATTTCAAAGGGCTATAACTTGGAGGAGAAGGGGTTTCAAGAAAAACTTAATAAAAAGACACCTCTTATTTTTCGCCAAAGAATCACCCTATATATATATATATATATATATATATATATATATATATATATATATATATATATATATATGTATATATATATATATATATGTATATATATATATATATATATATATATATATATATATATATATATATATATATTATATACTATTATCAGACAAACGAAAATACCGTGTTAACTGTTTTCTTAGGTAATGTATATAAATTTAAATAAATAAGTACTTTAATCTCACGTGAAATAACCCTATTTTGCGTTGTCTATAGTGAAAGTAATAACACGTTTTTATAGAAATTCATCTTTTCACCCAACATTTTTTATTATTAAATATTTGGCTTTACATACTAGTGGGAAACTCAACTGTTTCAAAAATAACAGCTTCTCAGTTTAACAGAATAACTCTGTGTAGTAGTGTCCGTATGCCGTATCCCCATCAACAACCGGTTAAAGTTAAAATTAAAATTAAACCGTTTTATTGTACCGAAGATCCTACGTCCCTAAAGCTGTGAGCGAGAGCGAGCACACTACTATAAATAATAATGTTATGAAGTACAGTCCGCTCTATACTGTATACCCATACATATTTAGCATTCCCAATCTCAAGGCTATTCATCCCGTTCAATGGTTAAATAACAGTTGCCGATGATAACCGATGTTTATTCATCGAACCTAGTTGCAGTGGAACTGAAACAGACATGACTCCGAATTCTAGTTTAGTGTAAAAAGCGTTATTTTTTAAGCTGCTATTTTTATAAGTCCATAACTGGTGGTTATCGTTACGGCTCGGTAACAGTTTAAAAATAATTGACAGTTAAATAACGACCCATCACTAATGGGTATGCTATGCAGTATAGAGCAGACTTTACTTCATAACATATTACTTAACAGGAAACAGGTTATTTATACTCTAGTGTGCTCACTCTCGCTCACAGCTTTGGGAATGTAGTATACTATCGATCGACTATCCAGTTCAAAATATTAAATGCTTCAAATTTCAATAACTCAATTTTATATAAACTTAGAAAGTTTAAATTTGGTGTGTAGCAAGGTCTTTTTTCCTAAGGCAAGATATCCACCAAATTTCTTTAAAATAATTTTGTAATTTTCGGAGAAAAAAAATTTGAAAGTTGAATTTTGGTACGTAGTAAGGTCTCTCCTAAGGCAATATATAGGTAAAATTTCCTTAGAACAGCTTTGTAATTTTCGGAGAAATTTTTTTTTTGAAATAAAACTCAAAATTTTCCCGGAAAACCCCGTCAGATTTTCCTGACTAACGAACTTATCCAAGCCATTAATAAAAGAAAGGCACTTGCCGAGTTTGATCGAAATCGGTGAAGAAAAAATTCAAACTGACCCCGGATATGTGTTCTAGGGGTCCTAATTCGCGCTCATTTGAAAAAAATTTTGCAAAGTCTCACCATCGATACCTCTCTATTAGTGAATTTTTTTAAATAAAAATTCACTAAAAGTAAAGTAATAAAGAACACCGATGGAGATGTATTACAAGAAAAGGAAGACCTTACTATAAACACTAAAAAGTCTACCTAGAAGAGTAGTTATACCACAGAGAGGAAACTAATTGTAAAGAAAGGTAGGGAGGATATTTGGAATATACACAATATATCGGACCGTCTACTTCAAGAGAAGAAATTGAAAAAGCACTTAAAAAAAACTTAAATAGAAGAAACTCCTGGTGTGGACTAACGGCACAACATAAAAAATGCTGGTGAAAAAATGAAACAAGACATTTTCCAGTTGATGTTATAAATCGGGAGAACTGCCCAGTGAGTTTATAAAGAGTAGATTAGGTTACATTCAATGTGAGTGGACTACCCCCGTCCCGCTACCATGACCTTAGGTTCATTGTGGTTCTTATAAAGAGTAAGGGTATTACTATTTGAAAAATGGAAAACTCGCGAGAATGCAAGCACAGGATAATAAATATACATAGTCGTGTGGGGAGGATGCTCCTAATCATAGTGAAAAACAGAATAAAAAGCAAAACAGAGTTGCCTGGATAAAAATGAGTTCTTAAGTAAACCCAATTGAGGAACTAGAGAAGAAGTGATGACACTAAAAACAGTAAGCGAAAGAATGCTTTAAAAAAAATAAAGATATGTTTATTGCTTTTGTACACTAAGAAAAACCATCCGATTTGGTAGATTGGAAAGTATTGTTTCATATAATGAAAAGAGAGCAAAATTAGATTGGATGGTATCTTATATATATTCGGCGTGTGGTTAGGGTCCATTTGTATCTTTGCCGATTTAAGCAAGGTGACAATCGTTTTTGTGGGCATAAAAACGGTGCTTAATTATATCCTTCTGCTTCAAGAATTTAGCTATTTTGTCTATAGTTCCCTGTATATCTGGTACGAGAGCTTTTTTCTTTAATGTGTCATCCGTGTGTACTTCTGGCGTGTCCGTTTGTCTTATTAGCCTGTCTTGAAATGTCCTTCATGTATCTATTTTCTTTTAGGTTGTGTTTCAAGTACTGTAAGTTACTATGAAGTTCCGACTCCCGTCTGTAGTTCTGTCTTAACTAGTGTTTGAATTTCGGCTTATTTATGGCTTGGATGATAATTTGATTGTGCCTAAACGTATCGGGCAGTACAGACAGGCTTTTGATACACTGTATGTCCTAAATTACCTGATGGTTTACACTTCAATAGTGTATCAAGGAATGGTAGTTGTCCATCGGCCTCCTTTCTTACGGTAAACTTGAGAGCAATGCTTGTTGATGTGATCCAATTAACTGCTTTATGTCACCCACGCATCGCAATCAAACTTTAGTTTAAATTCTTTTAATCTCAATGCTTTGTTTTCAGAGTGTTCCATCGAGAAATTTGCTGCTACCGAATTAGTGGGCTACCCATATAACTACTCTACTACGCTTTCACTCATAAACATATCTTGTAATACAAAGTAGATGGTGATTCAGCAGCGCCTGAACAAATCTATCGTGGTTTGGTTAAATATTTCTCTCAATAATTCCATTGTCTATCCGCAGCTTCGTTAACAGGGGCTTCACGCTAAAGCTTGTTAGGGCGTCTGCTTCAGTAAGCTAAATATATCCATGCTTTGAGTTTCCAAAAGGTGCTTGTTGTTTCCAACATGCGGTTTTCTGTTGGTGATGTTTAGCGTGTCGGTAGGGTGGTCATCCTATGGTGCTAACTACTGATCTTAATGCTCCAGCTCTGTGGATCTTTAGTAGTTCATACAGTCTAAGTGGGCGGCTCTCTAATCGTTAAAGGTTTTTCTTTGTTTCCTTGTCCCAGTTGATACCTACGTTTAATGAGCAGAATTGTTTGCATTTCAGTAGTTAATGGGTGGTTACGTTTTTTTTTTAGTCTATGTGTCCGGCGAAAGTAATTCCATTATTATCCTATTGTACTCCCCTGTGTCCATATAATAACAGTGGTATTTCCTTTGTCAACTACTAATATGGCAATGTGTTGGTTTGTGCGTCATCAACGGCCAATCGATCAATACGGGCGATTGCATCATCCACAGCGTTATAATAAGGGTTACCAGAGCGATGCCTGTTAGGTTTTAGTCCACCTAATGAAGAAGCCAGCAGCTTTGGCCTGCGAAACGTCTAGCAACCCACTAGTATACGTGAATTCGACCACGACAAAACAGCTCGGAGTTCGTTCAGTATTTCAAGCAACATCAGCCGCCAAAGTCTAAAATCATCTCAGTAATATGAACCTTTGAGATTTATATCTGCCTCACATCTTTCATTTTTCTCTTGTTTCCACACGTTACAAACTAATAATTTAATGTATTCTTATCAAATGAATGAGTTTACTATCTTAATTAACATCGCTTCCTGTGGGTCCGGGGACATTAAAATAATAGGCCCAAGGTAACACCTGTCTGTCGTAAAAGGCGACTAACTGGAGTCAAACACTGGCGGGGGTCTGATACAGACGAGCCTGGAGGGAGGCAGATATCTTGGGAGTGGTATTACTTACACCCAGATTAAAGGCCTCCACTTGTGGGCTTTTAAATGGACAATGGACTTCGATTATGGTTGCTCCTTGGGAGCGGGGTTCCAAATGATACCGGCTTGGGTTAAGGGGTGACGAGTCTAAACGAGATCTCTGGGGAGTGGTATGCACCCGGATTTTTGTGCCCCCACTGTGTGCTGCGAAACGCATAAACGACCTCGGTTGGGTAATGCTCGGGAACGAGACTTAGGGAGATGTCGCCTTGAGTCTATGACTGGTGGGTATCGGGTCTAGACGAACACGGAGGAGAGCTGGTATCTCTAAGGGTGTATTACAACTGGCGATTGAGACATCGTCTGTGACCTTCGAAACAGGCAAGCGACCTCGCTTCGATGCTGCTCGGGTACGGGACTTCATATGATACCGCCTCGACTCAAATACTGACGAATGACGGGTCCGGACGAACTCGGACAGAGAATATCTCTCTGTGCGCTTCGAAATGGGCAAGCGACTCAGATGGCAGTCCACCTGCCAAACCAAGTTTCACCCACAAACATATC
Organism: Tillus elongatus; assembly: GCA_964006375.1. NCBI lineage: Eukaryota > Metazoa > Arthropoda > Insecta > Coleoptera > Cleridae > Tillus > Tillus elongatus. The sequence continues at coordinate 79,446,877 of OZ023268.1, read as the reverse complement.
ATCTCTTGCGGAAACTTGATTTGCTGGGTAAAATCTAAGTAAAGACTGGCGGGTGTCGGGTCTAGACGAACCAGGGGGAGAGCTCAGATCTCTAGGGGTGGATTACACCTGGAGATAAGACCTCCTCTGCGATATTCGAAACAGGCACACGACCCCGCTTGGATACTGCTCGAGAGCGGAACACCATGATACCGCCTCGAGTCAAACACGGACGGATGTCGGGTCCAAACGAACTCGGAGAGAGCTTCTCTGTGAGCTTTTAAACGGGCAAGTGACTTCACTAAGATGCAGTACACCTGTGAAATCAACTTTTACCCTAAAAAAGATCGACTCCCGCATGAAGCTGGATTTGAGGGGTAATATTTAAGCAATTATACCTGGCCCACAATATACCTAGGGTAGCGCTGGAGGGACTGGAATAGCCCACTCACATTGAATCTAATCTAATCTAATATATTTAACATGTTGCATTGTTTCAGTGAAAAGGGCAACTGAGTTATTAAAGAAGCGTCTGAAAATAATAGAATGGTTACCGAAATATTCAAGAACTGACGTAATAGCCGACTTCGTTGCTGGTGTAACTGTTGGTCTAACAATGATGCCTCAATCCATAGCCTATGCATCACTGGCCGGTCTTCCAGCTCAGTATGGACTCTACACCGCTTTCATCGGTTCATTTACATACGTGTTTTTTGGCACAATCAAGGAAGTGTCTATCGGCCCCACCAGTCTCATGGCACTTTTAACGTATTCTTTTTTAAGGGGATACCCTGTTGAATATGTGATTTTGTTGACGTTTCTGGTGGGGTGGGTTGAACTTTTAATGGGGTTATTAAAGTTGGGTAAGTAATTTCATGTTTAACACTTAATATTTATGTGCTAATTTTTGGATGTGTTTCAGTTGTTATCGCATATTTCAGGTTTGTAGATACAGCGTGTTTCGTGGGGAAAGGTAAATATTTTAAGGGAGTATTCTGGAAATCAAAACAAGCAAAAAATATTTTATAAACATGTGTCCCTAAATACGTTCTTTCAGAGTTACAGGGTGACAAAAAAATTATAAACAATCCGTTTTTCTTACATTTTTTGAAAATGACCTTGAATATAAGATTGAACATTTGATATTATCAAAAATGATACACAAAAATGTCTTTCTGGCTAAGCTACTTTTCTATATTTCGTCAGGCGCGCCTACGTGACAAAAAAATGCATCCCACTGTTTTTTAACAAAATTGATGTTCATTTAATTGTATTGTCAATTCTAAAGAAAAAAAGGTTCCTTGAGTTTTTCTGCTGCAACAGATCGTTTGCCACTGATAAGCAAAATATCGTTTAACCGCATTGGCAATACAATCCTTGTGCCATGAGCTTTCAACGTTACGTTGTCCAACTACCTATGCAGTCTGATAAAATTGTCTGGTGGCAGTATTATGACGTAACACTGAACCCTCGTTCCAGAATCTAGTGCACGTTTTTTTAATGAATTGTAATTAGGACAATTAACTGAACAATTCAGAAAGTAAAGTATGAGAATAAACACTTTAAAGGATATTCTCAAAAATACCTCCACCCCTTTAGGTACATCTGGTAGCTCGTTTATTAATAGATCGGGTAGCACGTTGAACTGAACGACGATTATGTCTTATATTAGTTGCAGTATTGTTAATCAGATCAAGTAGCGCCCCTCTTACACGCACTCTTGTTACATAAGCCAAAGATTTCATCCATCCCCAGAGACAATAATCCAAAGGATTAAGGTCTGGTGACCTTAGTGGCCAATTTTTAGGACCGCTCCTGCAAATCCGACGATTGGGAAAGGAAAGATTTTTATCTTGTACTTGAAGACTAAAATGTGGAGGGACACCAGCATGCTGGAGGTATACTCGTCGTCTAATATCTAAGGGAATATCATCCAAAATTCGAATTAGTTCTCTGCAAAAACTGTAAGTATCTATCACCAGTAAGACGCCCATCCAAGAGAACAGGACCAAACAGTCGATTGCCGAGCATACCGCACCATATATTTTTACTAAATCGATGCTGAACATTTCGCTCAAATGTGGCGTGAGGATTTTCTACTGACCAACGATGTTCATTGTGAGAATTATTAATTCCATCACGTGAAAACTGAGCTTCATCACTAAATAAAATGTATTTATGCAATCTCTGATTTTGACGTATCCATTCGCAGAATTGTACCTAATCTATGGGAAAAATCGTCTTTTTAAAGATGTTGGCTGTAGAGAAAAATGTTTTGAACTGTTTATTTTAAGTGTTTGTTTGATGCTACGGCCGGATACGTTAGCAATTGTTGATAATTTCCTAGGACTGAAAGTACGATCCAAATTAGTTTGCCACAAAGTAGCAACTTTTCCATTGTTTCATTTTCCACTATTCGATTTTTAGCTTGTATCACTCGCTTTCGATTAGCCATTGATCCTGTCTCTCGAAATTTAGCCACTAACGGAATGGCGCACTTTCGGTTATTCTGATTTTGCACATTAAATGCTTCTGCTATTTTATTTTCGCATAGCAACAATCAATTTGTTTTTGACAATTTGTCAATTTGACTTTTTTTACCGCTGGTTTTGTTTGGCAAATCTGGAAACTAGATGCCCCAATCTTGATTTTTGGAAACCTAGACAGCGTAATTCCTGGTTCGACAACTAATACAACACTTCAAAATGCGTTTTATTCTTCTTACACCTCTACAAGGAGGTATTGAAAAGTACACACTTAGCCTGCAATGTAAAACGCAATAAATTTTAAAGCAAAATTTTGTTTATTCAACGTATGAAAAACACAACGATATATTGACGCAACATATACCTGCCAATATAAAACGTAAATACGCTAATGTTTCATGAGAAGTCATTCAGGAACACTTTAGCGATTGACAGCAATTTATTCAGTCTGCTTAACAATGATGAGACAAACATGACTGACAATTCGGAAAAAAAGAAGTGGCTTTGTCGTAATGCAAAAAAAGTCATAAAGATGTCATAGACCATACAAAGTCAGCTATATCCATAATTTTTTGTAGCTCAGCTTTTACTACTTTGCTCCCGCCATACCCTATTTACAAGTCGGAGCACATGTTAGACTGCTTGGACGAAAAACGATTCTAAGGGACACACTCTTGTTGTTAGGATAGTTGCTGCAACACCCTTATTGCTGGATCGTTGATGCAATACCCTTGTTGTTAGGATCGTTGTTGCAACCAATAGGCTATAAATATAATAGAGCCCAGAATGGCTTGATGGAAGCCAGTTCTTTTTCCAAGTGGTTTACAACTACAGTCTTGCCACACGCTAGTAATCTGCTTGGAAAACTCCTAATTGACGACAACCTTTCCTCACGTTTTGCAGAAAAAGTACCACGATGGTGTCGCCAAATCATATAGCTTTCATAATATGTCTCCCACCAAAGCAGAACCATATAATACCGCACTTTGATGTGTCGTTCTTCCGACCATTGAAAACGGCATGGATGTCAACCGTACTGGACTTGAAAATGCAAAATCAAAAGACACCTTCTTTAAAAAAAGAAGATTTCCAGCATCATTGAAAAAACCTCAAAGTAAAGTGAACTCTTCTACTTATCTATGTTGATGGTGAGATCATTTTTTCGGCAACATTCGTATTGGTGGAAGTGTTATGTGGAATACGGATATGTTCAATATTATATATTCCTCTAGATTGGCTATAGAGGGGAATTATTACGACGTCTTAGGAGTAAAGCCAATGGATACTGTATACATCGAAACAAACTTACAAGATTGTTGTAAACGATTTGTTGAAGGTAGGTTTAGGAGACATTATAGCTCTCTCAGAAGAACCAATAATAGAGGCTTGAAAGTTACGTTTTAGTGGAATACTGTATACCAAATATTATCATGCATAATTTGCTTCGAGTATCTATTGATTTGTACTTTTGTAAGACACGCATTTCGTTTTGAGTTCATCGGGTGTTTTGTATTGGCAAATTAAATAAAAGTATGTCATTCAAAAGTCATATAATAAACTCTGGGTGATTTTGATTACTTTAATCAATGTCATTACAAAAAAAGGGTGAATGTGAACATATGTTAGAAAGGTAAAATTAGAAAATAATGATTGTGTGATACTTCAAACACTTGAATTGTGTGAAGTAAATCTTGGTTATCAAAATCTGATTTTGATAACAGACTATATATTTTTTATCAAGGAACAATAAAATTCTAAAGTTGCCATAGTTATTATGTTATGGACTCCATTGATAACAACCAAGTCTAAATTTTGTGCTGAAAAAGTGTGAAAACTCTAGAGTTACGATGAAAATATTGAAAAACTCAAAAAATTTCACCCCACTTCATAGCCCCTAGTTGTTTTTGTTTCACGATCCAATGCTGAAATTCTCTCGCTTTAAACTCTGTTTTAGATTTGACTTTTTGCCTTTAAACAAAATTTTATGAGATGTTATTATTTAAACCAATATACTTATAATTATTGTACCTTAAACGGATGTGGCTCTATGGACTTTGATCGCTTCGTTTGGAGGTGCCCATGTTGCGGAGAATCACCATCCAATCGTTTTGAATTTCATTCCCGAGATCATTGCCTTTCTGGAATTCAGTGTTTATTTTTGGACTGTGGTGTCCTTTGTTGCTCTTGGCCTGCTCCCTGAATCGCAGACACGTCACCCTGGCTCTACTATTGACATCTCCGCCCATCCACCCATCTTCTCTTCTGAGCTTTTGGCCTTACGGGTTAAGCATTTTGCAGTGTCCACCTTTGCCCAACCAATAGCAGGAAAATAGATTTACCCAAATAATGCTACGCATGTTTAAATAAGGCACTAATACATTGGTGTGTGCCTGGTGCCCTCACAAAAACGTTCCCTGCCGCTTACGACACTGCGACCATTCAGCCCTCGGCATGTTGTCTTGCACCTTAGCTTGCTGGCGAATCGACACGTGAGTGTCGAGAAGGAAACAGAAGATGGCCAAAGGTACAAGAGTATAAAGGCTGGCCATATAGGAAAGATTGTCAGAAAAGGTCATTCCCCGAGACTAGTTGAAATAAAGGGTGCGTAGAAGAAAATACCCTTCTCCCTTTTCCGGGCTTATGACCTACAACGAGTTTTATTAGTACTAAAGTAACTAATAATATATGTTTATATAAGTCTTTATTATAATGTTGTAGTAGTTGTTTCAATGGTGGGGATGCTAGCGTCAGGCAAGTAGGCCACATCTGGCCCTTTTTGTCAACCCCGTCATCCAGCAACCATGCCCTACCCCTCCTCGGTTTCGTCACCAAACCTCCTCAAGCTCAAAATAAAGGTCATGGCAATCTTCCATTGAACAGAACTCACTTGACTTCTCTGTAGATACCTTGATCCAAACAATTCTGTTCGAAAACTCCCGAAAGCCTCACATTCACACAGATAGTGGTAAGACGTTTCTTCGGTCTCACCGCATTCCTGGAAAATGGCATCACTCTCGGCACCTACCAAATTTAGTTGGCCTTTATGGGGTGGGTGTGGTGTGGTGCTGACTATCCGAGCAAATGTACACACATTATTCGGGGCTGATTTTTATATCCTGTCTAAGAGCTACAGACAGGATAGCGTATACCTCTGTTTCGAATGCTGTGGTATATGCGCCCGGAGCATAACTCTCGCGCACCCCCAGACCATCGATATATATATATATATATATATATATATTCCCACCCTAGAGAAATGTTGCTCCTCCAGTCGTGATTCATCAGTCAAACAGACCAGGCTATCATGTGAAAAGCAACCTCATTATTCCTCGACTGATCCTTGCTGGAAATATTATAATGTAAAACACAATAGTATAGCGAGAATAGAGCTGAAGCATTGTAACAATTGTATATAGATTCAATTGTTCAATATTTTTTGTGCCGAGAAAAAAGTTAATCGTGTTCGAGGTTAATCTCTACTATGTGGCTTGTTTTGCGGAGGTTTGGGTTCGATTCTCGCTCTTGATTTGGTGTCGTATGCGTCAAGGTATAGAGCAGAAAGGATTAGTTTAGCTAGCAAAATACACCAATTCTTGGTTCAATTACTGATGGACACCCAATATTTACGTTTTTACTTTTTAAAGCTGTTTCTTTGTTACAGGTTTTCTAATTGATTTTATCTCCCCATGTGTTACCTCAGGATTTACAACAGCCACTTCGCTTATCATTATCAGCACTCAACTTAAAGGTTTGTTGGGAATAAAACTAAAAAGTCATGGATTTTTTACGACATTTTTTGAAGCACTGAGAAACATAAATCAAGTGAAATTGACTGATGCGTCGCTAGCGTTTAGCTGTATGCTAATGCTGTATTGTTTCAAGGTAAATATTTGAGATAGGCGATTTATTGTTTTCGCAAACTTATCTTAACAACAATTGAACAAATATATCAGCTCTCCTACTGGCATATATTTACACAAATTCTCAGAATTTATCTAAAAAGAGAGATAATAATGTTGCGTTGTTTTTTATTACTATAAGCAGCGTGATTTCAGTTTCACATTTAAAATTTAGGGCCAAGGATTGCTACTAAAAGATTTGGTAGATATATCAACGCAGGCATTCTTTTAAAAGTTTGCCTTCATTGTATTCCATTTTAATAGGTAATAGACAATTTTCAAAATAAAATTCAATATTTATTTTTATATGTTGGGAGAAACAAATAAAAAATATCGCATTCCTCTTTAATGAGTTTTTTTAAATACGCTCTATTATAGGCTTTGGGTAAAGAGCATCGTAATACCCACCGATTAAAATGCAGATTATGCTCTCTTTCCTTTCGTATAATATAAGTAATATTACACAATGGCACATCTTTCAAAGTTGTCACTAAATGTTTGGGCAGTAACGTAAGTATATATATATATATATATATATATATATATATATATATATATATATATATATATATATATATATATATATATATATATATATATATATATATATATATATATATATATATATATATATATATATATATATATATATATATATATATATATATATATATATATATATATATATATATATATATATCAGCTACAATATACAATAAAATCCTGAACAAGCTATAATGTCCAATTGACACATAAATGACACCCTCCATTTCAAAAGCTCTGATGATCAGCTTGTGTCGCGGCAGAGGGCGTAGATTACATAGAGACATAGAGAAGAAAACGGACACCCCAGTGGCAGAAACGGCCACCTCCAGGAATTGAACCCGGGCATGCAACACTCGTTCCACAACAGTACGGAGGTGTGTTTTTCTAACATAAAATAGTCTGCTGGATAAATGATAACTAGTGAGATGGAATTGGTCGTGCTACAATTTAAGTTTATTTGTTTATTAATTTATTTAAATACCCAATAAAACAGAGTTCCCATTAAAGCATATTTTATATAAAAATAGTACATATACTCATAAGTAACTGGAAGAAAGTATAAAAGTGCGAATTAACTAACAAGCCATATCCTATAATAAACTAAAAAGGCAGTAAAATGAAGCTACATTTAATAAAGTAGTCGGTTTAAAGAATTGTACGTAAAACAGAGCTCTAAAATATATTCTAATAAGTTAACATTTATATCGCAATTGTGACTGTTGTTAAAGTTTGACGTTATATTAAGTACATATGAGATCCAAGCATGTAATTGGACACAACCTGCGGTTAATAGAATAAAAATGAGGGCCTAGCATTGAGTCTTGGCATCAGTAACGAATTCTAAACCAAGATGCCAGGAGCGTAAATCCTATCATGCAGGATAACATAAACGACCTTTAAGGAAATATTAGTTCTACGACTTGGTAATGAAGTTTTATTAGGTGTAGAAGAAGACTCTCTTCAGATGTACCTTTTAAGGGATAAAACTACATGAATTTTATAATTTAGATATTTCATAAATCTTCGATTTACCCTTTCAAGAGAGGAGATGGGACACTTGTAATATGGAGTCCATATAAGGCAGCAGTATTCAAGCTTCGACCTAACGTGTGCATAAAATAAACCTTCTAGAGCCTGCGTACATGTAAAATAAATGCATTTCCGTATAAGGAGACCCAACATACATAGAGCAGAAAGGACGGTATTTAAAATGTAGTGATTAAAGGAAAGCTGAGGATCAAATATAACCTTAAAGTCAACAATCGTGGGACTACGTCGTAGAATATTAGTTACAGAATAAGTGTAAATTATATAATTTTACATTTAGAGACATTTATTTCCAGAAATTTTTTTCGCACGATCTATATACTTTATTTAGTTCAACTTAGAGTGCGGTGCAATCATCCAGATAGTCAAGCCGAGTGTATATCTTCAGATCATCGACAAAAAGCAGCTTGCCGCACCCAAGAGACGCCAGTAAGTCATTTATAAAAATAAGGAAATACAAATCTCATAGATGAGACCCTTGAGGAACACCAGATGTTGCAGTAAACTTTTCAGAATGATGACCACCATAGAACACGTATTCAATTGTGTGAGGTAGGAAAAAATTGTTACGAATTGAGAGAAGTATCCCAGCCTCTTCAGGAGCTCTCATGATCAATTCCTTCGATGGCCTTTGCAATAAAGGGTATATAAATTACATCGACCTGACCGTGTTCATATAAATATAGTAAACATATCATGTCATAGCAAAGAAATTGTTGCATGTTATATAAAGACATATTTCAAAAATCTTAGCCAAATTATAAACTGTATTATTCCACTTGGTCGGTAACTAGGCATTTCAGATCGGCTACTGCTTTTATATGTACTGGTACAATCCTATAAACTGTCCACTAATCCGGCAATCTGTATGTTTGGGGTGTAAAATTAAAAATGTAAGATAAAGGGCTAAAGAAAACATAACAAAAGTCCCAAGCAAGAGAACTTGGATCCCGGTCATGACCAGAAGTAAATGTATATATTAGGTTTTTAATAAAAGTTTCAATGACATGGTCTAAAATCTTAGCAAGAGAGACAGTGAGATTATAATGATAACTGCCAGGATCCTTGCCAGCATTGCGGAAGCTGAACAAGTATACTCTCTTAAAACAGCACAAGAAATCGGTCAAAATTCAAATAGGATTGTCCAATGTAGCCCCCTTCAAACGGCATCAATCCAGGGATCCTCAAGCACCTCGCTCCTCCGTATCCAGAAGGTTTTTGATTCATTGTAAATTGAACTTTTAATCTCTTTATGTAGATCCTGTAGGCTAGCCCTATTTTGCACTTAACTAATCATCTTATGTTTTTGAAATTATTGTAAGAGGCAAAGCGAGTAGCTCTACGGTGTTCTCTATGAGCCCGTTCGTTTCGCCAGATATCGTGATAAGATCAGAAGTAAACCACAGGCAACCATGGCCTCGTGGAGTAAATTGAAAAATAGAAAAGTGAAGCGAGGTAAAATATCTGGATCACCTATATATGAAATAATATGTATATATTATTAAAAAAGAAATGAGACCTTACATCATGTTAAGGCTCGGAGGATTCAGTTATTTGCTAAGGAAAGCCAAAAAGCTGAAGGAACCGCTATCCAAATTGTTGAATATGATAATGAGAATAAAACTGGATGGAATAATCTAACAAAATTACCCACTGTTCACAGGGTGCATAATAACAGATACTGAAACTCGCAATAGTCCAAGTCTTTGGATCAGATTCCCCTTGAACCCCAATTTAACCGAATCCCTAAAATGCAATGTTTATAATGTCTTTGTGTATTTTCAGCAATTGACAAATATACCAGTAAAAAACACATTTTTACAAAAATCATTCTGGTTGTTATCAATATCTAAGAACGCCATTGTAGTACTTGTGACTTCATGTATAGGTTTCTATTTGCAAGAATATCAAGGTGGCTGTCCGTTTGTACTATCTGGAAATGTACCATCTGGAATGCCCAGTTTTCAACTACCAAAGTTTTCAGCTACGTTTGAAAATGAAACAGTAAATTTCATTGACATGGTGAAGACAATCGGATCTGGAGTAATAGTGATCCCAGTTGTTGCAGTCCTTGCTAACATTGCGATTGCTAAATCATTTGGTAAGCAGTAAACATGTGATGTCCTTTAGATACAGCAATGGCCAGTTTTACGAATAATTTTTAAGTTTGAAAAAATACGCCTAACTGCTTTAAGTTATTTTTTGTATAACGTTTTTCCAATAAGTGACATACACATGCAAAAATAATACAGGTAAGCGCCCAAATTTCCTGGCCTAACTATGAAAGAAACGGCGTAGAATCACAATTAAATTTTATTTTGCAATATAGTGGCCCCTAACATCAAGCAATTATTACATCGTTTCAGCAACAATTCGATACTCCTAAAATATTCTTTTTGTTTGTCCTCAAAATATGCTCAAACTGCAGCTTTCACCTATTCATCGCCACTCAAATAGCGCCTGCGAAGCTCCATTTTCAAATTTCCAAATAGGTAGCCGCTGGGAGTCATATCTAAACTGTACGGAGTGTGATCAATGTGTTCGAAACCGCAGTCACAAATTACGGCTTGTGCGAATCTAGCAATGTGCACGGGTGCATTGTCATGGATCAAACCTACGCCTCTCGTCAGTTTCCCACGTCTTTCCTCCCCAATATTTTGCCGTAATTGATGAACTTGCTCCTGCCCTGACTTGTCTGTTTCAGACATCTTACAATAGAGGCATATTTCCTAGTAACTGGAAAACTGCTCGAGTACAACCCGTCTCCAAGAAAGGATCCAAAGCGCTTCCTAGCAACTATAGGCCTATTTCTCTCCTTTCAGTCGTCCCTAAAGTGACGGAAAAGTATATAAACACTGAATTACTAAAATTTCTTGAAAAACACAGTCTAACCGACAACAGGCAGTATGGATTCCGTCAGCGCAGATCAACTGCCGACCTCCTTTCCTTTGTCACCCATTCTTGGAACAAGTCTATGGAACTACACGGTGAATCCCAGATTGTTGCTCTAGACATATCCAAAGCATTCGAGAAAGTCTGGCACGCAGCGCTGCTTAATAAACTTCCGGCCTGTGGCCTACCACCAAAACTATGTACCTGGACAGCAAATTTCCTCTCCAACCGGAGCATTTCTGTTGTCGTGGATGGCCATTCCTTTGAACTGTATCCAATTAATGCAGGAGTCTCTCAAGGTTCAGCTTTAGCCCCTACTTTGTTTCTTCTACACATCAATGATCTCCTCTCTAGCACATCCAACCCAGTTCACAGTTACGCGGACGACAGCACCCTCAACTCAAATATACAATATTCTGAGCCTGTCTCTTTAGCCCAATTAGATGAGTATCGCAGACTCATGGAGGGTTCTGTCTCTGTGGGTCTCCAAAAAATATTAGACTGGGGAAGTAGAAATCTTGTACAATTCAACTCCACCAAATATGTCTTGCTTTCTATCTCATAAGAGATACACCAGCCCTAGACCCATCACAATGAACAACCAAGTTATTCTAAGTAATGAGTCCTTTTCACTTGTTGACATTTCTGTAGATCGAAATCTCAATTGGCATCAACATGTCACATCAATTGCAGAAGCGGCTGCTAAGAAATTAGGTTTCCTCTTCCGGGCTCGCAAATACTTTTCACCAGCTAATCTCTATACCTTATATACTTCACAAATAAGGCCAAACCTCGAATACTGCTCCCACATCTGGGGTGCAGCTGCCGCTTCTCCACTCGCTATCCTGGACTCCATTCAAAATAGAGCTATACGTCTCATCGGTGACCCTACCCTTACCCAAAGGCTGCCATGCCTTGCCCACCGATGTGCCGTTGGTAACCTCTCGCTATTCTATAGATATCTGCACGGGCACTGCTCAGAGGAGCTTTCCTCCATAGTTCCCCCACCTGCTGCCCCCAACAGATCTATCAGGGGAACAGAGAGAATGCACCCTTTTACTGTCCAGGTCACCAGACACAGAACATCTTGTTATGCCCGCTCTTTTGTCCCGAGGACTTCCAAGTTGTGGAATTCCTTGCCGGCACATGTTTTTCCTTCTCCTCCAAACCTCCAAACTTTCAAGTCCAGAATTAACAAGTTGCCTCTTTCCTCCTTGTCAACACCCACGGTACGATAGTATTTAGGCTGTAAGCCCTCGTGGTGTGTTGTTGAAATTAAAAAAAAAACTTTTCATGTCTACGAAACTATGTATCTCAAGTCTCGATTCCGAAACTTTTTTTAATAATATGATACTTCATAATTCCCTTAGTTCAACGGGAATATTACTGTATATCCTAGGTCCTAGATAGAAGTGTGAGAGCTGACTTAGCGTCGTGACACTCTAGACACATCAACCGCTCCCTCACTTTTACGACTTCAATGACAATGCTGTCCACCAAAATGTAAAAGCAAAATAACTGCCTCAATTCAAAGACCCCGGTCTCAGAAGAAAGTAGATCTGTGGGGTAATCTTCTTATTTAGTATTACTTTTACAATCCATTTTTGTGTATTGTTGAGGGCAGAGAAATAATTGTTTGTCACACCACCCTAAACAATCAACCCATACATTAAATGTGGCTTAACAAGGGCCTCATACAACACTAACAGTTGTAGACAAGAAAATGCTTGTCTAAAGCACTTGAATCTACTGATATCGATGTAGATTCCCAGGTACCTGAAGGACACAGTTTTCTTTATAGTGTAGTTGTTACATTGACATTCACTTGTCAACCTTAATTCGCAAGCGATTAGCGTATGAAGCAAAAGGCAATCACCCCCACTCCCCAATGTATAAATAACCTGTTCCTTGAGTGGACATATCACTCGGGACCATTACTTAAGTAAGATGTTTAACAGTTTGTATGGTACACTAAGGACAACCCCATTGGAGCCCCTTCTCACATACTAGCTGCTTTCTTCCGAAATTGCAAATTTTGATGTATGAGAAAAATATACCTGAAAAATAAAAAGAACCTTTACCACACTTGATCTTCAATTTTGCCGACTGAGTGACAATTGTGTTGGAACTGTCATTCTCCAACAACAAACAAAAGATTTAATAAATATTTTACTAAGTGACAGTCAAAATTTTTCTTACCTTGCTCCAATCATTCTCGAATTCGCGTTTCATTTCTTCTGCCAAAGCAAGTCTCTTCTTAGCCATGAGCGAAGTGATTTTAGGCTCTTTGCGTGGACGACGTGTAGACAGTCAGCATACTTTGACGGATAGAAGAGTCACTACTGTTCACTTCATACTACTCCACACGCGCTTTTTTAAAACTTTACTGGTGGCTCTTCTGTTGCCTTGGCAATTTGGACAAGTTTTCTTTTTATTCTTTGCGTAGATTTATTTTTTTATCTACAATGCCCAGTCGGCGGGGTTCATACTCAAAACACAAACCTAAAGATTTTTTCACTCTAACCACATATACTTGTAAAATATATATTTTGTGTGAAATTGCGGCTTGAGCGTATTGGTTTTTTTTTGTAGAAGAATCCTGATCTGAGTCACTTTTCTGGAGAAAGGTCATTTATTTTATTACCCATGTCGTAAACCGATCATCGACATCCTAATGAATCGATCATTCAATTAACAAACTCTCCAACACGATCCCTAAATCCTTTGAATTGCATTAGCAGTCTTTCGGTACGCTTATTGCAACATAAATTGACGTTATCTTGCCAAATAATGACGTAATGACGAAGGATGAGTGGTTCCTTAATTTAGATCAAATTCATAAATTCAGTGTTATATAATTTGCAAGCGACTGAAGCAAATATATGTATATATTTGCGCAATCAAAAGAAATAGCAAATGCAAATATTGAAGTAGATATCGTTACATGTTCTAAAAAAAAACATCACTAAATCTAAAATTTTTACATCGCGAGGGAAAATATGTCCCTCAATCTTGCCCGCAAAACTGGTATTTGATGTATTCTACTTTAATAATGATATAAGTAATATATACTTCGTGTTTAATAGTACTATATTTATAATTATTATTTACAGCTCATTCAGTCATGGTTGATGCTTCTCAAGAAATGATGACTTTAGGCTTATGTAATATATTTGGGTCTTTTGTCCAAGCCATGCCTAGTTGTGGAGCATTTACAAGATCCGCAGTTGCTAGTAACAGTGGAGTAAAAACGCCTTTACAAGGAGTCTATTCAGGTTTACACTTTTTATGACAATTCATTTAACCACGTTATTAACAAAATAATGCTCGCAAGAAATTTGTTGATTTAAAAAAATAATTCTGGACGCAGCAAGTGCGTTATGGTAGTGAATTTTCATTAAAATGTTTTTAAAACAAATATGTGTGATTTTTTTATATAAGAAAGCAGGCATCAAATTTGGTTACCAGTATAACCTATATAGTAAAAACAATGTGCCTTGTTGCATCAAAATAACTTTATTGTGTGAAAATGTACAAAAATTTCCAAAAGTAAACTTAAAGTGTTCCCGAAAAAACACGTTTCTTGGTCAACCTTATAGGTTAATAGCAAATTGAGCTGTTGAAATATGAAACATTTGATCAAAATTCGCTACCATAACGCACTTGCTGCGTCCAGAATTTCTTTTCTTACAAACATGCATTATATTTTGATGGAAAATGCAAAAATGCAATAACATAAGGCGTGTTTGATTAAAAAAAAATGGAAATTTGTATTACCAACGACTTATGGGCCATCCTGTGATTGTAGAAATATTATTTTAAGATGTAGCTCAAGACAGCCTATAATTAATATATACAAAAATTTTTCATATCTTATATAATAACGGATATATTGAGCTTTATTGATTTTTTACGAAAATTCGACAAAAATTATATACCATTAAACGATAAACTCTATAGCTAAGGCTACTGCCAAGCATCAGAGACAGGGTCTATTTGAAATGAGTTTTCTGGGAATATTTTAGTAAAATGAAGGACAATGACGATTGAAACTAAGACTTTAGGGTTTGTAACACATCCTTCTTGAGACATTTTATTTCTATAGCCCGTATTATATTCAAGTTCTTTGCCTAAATGTTGCCAATTTTGACATTTTAAATCGCCACTTTGACGTTTTGAGGAAAACCCCAATTTATTTTTCTTTAAATGCCTATAACTTTTTTGTCTTTTGACTTACATAGCTAAATTTTGGTAGGTAACTTACCTATAAGGATGTAAACCTGCGTGCCAAATTTGGTTGCCCTTACTCTGTTAATTCCGGATATATAATTTTTTTTCGAAAGAAAACACAAAATTTTCCGGGAAAACCTGGGCAGATTTTCCTGGCTAACGAACTCATCCAAGCCATTTGCAAAAGGAATTTTTTCACCAAATTTAATCAAAATCGGCCTATTATTTTTTGAGTTATCGGTGTGATACATACATATATATATATATATATATATATATATATATATATATATATATATATATATATATATATATATATATATATATATATATATATATATATATATATATAACATATAAAAATTGAAACTGACCCCTGATATGTTTTCTGGAGGGCCTAATTAGCGCTCATCTGAAGAAATTTTTTCAAAATTCAAAAGTCGGGATCTCCTCATTAGTGAATTTTTTTTAAGAAAATTCACTAAAAAAGCTTATTTCAGTAAACTCGAAATAAGAAACTTACTTCTTAATCAAAACAACGCGTTTTATATGATTTAAGTAAAATACCTGTGGTTAAATCGTTTTAAAGTAAACACATGCATTAAAGTTTTTCCCCTGGATTTAAAACTGCGAAGGTACTAACAGGAAATCGCTGCGAGTAGCAGCATCTTGTTTCTATAGTACCATGATATTATTGAAAAACGAATTAAGATTCGGCGGTTATGGAGAAAAAAAGTTGGCACCCTTGTTCCAGTATAACTTCCAATTCAAATTCTGGGGCTCAAGATTATGTGAAACCAATGTTGCAAACTTTTTGCTCCACAACTGACGACTCTAATTAGTGTTTTAAACGGTGTCATTTCATATTTATAAAGGTAAAGTTAAAATCTGTGTCTGTATTTATTTAGTAAAATAACTATTCAGTTCACAAATTTGATATTTTACGCGAATTGGATCAGTCATTGTTCGATATAAATGTCATAAAACAGTGTTTTTGATTGATCTATTAAGTGTCACCTCCATCTTCTCATCCACTAAAACGTCAACTTTTACGACATACAAATTAATGTACAACGGAAGATGAAAATGAAGTCTAATCAGAAAAGAAAAGACAGGCACTCGTTAAAAAGTTGTAGCAACTTCACAGTAAACATTTCATGAATTATTGTTGTTGCCTTTATTTCTTAAAACAATTGCATATTAAATACACATGTGGAAACTTCTTTTCTGGCTTCACAAGTGTTTGTTTTTAGTGAATTTTCTTAAAAAAATCCCTAATGAGGAGATCCCGACTTTTGAATTTTGAAAAAATTTCTTCAGATGAGCGCTAATTAGGCCCTCCAGAAAACATATCCGGGGTCAGTTTCAATTTTTATATGTTTATATATATATATATATATATATATATATATATATATATATATATATATATATATATATATATATATATATATATATATATATATATATATATATATATATATATATATATATTTATATATATATGTATCACACCGATAACTCAAAAAATAATAAGCCGATTTTGATTAAATTTGGTGAAAAAATTCCTTTTGCAAATGGCTTGGATAAATTCGTTAGCCAGGAAAATCTGCCCAGGTTTTCCCGGAAAATTTTGTGTTTTCTTTCGAAAAAAAATTATATATCCGGAATTAACAAAGTAAGGGCAACCAAATTTGGCACACAGATTTACATCCTTATAGGTAAGTTACCTACCAAAATTTAGCCATGTAAGTCAAAAGACAAAAAAGTTATAGGCATTTAAAGAAAAATAAATTGAGGTTTTCCTCAAAACGTCAAAGTGGCGATTTAAAATGTCAAAATTGGCAACATTTAGGCAAAGAACTTGAATATAATACGGGCTATAGAAATAAAATGTCTCAAGAAGGATGTGTTACAAACCCTAAAGTCTTAGTTTCAATCGTCATTGTCCTTCATTTTACTAAAATATTCCCAGAAAATTCATTTCAAATAGACCCTGTCTCTGATGCTTGGCAGTAGCCTTAGCTATAGAGTTTATCGTTTAATGGTATATAATTTTTGTCGAATTTTCGTAAAAAATCAATAAAGCTCAATATATCCGTTATTATATAAGATATGAAAAAATTTTGTATATATTAATTATAGGGTGTCTTGAGCTACATCTTAAAATAATATTTCTACAATCACAGGATGGCCCATAAGTCGTTGGTAATACAAATTTCCATTTTTTTTTAATCAAACACGCCTTATGTTATTGCATTTTTGCATTTTCCATCAAAATATAATGCATGCTTGTAAGAAAAGAAATTCTGGACGCAGCAAGTGCGTTATGGTAGCGAATTTTGATCAAATGTTTCATATTTCAACAGCTCAATTTGCTATTAACCTATAAGGTTGACCAAGAAACGTGTTTTTTCGGGAACACTTTAAGTTTACTTTTGGAAATTTTTGTACATTTTCACACAATAAAGTTATTTTGATGAAACAAGGCACTTTGTTTTTACTATATAGGTTATACTGGTAACCAAATTTGATGCCTGCTTTCTTATATAAAAAAATCACACATATTTGTTTTAAAAACATTTTAATGAAAATTCACTACCATAACGCACTTGCTGCGTCCAGAATTATTTTTCTCTGTAACCGGTTTCGCACTTTTACGGCATCATAAAAAACGAAATCGGTTACAAAGAGGGAAAAAAACGCTTGCGAAATCAGAGAAGAAATCTCTACATCTGTATTCATTACAGTAAACACTTGTCAGGACTTCGTGTTTATTTCCTGGCTAGGCAGATTTCACTTTAATCTTTAAAAATTAAATTAAGAATACTTTATCAACAGAAATTTGCTTACATAACCTTACAGATATTGGAAGAAAATAATTAAATTGTACCCCTAAGATTGAAGGGTTGTACGATTGTAAACAGTAAATGGGGTTAGTTATAGATCTACAGCGATTGGTTAAAATTATTTTCATTTGAAATAACACACATACTCTTTGCTTCTATATGGTGTTTGTGAAAATCATCAGCAGTGTGTGTTAGACTTTATTTCATTATCCAAATTATCTCACCAAAAGCCCAGCATATAATTGCTGACCTAAAGATATTTATTGGTGCCTATTAATATTTAAGATCGAATTTTAAAAATATTGATAAACACTCAAAGTTTTTAATATTATTTAACCAGTTATTAAAACAATCAATAATTTTTCAGGAATAATAATAATTTTAGCGTTAAGTTTCCTGACACCTTATTTCTATTATATCCCCACCGCAACACTAGCAGCTGTATTAGTATTTGCTGTTATATCTCTGATCGATTTTAACATCTACACTAAGCTTTGGAGAGCTAGTAGTAAGTATACATATACATTTTCACCTTTTATTTGCTGTATTTTATATTGTTTTACTTTAGAAAGTAAAGTGCGGCTAATTTCACTGTTTAAAATGTTTGTCAAAATGCAGATAAGTATTTAATTTGATGTAAAGTTTTTAACGTGTTCATTCTACAGGAAAATGACAACGTATTTTCTTTCAAATGTAAAGTATGTGACATGCTACATATTCGTTAGATGATTCATTACGGTTTGTTAAATAAAATTAATGGTAAAGGTTGACTTTCGGGGCACGTGTTCGATTTTAATGAAATTTTGTATATAGACGTGTTTAAGGGTGTAGATGACGAAAATCACAATAAAAATGAGGGCAGAAGCCAACCTTTGAAATTATTTGGACATTTTTGTAGGAAAAACGTAAGTTGTACTAACTTTTGCGGCATGCTTTTGTCATATTTTGCACATTTTCGGGGGTCGTTCGTTTATATCAAGCTAAAGAAGGGTGTATTCCACTATTCAAATTCATTTTCACATAGTTAGTGCACCCCCTTAACTGTTTATGTGTCCCTAAAAATTACCCTTCTTTTCATCCTATAAGTTGAAATTGACATTTAACATTAAGTTGGCTTTATATGTCAAATGTCATTTTCAACTTAGGATCGGTCATACGATGAAAAGAAGGGTAATTTTCAGAGACACATAAACGGTTAAGGGGGTGCACTAACTATGTGAAAATGAATTAGAATAGTGGAATATACCCTTCTTTAGCTTGATATAAAAGGAACGACCCCCGAAAATGTTTAAAACATGTCGCAAAAGTGAGTACAACCAACGTTTTTCCTACAAACATTTCCAAATAACTCCAAAAGTTGGCTTCTGTTTTCATTTTTATTGTGATTTTCGCCATTTAGACACTAAAACACGTCTATATACAAAATTTCATAAAATTCGAACACGCGCCCGAAAAGTAAACCTTTATCGAAAATCATTAGAGTTGTCAAAAATTTTGAGTCGAGAAAAAGTTTTGTAATAATTCGTTGTACCTATTATGCCGTTGGCTCGAGATTTTATATTATATATATCTAAGTTAAAATAGGAGCTGGCTAACAGTAAGTTCTAAAAAGTTCTAAAATAAGAAGAACACCACAAACGTCAGCTTGGAGGTCAATAAGCGAACAATCTCGTGACACCTGTCATAGTCATATGTCACAAGTCACAATAGTCTCGTGACCGATATCTGATTTTATTTTCTACTTTAAATACACTCCCATAGTGAAAATTATTTCTTAAATTGTGTGTTAATTCGTGTACTTGCTAGTAAAATACAATGAGGAAGGTCCTGGCAGGTACACTATCATTTACAGCCGTCGCCACAGTATCGATTCTTACCCTGTACCACGTCCTAACTGGAAAGGGCGAAAGAATCAGTTTGGGATGGTTTCTAGAGAACACCTCGCCCCACATGTGGGCAGCCATAGGAATTGGCCTTTCAGTATCATTATCAGTTGTCGGAGCAGCCATCGGCATTCATACAACAGGTGTCAGCATAATGGGTGGTGGTGTTAAGGCCCCACGTATCAGGACCAAGAATTTAATTTCAGTTATCTTTTGCGAAGCCGTAGCTATTTATGGTCTGATTACTGCCATTGTTTTGTCTGGTTATCTGGAAAACTTCAGGTGGAATCAGGTAGTAAACGACCCCGTTTTGAAAGGCCGTATCTGGATGGCTGGGTATTTGATGTTCAATGCTGGATGTGCAGTCGGATTTGTAAATTTAGTCTGTGGTATTTGCGTCGGTACTGTGGGTTCTGGAGCTGCATTGGCTGATGCAGCCAACCCAGCTCTGTTTGTCAAAACCCTTATCATCGAAATCTTTGGAAGTGCTATTGGTCTATTTGGTTTGATCGTCGGGATCTACATGGTGTCTAAAGTGTCCATGAATGACAAGTCTGGTTAAAACAACCGACATGCCACATTTACGTGTTATAGATTAGCCCGCATCTTAAATTTCCTATATATATTGTTTTAGTATTTGAAAAGACATTGAAGGTGTATCATATTGATTGTACGTTAATGTATTATTTAAGTGTATATGTAACCATTTAAATTGATTAGGACACTTGTAAAATATAACATAGAATTATAAGTTACCAAAAATTCAGCATGTTCTTATTATTTTAGAGTTTGATTTTTGGATAACCCTTTCTACACTTTTAATGGGTTTGATTTTTGGAGCTGATATGGGCATTATTATTGGAAGTGTTATTAATATGTTTGTACTTTTGAGAATTTGGGCAAGACCACAAATTATAGTGAATAAGTTGTATAATGTAAGTAGCAAAAACAAGATTTTTCACAATGCTATTTACAACACTATCTTAAGCAAAATATATGCAGTAATGAACCAAGCATGAAAAAGTCAAAGGGTTTTGTAACATTACAGTAATATTAATCATATTTACCCCCATTCTAGTGAGAAATGTATTGAAAGAATTTGCCAGTAGTATAGTTATTTAGCAAGCAAGTGGAAGAAACAGTAAAAATAATCTTAGCTATATAACAGTGATGACTTTTGATAAACTTAATTTGGGATTAAATAAAACTTTTAAAAAATCAGTAATAAAACCCACATAAAACTAGATGAATTTCTGATATTTCAAATATGAAGTCAGTCCTAAACATTTCTTCTCTTAATAAATATGAATTTCTGTAGGTAGAATATGTAAATGATGCACAGGTACAGAATTAGATAGGTAAACCGTCAACCATCCAAAGTGTGGTCATTTATGTTGACTAGATAAAGAGAGAGAGAGAGAGAGAGAGACGGCATTAGACATTTGAGTGTATATATATAAACAAAATTAGACATTTTTATGTGAAGTTTATGCCAACTGGACAGGCAGCTGACAATTATAACCTGTCTGCCCCGCCAACCTATTTGCTTCATTGTATCACTACGATCTTGCTTGTATACAGGCTACTCACATACATTATTCAATACATTGCAAACATTAACCACTGGTATACTTTTTAAATTAGATATCTGGTATTTTTTCCTACGAATTTGTTCTGGATACACTACAATCAAGAAAGGTTATTGCAATTGCCCTTGTTTAAAACCCTTTTCACACCTCAGTGACAAGTGAGTTTACAAACTTGTGCAGGTTGATGTGAAAAGTAATAATTGGTACCATTGGGTACAAGTGAGAATTATGGTGAGGATGCAGATGCCTTACATACATTGTCCTGGTATTAGGGAACAAAGGGCCAGGGCTGACAATTTACAAAAGTGTTGATTGGTTGTACACAACATACTACCCGGTTCCGCACTGAGATGGCGACCATGTCGTACATCTCACAATGTTCTACCATTGGGTGTTTTTTAGTTGACACTTATTTATATGAAGATTCTTTAATTAACCAGACTTGTTGAAAAAGCAACTTCTGGTTGTACTGGAAATCGGATTTTTTATAGATGAAGAGAAATTTATGGATTCAGTCAGATATAGCGGTCTTTTCTATAAGGCCAATATCGTGCAACACTATTTGAATCTGGAATACAAAAACAGATTGATAAAATTTTACGATCCTTTGGGGTTTCTGTCCCAGGGGTCACCCAACCTTATCCTCGTTGAACTTCTTTGTGACAAAAACAGGGTTTACCAAACACCAAGTAATAATATACAGAGTGAACCACCAGGAACTGCATCGATTGATTATGGGAAAACCATCGCCAGGAAAGATCTCAATATTTTGTACTGTACTAGTGCAATTGGGGTACTAATGCAATATACTGGAAGTAGATTTTTTTTAAATTTCAACAACACACCACGAGGGCTTACAGCCTAAATACTATCGTACCGTGGGTGTCGACAAGGAGGAAAGAGGCAACTTGTTAATCCTGGACTTGAAGGTTCGGGGGAGAAGGAAAAACATGTGCTGGCAAGGAATTACACAACTTTGAAGTCATCGGGACAAAAGAGCGGGCATAACAAGATGTTCTATGTCTGGTGACCTGGACAGTAAAAGGGTGCATTCACTCTGTTCCCCTGGTAGATCTGTTGGTGGCAGCAGGTGGAGGAACTATGGAAGAAAGCTCCTCTGAGCAGTGCCCGTGCAGATATCTATAAAAGAGAGAGAGAGGTCACCAACGGCACGTCGGTGGGCAAGGGATGGCAGCCTTTGGGTGAGGGTACGATCACCGATGAGACGTATAGCTCTCTTCTGAATTGAGTCCAGGATAGCGAGTGTAGAAGCGGCAGCAGCACCCCAGATGTGGGAGCAGTATTCGAGAAGTATTTGCGAGCCCGGAAGAGGAAACCTAATTTCTTAGCAGCCGCTTCTGCAATTGATGTGACATGTTGGTGCCAATTGAGGTTTCAATCCACAGAGATGCGAACAAGTGAAAAGGACTCATTACTTTGAATAACTTGGTTGTTTATTGTGATGGGTCTAGGGCTGGTGTATCTCTTATGAGAAAGAAAGCAAGACTGTGATTTGGTGGGGTTGAATTGTACAAGATTTCTACTTCCCCAGTCTAATATTTTTTGGAGATCCACGGAGATAGAACCCTCCATGAGTCTGCGATCCTCATCTAATTGGGCTAAAGAGACAGGCTTAGAATATTGTATATTTGAGTGGAGGGTGCTGTCGTCCGCGTAACTGTGAACTGGGTTGGATGTGCTAGAGAGGAGGTCATTGATGTAGAGAAGAAACAAAGTAGGGGCTAAAGCTGAACCTTGAGGAACTCCAGCATTAATTGGATACAGTTTAGAGGAATGGCCATCCACGACAACAGAAATGCTCCGGTTGGAGAGGAAATTTGCTGTCCACGTACAGAGTTTTGGTGGTAGGCCATAGGCCAGTAGTTTATTAAGCAGCGCTGCGTGCCAGACCTGGTCCTGGTCAGATGTCAACTTTCGTATTTCAAATTGGACACCCAGTATATTATCAGATTTTGAGATTCTGCGTAAAATTCAGAATACTTTTGTGTATAATGTCATATACCTAAGTCTTCTGCTTGAGATATTCGAGCTTTTATGTCAAAATTGACGTTTTGAGACCAGAACATAAACATGTTGATATTTTTCTCTCATACACACGACATAATTATTTACTTAGGATTGCTTTCCTTATAGATGAGAACGTAGTCTTTGAATCAAATTCTTGAATTTATTGATCAAACAAACATCCCAGGATGTTTAAATTATACAAATGACCATTATTTAAATTTATAATTTTTGGGCAATGTAAACAAAGTTACTTTAAGAACATGTTAAACATTTGCGAACCAATATCCACAAAATCCTAAACCAACGTCAAATACAGTTAAAGGAATTACTGAAAACTTGATTCCGAAATTTTTGATGTCAAAACAAATGTGCAGAGAAGTAAACCAGTCGTAAACAATAAATATACTATAAAAATAACTGGCTTATTTATTTTATTGTTAAAAAATATCACTGACAAAACATATAGCGTAGCGACATCTATACAGATTAAATATTTTATCGTTTTCTTCTCAGTTTCAGGGGATGAAAATACAAAATAGTATTATTGTTTATAATTTGCAAAAAACGTATTTCCTATGATGCAAGAATCACCCTCCACATACATAAAATTTTATTGTATGTATATGTCACTTTGGAGTTGCAAATTTGTTTTTGACTCACCACGTTTAGCTTTCTACAGCTTCAAAACAAATCAGAAAATTTGGTAACAACCCTGACTCAACATATCACACCATATCTCCAATTTCCGCATCGATTTTTGTAAAACGCTTTTAGATTATTTTTTGATTTTTAGGAAGAAAAAGGTGAATATTTATATATACAACCTGAATTTGGTTTATATTATCCAGGAATCGATTACTTGAGACAAGAAATTTTGAAAGTACATTTGAAAGATACAGGTTTACCAATAGCACTCGACTGCTCAAATATCCTTTACATTGATTTTTCAGGAGCTCATGTGAGTATTTTGATTTTAATTAACTTTATCTTTTTATAAATTGGCAACAACGCATATATACAGGGTGATTGATTGACCCCGGCCATTAGAAATATCATCCTTATAAATAATCAACTTCTGTAAAGATGCATATGCCAAAAAGGTAACAAAATCTATTCAATGATAATATTTGAAAGATTATAGTACCTATTTCGGGAAGTACCAGAAGTTGACATCAACTTCCCTATTTCAAATAGAATTGTATAGTTTTTTGCATTCTAGTTATTCTAGAGCGGCTTTTAGTAGTATTCCCTATACCTAAGTGCAGTTGTTTAGATTTTTTAATAAATTTCTGGATTTACATCATGATGCTTAAAATTTTCCACCGTCCCCGATATCTGATGAAAGTAGCCCAGAATCCAGTTATCCCAAGATTTTACTATATAGGTTAGGTTATATTAAATTGTGAGTGGACCATAACAGTCCGTCCTATGCGACCTTAATTATATAATTTTGTAGCGCTGTTATAAGCTCTTATGTGACCTTTAAGATATAACTAATAACAAGCCATTTAAAAATGTAATTAAAATTATACTAAAGGGTCACGACTGAATTTTTAGAGAGTATTAGGTTATAGTTAGGTGCCATGTTCTTTTTAGTGAATTTTCGTAGAAAAAATTCACTAATGGGGAGATCCCGACTTTTGAATTTTGAAAAAATTTTTGCAAATAAGCGCGAACTAGGACCCCTAGAACCCACATCCGGGGTCAGTTTCAATTTTTATATGTTTATATATATATATATATATATATATATATATATATATATATATATATATATATATATATATATATATATATATATCTTTATATATATATATATATATATATATATATATATATATATATATATATATATATATATATATATATATATATATATATATATATATATGTATCACACCGATAACTCAAAAAATAATGGTCCGATTTTGATAAAATTTGGCATGTACGTTTATTTTGTAAATAGCTTGGATAAGTTCGTTAGTCAGGAAAATCGGATGAGGTTTTCCGGGAAAATTTTGAGTTTTCATTCGAAAAAAAATTCTTATCTCAAAAAGTAATAAGCCGATTTTAATAAAATTTGGCATGTACCTTCCTTTTGTAAATAATAATAATAATAATAATAGTGTTTATTTTCTTTCTAATACATGTACATTTTATATAAATGAGATAAAGTAATATTAACTACGTACACACAAAACAAACACTAAATAACTCACAGAAGTGCCAGGGCACTTTTGCGTGAGATTTTTTTTTTTTTTTTTTTGACAAAGATACGTTTCCACAATAAAAATAGTCCCAGATGGGGAGAGATAAAACACAGACAGCATACCCTTTTTACTTTTTTTCCTTAGTCTGTTAAATGTCAACAGTAAATATTCCACTCCATAAGGAGTCAGTGCAATTTAGCGCTATCATAAACCTCTTATAGATATGCGTGTTTTAGGCTACACGTACATTCGCACACGCAAACATACAGACACAACCAGAGACACACACACACACACAGAATAGCACACCAGCCACCTTCACGAACGGGAAACCCACAGAATTACATCCCATCTTTCTCACCCAGTTACACCTCCAAACAATTACACTCCACTATTATCTCAAGCTCTTGAGTAAGAATACGTTGCCCCCTGTTCTTCACAATTCCCCTGTTAGTCCCTGACGATCACAGCGTCATTTATTTCTTTTCTTTGTTTACTAAATATCCATATTTTAACTTTTTTTTTATAAGAATACATGCTTGGGGCTGATTTGACGTCATTAGGTAGTTTATCGTGTACCACAGAGATCATTTGTATGCAAGATCTTTCACCCACTGCTTTATGTTTTCTCTGTCTGTGGCTTACAGTCCGGCGATATCGTGTGCCGTAATCGTGCTGCCTAAATTGGATCGTATTCTTTCGCCTATATAGTTCGACACATAGTGCATAAAAGTAAAGCTGTCTCATGTCCAGTACACCAGATTCCATGAACAGCTGGTTTGATGGATAAGCACGATGTTTATTATAAATAATCTTTAAAAACCATTTTTGAATTACTTCCAACGAGTGCAAGTAACAGCCAGCAGCACCGCCCCACACAAGAATACCGTAATAAAGTTGCGATTGCACGAGTGAGCAATATAATATCTTCAACTGCCTTGCACTCAGGAAATTTCTTAGGTACTTAAATCTGAACAGGAGGCCTCGCAATTTCCTGGTCAGGTTATCTATATGTTCGTCCCATCTCAAATGTTGGTCAACCACAACACCCAGATAGGTCACTTTATTTGCCTGTTGGATTGTAATATCACAATCATCGCTCTTTACCGTTAGATTACCAAGAGTGGCTTTTGGGTTGTTATAGATACTGAAGGCAACGTATTTTGTTTTGTCCGCATTTACTGTCAACAAGTTGTGATCAAGCCAACGTTTTATATTGCTGAAATCTGTCTGTGCCTTTATTTTAAGTGTCTCCCAAGTATCTGCCTCATAAAAAACGGCTGTGTCATCAGCAAAGCTAACTATTTCGCCTTTGCATGTTCTCGTGAGCAGACCGTTCATATAAATGGTAAACAACAATGGACCCAACACTGTTCCCTGTGGCACACCATATACCGTAAATATCCCACTTTCACTTAACACTCCATTTATATCAACATATTGCTGTCGTTCTGTCAGGTAGCTCTTCAAAAGTGCATGTGCATTACCTCATATACCGCATTTTTCTAATTTTTCAAGCAATATGTCATGGCTCACGGTATCAAAAGTCTTTGCCAAGTCGACGAAGATACATAATGCGGGTTTGCTATCATCCAGTGCGTTGTAGATCTTATCTGTCAATGCCGTGATTGCATCGCTCGTAGACTTGCCCTCTCTAAAACCGTACTGTCTTTCCGAAATTTGTCAAGGAACCCATTAAGTCTGATCTTCAATATTTTCTCAAATATTTTTGCTAAGCAAGATATCAGCGTTATGGGTCTGTAGTTCACCATTTCTTTTTTGTCACCTGATTTATATATAGGTTTAATCACTCCTATTTTTAATGACTTTGGAAATTTACCGTTTTCCATACACCTGTTGAATAAATGTGCCAATGGTAAGCACACTATATCATCGATCTCTTTTAAAAATTCTGCAGTGATGCCATCGTAGCCTGGACACTTTTTACTCTTCAGTTGCCCAATACACTTTCTTACCTCGTCTTCATTTGTGGGTTGCAAGAAGATGGTATGTTCGCAAGTCTCTTCTATACCTGGCCTTGATAAGTTTGTTAGCCAGGAAAATCGGACGAGGTTTTCCGGGAAAATTTTGAGGTTTCATTCGAAAAAAAATTTTATCTCAAAGAATAATGGGCCGATTTTGATAAAATTTGGCATGTACCTTCCTTTTGTAAATGTCTTTGATAAGTTCGTTAATCAGAAAAATCAGACGAGGTTTTCCGGAAAAATTTTGAGTTTTCATTTGAAAAAAAATGTTATCTAAAAAAATAAAAAATCTATGATAACCAAATTTGGTAGGTAGGTTTACGATATAAAAATTAAACCATACACCAAAATTTAGATTTCTATCTTACAAGAAAAAAAAGTTATAATAAAATATTTTGTGCGAGATCATTTTTATGAAAATTCACTATCATAACGCACTTGCTGCGTCCCGAATTTTTATTTTTTGAACTGTTGTTTCTTTTTGTACAGTGTTATTTTTGTTTTCCTTTTTATTGACTCTCCACATGTACACTGCTACTCTACTAATACATGTCACGCCATTACCACAAAGGGCTAGGGTTACACCACAAAGTCTATGTTATTTCCTAACAATATTTCTCCATGCACTTATGTGGTGACATGCGATTTTCGCTTCTTCCACATTCATACATCTCTTCATACACATTCTTATATTACACGTCTACCCTTCTTTGCATCTCATTATATCATTTGAAAACAGTCTTCCTAAATATCTAAATTCCCTTACTTAATCTATCACACTGCCATTTATCAAGAAACTACAATTACTTGTTCCATCCTCTTTATCAAACACCATAACTTTAGTCTTCTCTGCATTCACATGTAGATTGATAATTTGTTGCTGTGATCAATCTCTTTAACACTCAGTGTATTTCTCATTCCGATTTACAAAGTAGTACCTACTACATCATCAGCATACAATAACACTTTTACCTTAGAAACATTCATTTTTACGCCTTTTGTCTCCATGCAGACTTCTCTTATTCATTTCCTCCATTCCATTGGTACTTGACACTTATCGCTCGGTAATTTTTGCATTGGCTCTTGCTTCTTTTAGCTTTACTTACACCTTTTTTTTAATTTCAATAACACACCACGAGGGCTTACAGCCTAAATACTATCGTACCATGGGTGTCGACAAGGAGGAAAGAGGCAACTTGTTAATTCTGGACTTGAAGGTTTGGAGGTTCGGGGGAGAAGGAAAAACATGTGCCGGCAAGGAATTCCACAACTTTGAAGTCTTCGGGACAAAAGAGCGGGCATAACAAGATGTTCTATGTCTGGTGACCTGGACAGTAAAAGGGTGCATTCGCTCTGTTCCCCTGGTAGATCTGTTGGGGGCAGCAGGTGGAGGAACTATGGAAGAAAGCTCCTCTGAGCACTGCCCGTGCAGATATCTATAAAAGAGAGAGAGGTCATCAACGGCACGTCGGTGGGCAAGGGATGACAGCCTTTGGGTGAGGATAGGGTCACCGATGATACGTATAGCTCTCTTCTGAATGGAGTCCAGGATAGCGAGTGTAGAAGTGGCAGCAGCACCCCAGATGTGGGAGCAGTATTCGAGGTTTGGTCTTATTTGTGAAGTATATAAGGTATAGAGATTAGCTGGTGAAAAGTATTTGCGAGCCCGGAAGAGGAAACATAATTTCTTAGCAGCCGCTTCTGCAATTGATGTGACATGTTGATGCCAATTGAGATTTCGATCCACAGAAATGTCAACAAGTGAAAAGGACTCATTACTTTGAATAACTTGGTTGTTCATTGTGATGGGTCTAGGGCTTTTGTATCTCTTGTGAGAAAGAAAGCAAGACTGTGATTTGGTGGGGTTGAATTGTACAAGATTTCTACTTCCCCAGTCTAATATTTTTTGAAGATCCACGGAGATAGAACCCTCCATGAGTCTGCGATCCTCAGCTAATTGGGCTAAAGAGACAGGCTTAGAATATTGTATATTTGAGTGGAGGGTGCTGTCGTCTGCGTAACTGTGAACTGGGTTGGATGTGCTAGAGAGGAGGTCATTGATGTAGAGAAGAAACAAAGTAGGGGCTAAAGCTGAACCTTGAGGAACTCCTGCATTAATTGGATACAGTTTAGATGAATGGCCATCCACGACAACAGAAATGCTTCGGTTGGAGAGGAAATTTGCTGTCCAGGTACAGAGTTTTGGTGGTAGGCTATAGGCCGGAAGTTTATTAAGCAGCACTGCGTGCCAGACCTGGTCGAATGCTTTGGATTTGTCTAGAGCGACAATCTGGGATTCACCGTGTAGTTCCATAGACTTGTTCCAAGAATGGGTGACAAAGGAAAGGAGCTCGGCAGTTGATCTGCGCTGACGGAATCCATACTGCCTATCGTGGATTAGACTGTGTTTTTCAAGAAATTTTAGTAATTTGGTGTTTATATACTTTTCCGTCACTTTAGAGACGAGTGAAAGGAGAGAAATAGGCCTGTAGTTGCTAGGAAGCGCTTTGGATCCTTTCTTGGGGACGGGTTGTACTCGAGCAGTTTTCCAGTTACTAGGGAATATGCCTCTATTGTAAGATGTCTGAAACAGACGAGTCAGGACAGGAGCAAGTTCTGGTGCGCATTTTTTGACAACAATTGCTGGGATCTCGTCAAGGCCAGAGGCTTTCCTGGTATTAAGAGAAGAGAGCATCTTTCGCACCTTTTTAGTTTTGAAAATGATATCCGTCATTTTATGCGCGACATTGGGGACTGTTGGTGGTTGAATATTTGGAGGTGGGTTGAGAGTAGAATTTCCAGCAAACAGCGAGGCAAAAAGTTCAGCCTTGCCCAGGGCTGTAGAAACAATTTCATCCCCTGAGACAAGAGATGGGAACGTGCTCTTGCAGAAATTATTCCCAATAGATTTAGCAAGAGTCCAGAAGGGTTTGCTGCCGTTGGAGCTTGAGAGGACTTTGTTTTTGATATGGTTATTAAACGAGTTTTTTTGCCTCAGAAAGAATGCGGACATACCCGTTTCTTTCGTCGTTAAATGCTTGACGGTTTTCTTGACTGGGATTGTGTAGAAGCGTTTTGTGAGCTTTGATCTTTCCAAGTCTGGCCTTGTCACAGGATTTAGAGAACCAGGGCTTTTGAGTGGCTGAAGAGGTTTTCTGTGTACGTGGAATAAATAATTCCATGCCAGCTTGGCTAATTTCGGTGACGTTTTGTGAGATATCAGAGGGGTCAGGGTGAGAGAAGCAGACAGACGCCCATGAAAATGAGGAAAAGTAATCTCGCATTTCGTCTCAGTTCGCGGAGTTGTAGTGCCAAACGATACGTGAGTGTGATGACTGTGTGACCTCGGGTTGCATTGCGCAGGAAGCAGTGACCATGACGTGGTCTGAGCGACCAAGGGGGGCGGTGACTGATATCTTATAGCAGTCAGGATTTGTAGTAAGGAGATACAAGGGATTTGAGCTGTGTGTTGGGATGCGAGGAAAGTAAGTAGGTTGCTGAATCATATTGGCTAAAGAATTGCTGACTGCAAAGGCCTCCGCTGCTCTTCCTTGTGGATCGGTTTTTGAGGATCCTAGTCATTCCTTATTATGGACATTGAAGGTACCAAGAATAGTGATCTCGGAGGAAGGATATTTAGAAATCAGATGGTCGGTTTCTTCAGAAAGGTAGTCAAAGAGCTGGACAAAGTTGTTGTCAGAAGGTGACCGGTAAATGCAACAGATGAATTTAGTTGCAGCCCTGAGAGAGAGCTAGTTTTATGCATACATCAAACAGCTTACAACGCCACACAGGCGAACTCAAGCATCCATACCCTAACCTTTCTCTATGAATTTTATCAACACCTGCTGCTTCTTGGT
This sequence comes from Tillus elongatus, assembly GCA_964006375.1. Lineage (NCBI taxonomy): Eukaryota > Metazoa > Arthropoda > Insecta > Coleoptera > Cleridae > Tillus > Tillus elongatus. Next base: position 79,415,394 of record OZ023268.1, on the reverse strand, counting down.
TCTTTAATTTCTGGATCGCTATCGATCTCTTGCACTTCAACAGAGGTCCATGGGTCAGACTTGCAATCGGCAGAGGGTTCTGATGACTATTATTGATTCCATATAGTTTCTCAAAATATTATTTCCAGCATTCTTTCACACCTTCCTCATACCATACTGTGTCCCCATTCTGTGTCTTCACCTTAATCATATTGTTTCTTTCAGTTTGTCTTGCTCTTTTTATCGACTTCTAAAACAATTTATTGTTCCCTACAAAATCATTCTGTATTTTCTCAGCCCTTTCACTTTAAGTTCTCGCTTACTGTCACCAACAATTATTCGTTTGCACCCATTCGTTTGATTCTCTGTATTCAACCAGGTGATTCTCTTTCTCACTCACATCTTTGATATTTATCATTCTTCTATATGCTTCCTTATGAAATAAAATAGTTTTATAAATATATGTTTGTGATTTCAGGCATTAAACAACCTAATAAATACATACAGCAAAAAGTCAATACCTTTGATGCTATTGAACATTAACAGTACTGTATTTAAAATAGTGAAGCAAGTTGTTGATGTAGAAAAGTTGTACCTGTGTCAATGTTCGGAAAATGTTTGTACACAGTTTACCAAAAGCCATGAAAAACTATTAGCTTCTAATAGTGAGTTATCATCATTAATCATTAAGGATGCAAATGTAGAAAGGCAACCAAAAGAAGACATAGGAATAAAGGAATCATAGCAATGTATAAGATAATAATAAATTGTGATCCACTTATATTAAGTTTACTGTTTAAAATAAAGTGCATTTTTTGTCTGTTTGAATTGTTTACCTGTTTGATTAGTTAGATAAGAGTTTCAGTTGTATGTACAAGGTGGGCAACTAAGAATGGTCATTGGCTATATCTTAGGAACAGTGCACTGTACGGTGTCACGAAAAAACTGCCATGAGGAAAGTTGCCATGATAAATCACTGGAAATTATTTTCAAGTATCTAAAATTGCGATTTTCATCATATTTTCGCCAATTAAGTGGTACATTTGACACACGCATAGCCGAGCAACCGATTTTATTTCTTGCCATGATAAATCACTCGAAATTATTTTCAAGTATCTAACATTGCGATTTTCATCATATTTTCCACAATTAAGTGGTACCTTTGACACACGCATGGCAGAGCAACGGATTTTATTTCTTGCCTCGTGGCATATTATTTGATATTTTTAAAAAGAAAGTGGGGGGAGATAAGTATATTTGTGCAATATTGTCAATTACTCCGGTGTAGCCCAACCAAACTTGATGAGTTTGGACTCGTTGAAAAGAAGTTTTCTTGGTGCAGCATTTGCGCTCATTTCGGGTTTCCTCTGAATCATACATACACCGAGAGAGGGCATTGTTTGAAAAGTTAGGTTATGTTGCTGTTTTCTGAAGAACACCAAATGGAACGGTATATCAATAATAACACAGTAGAATAGGCTATAAAAGACTGAAGCTACCAGTGAAAACCGCAGTTCGATATCACTGGTCTAGTGGTAGATATTAGCAATCAAAGTTGGAACTACGAATTGCCACATCTTGATAACAAGGTAGCAACAACGGGGTTTTCCACAATTTCTAGATATAAATTATCCTGAAAATATGGAAGTGAGTTGAGTAGAAAACCTTTACCACCTAGAGCTTTGAAAATATCAATATATATCCCCTCAGATTACTGATATGTGTAAAAAAGAACTTGCCCAGTGTAATATAATTTCGAAAACATCAAGCATAGGTACTGTGACAATGACAAAATGCATAAGCGAATTGTCAAAATCATTATATTGTCATTCACATTGTTGTTGGTGTGGCAAATTACAACCATAAGATCAATTTTCCGAATGAAAAAGCATTTGACATGCTAGATGTATACTCTGAATGTATGCGAAATGCAACTGTTGCTGTTAGGGTGTATGCGGTGAAGTACCCGGGAAGACGTCGGTTTTCCAAGAGCGTTTTTTCTCAGACTGGCGCATCGGTTACGAACCACACGAATGTACATCTTGCTGTTCATCAGAGAACCCGTACGGGTGTCATCAATGTGTTGACCTATGTCGAATCCAATCCATATCTGAGTACCCATATAATATCCAGAGTATCCAACCACTGTTCGAATTATTAAGTCCACAGGTAAGTTACAGCTTAAAGTAATGCACATCAATTAGTTGTCATTCCAAAGTAAACAGTGAACGAAAATTCAGTGGGTGTTAAATAATGATGAAAGCAATGCTAATAATAGTAATAATAATTTATTTTTAGTTGCATGCTTTCCACATCCACCTGCTTCAAAGTTTAGAAGGGCTCGATTTTGATGAACGGTTGAACTTTTGTATCTGGTTATTTTACATGCTGCAAGAAGATATCCGAGTACTTTCCAGGATTTTGTGGTCAGATGAGGCCACATTTCATAGTGACGGTAGGCTGAATAGGCACCATTGGTCTCAGACGGATCCGCATTGGATGAATGAAGTGCTACATCAGGGCCGTTGGTCTATTAACGTTTGGAGTGGTATTGTCAGTGAACAGATGATTGGACCCCACATTTTCATTGCACTGTTGAACGGGCAGCGATACCTCGATTTTCTGAGCAATGAATTGCCACTGTTGTGGGAAAACTCGCCGTAATATGATTTTCTAACACAATGGCTGTCCAGCACATTATTGTTCAAATGTGAAACGTTTCTTAAATCAGGCGTTTCCTGGCAGATGGATGGGAAGGGGAAGTCTGTTTTCTTGGCCAGCTAGGTCACCTGATTTGAGTTGTTTAATTTGTATTTATGGCGACGACTGAAACATATAGTATACTGCAATCGATCTACTGCAAAGGACGATATGATACTCAATTTGAAAAATGCTGTTACAAGTATTTCACTGGTAGATATTGAAACTGTATTTTCATCTATTCCTTCAAGACTACAGTCTTGTATTGAAAATGATGTATGACAGTTTGAACACGAGAGAAGCCACTCAACCAAATTAGATTGATTAAATTCTATTATATTTTTTATAGTGTGTTATTCCTGTTCACTTTTTTCGTTTCTATCTCATTAAGTCAGTAGAATAAATGTTATTTGTCGAACTTCATGTAATTTTATTGCTGCTACCTTGTTACCAAGAAGTGGCAATTCGTAGTTCCAACTTTGATCGCTAATATCTACGCTAGACCAATGATATCCAACTATAGTTTCCTCTGGTAGCTTCAGTCTTTTATAGCCTATTCTACTCTGTTATTATTTATATACCGTGCCTCTTGATTTTCTTCAGAAAAACAGCAACATAACCTAATTTTTCAAAAAACGCCCTCTCTCGGTGTATGTGATATTCAGAGGAAACCTGTAATTTACGATTTCATGCTCAAATCAGTCTTTATATAAGGGTTTTTATTAGGGATGCAAGAAAAGCTTTTTTGGCGCGTGTGCAGGTTAATCAATAACTAATGCCCAGGTTAGATATAAAAAGCTGCTAGCTTTACTGCCCCTATTGCTTTTGGGTATGAACTGGGGGGTGCCTTGGGGAGTATTTTTGCTTGGGCGACATCATCTATTGAATATGATGCTCTGCGTCATAACGCCACCTATAATCTTTTTCCAATTAACATACCCCACAAGTAGGTACAAGAAGAGACAAAGTAATACAAAAGTGGTAACATATGTCGATTCAGATATTTCTGAAGATAATACCATAGTATATTTATATATTTTTCCCAGTAGAAATAAAAAAAATGTGCTGCAAATTGAAACGTAACTTCCACATAGCTGTGATAACCTACTCTCCTCAGAAATACATTCTCATGAAATAAATTTAGAGCTCATGACATGACCACCAAAAAATATTCGTATTCTGCTCTACCCATAAACTTCTGAAAGGTTATATTACAAGAGTTTTAGCGAAAAAATGTAAATTTTCACCAAACAGTGAACAATTTCATACCTATGATACCAGAAATAAAGCTAACTTTAGCATACCATATCACAGGCTGGCTAGAATGCAATTGGGTGCAAATTATCTGGGTTTGAAGCTGTATAACAGACTGCCAAGTGATTTAAAGGAAATCTCTGAATCACAATTGGGCAGAGAAGTTAAAAGACTTCTGCTGCGGACGACACTGTATTCAGTGGATGAGTATTTTGAGACTGGTTAGTGACGGCTATTAAAGCAGCTCCTTAGGGACTTTAAGTATATTTTGTGTTGTTTAGTAGCCTATATATTTATACACAGATTGATTTGTTTGTTGTTTGTTCGTATTGTTTCTGTGGTGTTCTTTACAACTATTGTATTTTATCTATTTGACCATCTGTGTTTATGTGTATACATATTATTTACCTGGCACGCCATGTAATTTCTTTACGGCAAATAAATATTATTATTATTATTTTCCCTGCAGCGATTTTACCCAAAAATAATCTGAACCGTTCGTTTGTCAGTTGCTAACTGTATATCAAATTTAAAGATGATATCTCAGTTCATTCTAGTTATCGTGGCTACAGACCGACATACAGACCAACAGACAAAAATAATTCGTTCATGTTTTGACATTTGTAAGACATTTAAGCGAAGAATTTTTTTTTGAAATTTTTCTCGCCGATGCATTACTTCCACATGTACTGACGATGTGGAATTAATATGACGATAGTACAGATACAGAAACGTTCTCTGAATCCAATTTTGAAAACAAAATTAACAAAACTAATATTCTTATTTTTGTTAATATTCTTTCCAAAAGAATATAGTTTTCAAAGCTTAGATCCATTAATAATACCTTTGCCGCTAACTTTTAGGTGAATATCCAGATACGAAATATATGTTACCGTTGAGGTTACCACTGTGATCAGGAATCAGTTAATAAAAGCCTTAACTAGTAAAAAGTAAGACTTAAGATGTTTACTTCAGCATTCCATAAATTCTAGTTTTCGCTAGTTTTGACTGATTTTTGAACTAAACAGACACCTAGATATAAAGAAAGCAAAAATAATGTTCATAATTTCGAGAATGTATAAGGATTCCCAAGGATTTATCGTAATTTATAATGTTTTATTGGAATTTACAATGACTATTAAGTTTTCCCAAGGATTTATCGTAATTTATAATGTTTTATTGGAATTTACAATGACTTATTAAGTTTTCCAATAGTTAATCAGGATTTCCGGTGATTTATCAGGATTAATGAGGATTTATTTACAGGGTGTTCCGCATAAGAACTGACATATAGCAGGCACATGTAGGGAAACCTCAAATATGGTAACTTAATACAACTTGCCTCTATACTAAGTTGAACCCTGAGAGGTTATACGCTTTCAAAGTAGGGTTGCAAATTTGGAAAAAAATCAATATCTCAGTATGAAACACCCCAACCCCTCTTTTCAAAGTCAGTTCCCCACCTTAATTATTTCAGAGAATACCTGCTAATTATTGTAGCATTTTAAATAAAGATTTTGCATCAACTTTTTCTGGCGTTTCTACGGTTACTCAACTATTTGAAGACAATGATGTTACACTTGAGAAAATAAAAAGGTTAATTAAAGTAGATACTTACTCTTTCTAGGGTAATTTGGCTAAAAGCTTATATTTTTCAGACCTTCAGTGCAAAATTATGGTGCTTGCTATCGATAGTTATGAATTACGTTGCTAGATAACACTATAATGATAGAGTCATTGAGCTTGGGAAAACTTGGTTAGGAAATTTATTTCAATAATGAGCATGAGTAAAACACAACAATAGTATTTAATTATCTAGGACACAAACAGTGATTTAAATGTTGTTACTCAAGTTGAAAATGATTAAATCACTAAGCAATGAATTTCAAAAATATTTTATATGTAAAAATTCTTAAAAACAAAAAAGCTAATTTTCAATCTGGCCAGATACGTTAGTTAGTTTATTTGTTTCAGATATATGCCCAATTCCAAAATAAGTAAATTAGAGCATAATTGTCCTTATTTTTGCTTTTAATATTTGATTTAAATCTGAAAGAACCAAAAGATAAAAAATATTTTAAATTTCTCTGACAAAAAAAAAGTCTATTTAGAGTGAAAATTAAAAAATATATATTTAAAAGGACTGGCTCTAATTTTAAAAGTGCAGCACTTTTTAATTCATTAGCATTAGCCAAAGAATGTTATTTTAATCATGGAAATTATTATACACAAATACAGATTATAATTTAAAAATACTGTTAGATTATTTTTATTTTACGTAACAACTTTAGCAATGTCACTTGAAAGAAATAACACTAAAAATATGAATGGTTTTAAAATGGCATTTTTACTTGACTTGTTTCTTGCCCAGAAAAATTTAGGTGAGAAAAATTTCGGTAGATACATTCTGTTCAAAAGACCCGCTTATTTCCTTGTGTGTCTAATTACCCATTTGTCATCAAGAATACAATTAGGCTTGACATCAATATTCCAAATCCAATACAAGTTTAGCGGGAATTATCAAACCAAAACAAAAAATGGGAGCTCGAAATCGCAACGTTTATTTAAAATGGACAGCGACAGGTTGGTGATTCGATATGGCAACACCTTCTTGACAATTATTTTTCAGCAAATGCACAATTATATTTTAAGTCTTGCCCATGCAGCTTTATCCATACATTCAATAATCATGCCCGTACATTCTGTCCGTAGACCTATCCCTGGACCTCTGCAATTTAACAAAAAAATGCTCTGAAATTTATAAGGAAAAACTTTATCTTACCATTCACTCGAATGAGGCCTATTACCAATTTGACAGAGACAAATTGATCGACTGTTATTTGAAACACTAATGAAAAGATAATCACGACTGCCACTTAGACAGTGGTTGAATCTCTGTGCCCAGGGAGAGAATGAAATATTTAATGCTTGTCAGAAAATTCTCTCTCCCAATGTGTTCTCACCTATATTTAATCCCTCTTCGGGCTTATCCTCGTCAACTCCCGCAGTTGTTCATTTTTTCGCGTCTGATTGGCTGAACCTTGTAAACGGAACGCGCATTGCTAATGGAAATTTTTCAAACCGTTGAAAGACAAACGATTTTACTGTTTTCTAGGAATTCTTAATAGAACGTCGAAGCCATATTTTCAAGTAAGCATAAAAAAACTGGCTGTTGACGACCCAACTGCGTTTCATTGTTCAATATTTCCAAATGAATCAGTTCTTTGTATTTAAATTCGTTGCAAAAAAATTCAATTGCGTCTCATTTAATTTTTCGAGCTAACATATTTTTAGGATGTGATTTTCTACCTCAATAAATGGTTCTTTGTGTTCGATATCTTCACAGTTAAATCCTCTCTACGGTCGCTTACTAATATTCCTGTTAAAAATCTTTACCACAAAGACAGACAGTGTCTTACCAAGTAGCGAATTTTCATAATTCATCATGACAATTTGTTGGCTCATTTTCCCATCAAAAAAATATAGTAGCTATTGAAAATTCTCAAACAGTTGGTAAGATAATTAAATGCAAGCCAAAAAAAGCGAGCATAACGTCAAAATTCGATTGATTGGAGAGGTAGCTTGGGGCGACATGCATCATCCCAAAGTTTTCAATATTATTGTCAGGAAATGTCTTGTTGAACTGAAGCTGCAATTGGTTGGCAGGGACCATTTTGACCCAGCAGCAGGCGCTGATTTACATGATTGTAATTTGACAATCATACCTATCAAACAGCACGGGAAAGACATTTTAATGAATGCTGAACTCCAATTTAAAGTCTTGAGAATTGACACAATGTTCAACCTACATTTTTCAACAGTTGTCAGGTCATTAAAAAGCAAGCTGACTTAAAAAGGCGAGCGTAGCAAGTAATACTTCAACTAGGGCAAACCAAATTTGGGACACGTTCTGAATGTACTAAGAGCATTAATCTACAGTAAGTAGAGTTCAGTTGAAGCATTTCAAAGGGTTAAATAGGGGGATGAACCCTTAAAATGTGACAGAATTTTTTAACCTATTGGCGGATTTAATAAATTGCTGTTTCATTTTATGGGGAATTTAATTGTAAAACTTTTTTACTTTTGCTATTTTTTTTTTAAATTTCTCGTTTTCAAGAAAAACCAGAATAACTAAAGTCACGAATTTTATCAATGTTACTGAAAATAACCGACAATTCAATAGGTGGCTTGAAATTATACCTCAAACTTGACAATCAGTAAACAAGTGTGGATAATAATAATTTATTAACAGAACAAAAAACTTTTATTTCCATAGCCCGTATTAGATTCAAGTTCTTTGCCTAAATGTTGCCAATTTTGACGTTTTAAATCGCAACTTTGACGTTTTGAGGAAAACCCCAATTTATTTTTCTTTAAATGCCTATAACTTTTTTGTCTTTTGACCTACAGAGCTAAATTTTGGTAGGTAGTTTACCTATAAGGATCTAAACCCGCGTAATAAATTTGGTTGCCCTTACTTTGTTAATTCCGGAGATACAATTTTTTTTCGAAAGGAAACACCAAATTCTTCGGGAAACCTGGGCCGATTTTCCTGGCTAACGAACTTATCCAAGTCATTTGCAAAAGGAAGGTATTCACCAAATTTAATCAAAATCGGCCCATTATTTTTTGAGTTATCGGTATATATAAACATATAAAGATTGAAACTGACCCCGGATATGTGTTCTGGGGGGCCTAATTAGCGCTCATTTGAAGAAATGGTTTTAAAATTCAAAAGTCGGGATCTCCTCATTAGTGAATTTTTTTAAGAAAATTCACTAATAACAAAACAAATTGAAGGTTTCTACATTTTCTCCATAATTTATCTTTGGTATCTATTGTGTCACTGCAGAAAACCCGATTTAAGGTAATCTCAAAGAAAAGTCTAGAGGGTTAAAATCCGGGTTACACGCTGACTGGGGGATTGGGCTACTATGGCCCATCCATCTTTGAGGATACTTTTCATTTAGGTAATTTTGCACTTGAACAGTGAAGTGTGCCTGTGCACAATCTTGCATAAAATACATATTGTGTCTTAAATCAGCACTGAATCCATTTACCAGAAAAACTAGGTAGCAATTTGCATTCACATTTGGTGGCAATTCATATGGACCTAAGATATCATTTTACACCAAACATTAATCTTCAATTCATAATAGAAATGACGTTCCACTGCGACATGATGATTTCCATTCTCCAACATATATTTGTTTCTGATGTCGAGTATACTACAGCAAGTAAAGGTAGCTTCATCTGTAAATAGTATTTTATTCACAAATAAATGAATCTGCATTCTGTTTGTTTCTAAAAGAATGTCACAAATGTAGTCTAGCTCTGAAGATCAGATGGCAAAAAATTCTGTCTGCGTGTGTGAAGCGAAACAGAAGACCTTTGTCATGGAATATCCTCAGAAGCAATGATCTACTTACATTAGTAGCTGCACTTATTCTACTCCAACAAATTTCTGGACTAATTTAATAGATGGACCAGAATTTATTCTGCTTTTTTTAAATGTATTTACACGTCTTACGACTATTAAAGATTGCCTGCCTATAAAACCAGACCATATCTTGCATTTCTTCATTAGTGTTCAATTACGTTTTGTACTGATGTACCACATTTTATTTGTTTTTGTTTCTTAATTAACTCGAAGGACCTCATTATATTTTGTTAAATTAAACGCTGATTTTAGTAACACTTAATGTTTAATAACAACTGTAACTTATACAAAATTACTTATATTATGGTATGCTTAAGAGTCCATGAGAACTCTACGAAATGAGTAGTGATTATGCTAGCACAAGCGTGTTGCTTGTTTCGAGTCTATAGAAGAACTGCCATGAATAAATATCGAATTTTCCTACGCTATCTACCTGAGATAGGTTAGCAGACTTATGGTCAATTGTAAACAAGAAATGACCCTTGTTCGGTTATTCCTAATCGCCTTTAAAATTGCATTGTACAGATGGTAAATATTATAACAAAGAAGGCTACTAAGAAATATGTAAATTTGAGAGGTCTAATCCTCCAGACGAGACGCCTTAACAATTAGAAAAACAATGTTTTGTAATGTTATGAGAAAATAACATTTTAAAATCATGTTACGGGAATAATGTTTCATTCAACACTATTTGTAACTAATGAAGGTAAATGAAACAAACCTTTCTTATACCAAATATCAGAAGCTTTTATTGACAACAAAAGTCTGTAATGATCATTATTTGCAAATGTTTTCTTTTTAAAAGCGCTACATTTGACTACTAAACATGGTAAAGAAAATAAACACAAAAACTAAAAAGTAATCATTACATTTAAATACACAGTTGAAAGGAAAAAAAAAACAACTAAGACAAAATTAAAAATCATAATAAACACAAAATAAACTGGAAAGTAATGATTACCTAAATTCAAGTACAATAATAAAAAATGAAAGTTATTAACACAAAACTAAAAATTTATATATACACTTGATTTGATTTTAAGGTTACCATACTCCAGGGATTTAGCTGCCATTGTTTAAACAATACAATGTCCTCCAGCAATAGAATCACCAACATACAAAATTTTAAACTTCAATAAGGAAAGAAATCTACTCTAAACACTGCCTGGTACAGGCAATTCACAAGAGGTTTGTTCATGGTTAGACGTCTAAATTAATTCCAAACCTATTCGGAACAATCACAATCGTTTTAGGGCACATGAGATTAGTTATCTATAAAAAAATTCTCAAGGACTCTCTAATAATCAATTGTGTATGTATATAATTTCGAAAGAGTTTAGAATTATTACTGTGAGCAAAAGTTTTTCAGAACCATTTCTTTGAAATCAGAACGGCCTTCAGTTTGATGCCACATGATGTAAAAAAGATTAATTAAAGTCTCACTGAATTGTGAGTAACCAAATAGGTAAATTATTTGGGAATTTTGAAAACACATAATTAATTTCATGGTCAAACTTCTGTGAATGATAGTCAAATTATATAAATATATTTTAAATATCAAATTCAGTCTTACGAACACAAATATAATAACTAACTATTTTCTAATACATAAATTAAGTCAAATCTGGAGAATGACCAACTTCTAAAAATTTGGTTTCGCATACAGGTGTTTATAAAATAGCACACATATACTATACAACACAGTATTCAACATTACTGGCTCAATCCAAATATCGTTAATTTTTTTTCCAATCCTTCTACTTCACATTTTTCCTAACTAATATTAGAGTTTTTATTTCTGTTATTTTCATGTGCCTACAGAGTGTACAATAATTATGATGACAAATGTTTGAAAAAAAAACCACGCAAGGCTATTTAAAAAACTTAAAAATATGAATGCAAAGAATATTTGAAGCTCGTATCAAGTATCTACCTAATCCCAGTAGCTGGATATTTAAAACTAGACTACTGAGTCGACCGTGACTTAATTCATTAAGGATGGATTTCATCACTATCACCATTATATCATCAATGGCCTGAGATGTTAACACAGTAACAAATACCAGCCAATAAAACAGTATGTCCTTACAATCAAAAAGTAGAGGAAATGGTGGTAAAGTCATCTAATTGTACTAGGATGTCAGTTAATTATCTGTCAAACCAATAGGAGTCACATTATAATGTTTCTGCTATTGTAAAAACCTTTTTCAGATATATTTTGCTATGTTTAAATCTTAAACATATTGCTGTGCAGTGAATTCGACCGAATTATGACCAATACAGCCCTATTAGCAGAGTAGTTAATAGTAGTAACAGCTTTTGTTCGGAATTTGATATGTTTGACATGTCATATAACCAGTTTAGGTCAAATGCACGTAAACCTTTAAATCTGTGAAGTATTGTACTATTATTATTGCTTTTGCGTCTACATTTGTAATTTACTTTTGTATGGTATGTGAATTGCCTAGTGCGTTAATATTATTATAATACATATATCAGCCCTATTTCAACAGTGACATTATCAAACTGATCAACCAAATAGAAAGATAAGAAAAAAACCAACCAGAATACAAGTGCGGCAGTATTGAAGAAGTTTAAGGAATTAGGAAATGAATAAAAAACAAGGATAAGAGCCTCAAAGAGAGAATACCTACAGGAGATAAAGGCAGGGATTGGGATCGTTGTGAACAACTTTTGGAGGTACCTTAGTGATAAAAAAATGTGACGGTGGCACATATAGGTATAAATACGAAAATGATATTGTATCGGATAAGGGCATCACTGGTGCTTTTGCTAAATACTTTACTAGCGTTTACAGGGTGTCGTCTTCATATCACCCTGTGGAATCAATGGGTTATGATGATCCAAATGCTGACCTGCTCAATGCCAGTAATATCACACCTGACGGGGGTGGTAGCAGCTGTTCGAAGGCTTAAGCCTAAGAAATGTATGGGTGCGATGGTGTTCCACTTTATGTGGTAAAGGCTTGTTACAAGTACGAACCGCTAACCTACATACTTATCTTGTTGCTGGTTCAAAAACCTTCCCAAACGGTTGGAACCGGGCACACATATACCCGATAAAGAAGGACTTCGTGATAATATAAAGAACTACAGATTGGTGGGATGTTATCGACCTTTGCAAACATTTTCGAACAGTTTTTTTTGGTCAGGATCTACAATCATGTCAGTGGAGCTATATGTGCAGAGAAACATGAGTTTTATAGACTGAGGTCGACAGAAACAAATTTTATAAGAGTTCACTGAATACCTCAGTAGACATGTTGATGGCGGAGACACGTGGATGTCATCTACATGGTGCAGTTTATTGCATCCTACCTTGAGGACAGGTCTCACAGGGCGCATTTCCATGGATTCCAACCTAAAACATATCCAATGATAGCAGGAGTACCACAGGTGAATAACTTGGGTCCTCTTCTTTTTGTTTTATTTATTAATGATCTGCCTATAAAATATTCTGAGTGTCTAAATGTTTGCGGATGATCTAAAATTGTATATGAAAGTTGAATCGCAGACACCCTTTTAGTTTTCAGTCTCGATTCAAATGGAATTGTCAACTGCTGTGGTATAAACAAACTTTAATTTAATGCTGGTAAATGTAAACTTTTAAGTTTCAAGACATCTCGTGCCGTTGTCGATTATGGTTATAATATGCATGGGAACACTGTGACTAGGGTTAATGAGGTTCGTGAAGGGTGTGTTGTTCACTAGTAATTTAAAGTTTAATAAACATGTGGACGTAATTTACTCTGAAGCATATAAAATGTTTGGCTTTTTGATTCGAATGTCACAGGAGTTTACCAAAGATGGAAACCTTAAAGCTCCTGTATCAAAGTTTACTCCGAACTAAACTGGAATTTGCTTCTCGTGTCTAGGATACTGGGGTTGCAGTTTTTGTCAAGCCGGATTGAAACTATAGAGTCTACATTTTTGAAATATATTTTTTTAAAGTATCACACATATCAGGATTTTTGCCTCTTTTCAACCAATACATCTAGAATTTGGTTTGATGAAACTGGAAACTCACAGGTTAATTCGTGGCATTTTATTTTTATACCGAATAATAAATGATAAGATAAACTCAATGAAGCTATTATCCAGTGTTGGCTGGTACGGGCCAGGTTTTTAGGTCGCGTACTCTTGTATATACCCTATTGTAGAACTGAAATAGGAAAGAACTCACCAATTACATGTTGCTGTGAAGTTTATAACGATTTGAATATAATCATGTACCCAAAAATAGAGCTATTTCGTATGACAGAATGGAAAATAAAAAAAATGTTGACAGCACATTTTATAATAAATGTTGGCATATAAGTGGAGCCTAAAAATGTACTGCATTTGTGAACAATATGTACTCAGTTTTAAATGTGTTTTGATTTTGTTTTTGTTTTGGTCAAAATATGTTAATAAACAATTGTAATTAGGCTTATATTGTTTTGTATCTATTGATAATGAATAAATATTAGGCTTGGTAATGCCTTAACAAATTACAGTGCTTTAGAAACTCTATATTTATTTTATAACTTTATAATTCTAAAATTCTAAATTAAATATAAGGCGAAGTAGTTAGAGAAATGTAAATGTTTGTGAGTTGGTACCTGGAGGCAAAGTGCTGGTAAGAAAAAATCGATGGACTTGGAGAGCTGATCAGTCGAAAAGTCAGAATTAGGATATCACCGTGTGATATAATTGGTTCTGTTTCTCGTCTACTTAAAGGTTAATACCTATAAGGTATATAGGTAAAATAGTCCACAAAAAGATGGTGGGCCATATGAAAAGGCTGAACATTTTGGACAACTATTCGAAAATACGGTCATGCACAAAAGATCCATCGGGGTCACAGCACTGAGAGGCCAAATGCCTATACGACTCAATAAACAATCTACAATCTAAGGGGTTAATAAAATAGAAGTATGAAGTTATACAATACAGTTTTACATCTGCTCTTTCTACATGCCACTTGTGAATTTGATGTAGAGACGTAATACAATACATTTGATATATTATCATGCTGTAAAAAAGAGAATATTGAAATAAAGCTAAATTGGGTCATTACTGATAAACGATTATTGTTATTTTATTTTGTAAACCAAGTTGGGACATTATTAAGCATTTAAAAACGCAAAAATCTAAAATATATTACTTTACACTGTTGCCATATCTATTTTTTCAAGTTCTGCATCTTAAAAACGATAGAAGAAATGTGACTTTTATTTTCAAATATACTAAAACACCTCTACATGAAGGTGTATTCCATGTGTGCCATTTTGTAGCACCATGTATACCAACATAACAGTAATAAAAATAATATTAGTAATGATAAAATTCAATGGTTTCTAAAATACATACAAATATGCCTCCAAATTTTTTAACTTAACCCCAGTCTACAACTATTCCGATTTCAATTTAAATATTCAACGCACATTTTGCATTCTTTGTATATTTTTATTTAGCACAAAAATAAGTCAAAAACAAGATACAGTACAATATGTATACCTACTTAAAACTACATGATTTGGATATAAACATGAAAACTTATTAATTGTTGGTTATGGAAATGATAAAAGCAACCTATAAACTAATTGAAATTAGACTAGTATTTTCTACTCTTATATCTAAAGCACCTCTGTATTCTATCATTTATTATATTAATTTATATATTACAATAGTGCAAAAAATAACTTCAAAACAAGATGATATTAATAATTGTGGTGAAAATAATAATATTTACTGCACTTAAAACATTCCGAATAAAATATTTTTATAATTTTGCAGTAAAAAATGGTGTTATGTTGTTATGAAAAAGTATGTCCATGCCACTTTT
The DNA here is from genome assembly GCA_964006375.1 of Tillus elongatus. NCBI lineage: Eukaryota > Metazoa > Arthropoda > Insecta > Coleoptera > Cleridae > Tillus > Tillus elongatus. The sequence continues at coordinate 79,400,174 of OZ023268.1, read as the reverse complement.
GAAGGCATGCTGATTTTTACACCTATAATATGACAGAGTGGGTCAACACCTTTCACATGTGGGAAGAGCTCAGTTAGTCATAAGTTAAGACTGTGTAAGGATGCACAATCAGTTTTTTTTAAATATATATCACTGACGTGTTTTAAGGAAAATGCAAACATGATTTTAAGCCAACGTATCTTTTATTCAGTCACGCAATATCTCGATAGGTTTTAAGTTGTACTGTTTTGTTTGTCTGTGTACTGAGTTTGTTTCTTGTTTTATCTATGTTGACATATTTATTTACGTCGTGTTTTTAGTATTTTGTCTATACCAGGTATATTTTGTCTTTTAATGTAGTGGATGTCTTTTCAATATTTCTATATTTTCATCTACATAATGCAGTCTGTATTTGTTTGATTTTAATGCACCGTCTTGTATAAATATATATAATGTGGACTTTTGTGCTTGAACAAGTATTATATTACTATAAATATCTGCCAACCATCAATGTCTCGAGGCCTCCAGAGTATATATGAGAAGGGACGTAAATAGTAGATGGTGAACTACTTTAATTTAATGTGATCACCGCAATAAACAAAAAGGCGATAAGCAGACAGGATGTCAAGATTGGGAACAGTGCCACAGCTGACGAAATAAACATCAAGAAATTGGGGTGCACCAATCCAATTGAAATGTAAAACACGGAACTATCAGGAAGCAACCCGGTTGGAGCAAGCCGTATCGAGTCAGTAACCAAGAGAGATATAATGAATGGGATAGGCAGGAAAGTAAGATAGTTCAAGAAACTAAATCCCTATATTGTATCCCAGATTTATATGAGCGTCTTGCGACAGTAAGTTGGACCGATCATGCACACTGCAGAATAATGTAAGCACATTAAAGCGGCATAATTTAAATTACAGTAGGAAGTCAAATACTTATTCACTGAATATATTTGTAGTTATTAAAGTGATGTCATTATATAGTGCACAGTATGAAGTACTGGTGGCTATTAACCATTCTACCTTGATATTATATTATTATATGTAATTGGCAGTTAAAAAACTTGAAAAAAAAGTATAGGCAACTATAATATGTATACCTGTCCACACCGCTTAATGGCTTTAGCCGATAAAAAACAAATAAAAGATAAAAAAGTGTTAATGTTCAGTTGTTGGAAACTATGATTATTTTTCATTAACGGCAATAAGAGCTGATTTCTAAAACTTGACCAACCAAGATGTGGTATATCGATTATGTAAAATATGTTACATGAAATAAAAAACCACAAACTTGTAAATAATTTTATTTTCAGCTGAAAATCTACAAGTATATGTATGATCAACAACTTAAGGTTCACAGGATTAAACTCAATTTTTTCAGTTTTGATATATATGTATATATGTCTATGTGTTTAAGTAGATCAAATAGCCACTATCAGTGAGAGTAAGCATGCCCACATAATTATCTCATCAGAACAGTGCATGCAGCTCACAACCTTACTCTCTCTTTTGCAGGCCGTTCAACAGTCAGCACGTCACATTGTTGTAGTATAATTAGATCATAAGTTACCCATAAGTGTTATTACGTTGTTAATACATATTATTCGTTGAAACTGAAAGTTATTTATTATCATCACCCACCTCAAACATATCATTTGACGACGAGAATTATACGGCTATAGTGAAAAATGTACACACAAAAGGTAAACCACGTGATCCAGTTAACCCGTGTGTAAAACAAAGTGCAGTTTCGGAAGTGAGCAATAATCAATAAGCATTAAAAATGGTCGCAATCGGTAGCATTTCCGAATATAGAGCAGTTGAAAACTTCGACATTTACGAAGAAAGGCTGTCGCAGTATTGCAAAGCAAATAAGATCGACGATGAATTGAAAGTGCCAATGTTAATAAACCTTATCGGCGTGGAAACGTATAAGTCGGTACGCGACCTTTGTTTTCCAGATAAACCAGACACAAAAACGTGCGACTAGTTATGCGCAATATAAAAAAAACAGTTCAGCCCGCATATTAATGTCTTCCGAGAAATAATTGCATTTCACAAAGCGCAGCAGAATACGCATGAATCATGCAACAAATGGTATCCAGATTACATCTGACAGCAGATTGCAAATTCGAGCATTTGACGGACACATTGAAGGACAGGTTCGTTGCAGGTATGTTACCAGGACCAGTATTGGACAGAATCATTGAACAACCACATACACGAACCCTGGAACAGTTATTGGAAACCGCTATAGCGAGGGAACGACAATATGAAATCTGTCAAAGAACGTCTCCAACAACAGCATATTCTACTCGAATCAACAAACCCACACATTACAGAAGTCAAATCCAAATCGAACACCAGCTCCACTGGCGGAGGACGTCAATTCCAGTGATATCAATGGCGAAAACGACAGCTACTCAAATGACAGAAATAAGCCTAAGTGTATAGTGTGTGGCAAGAAACATCGAGAGAAATGCAAATATACACCGTATAACTGTGCAAACTGTAATAAGAGCGTTTGTAACTACCCAAGAACGAATATAAACAGTGTAGACGCAGCACACACCGAAGAAGAATTCGGAATTTACAATATTAAAATTGTAAGTAGTAACATGGCAGACCCAAATCCAGTTTTAGTGAGAGTCACACTTAATAAGTTATTTACTTTAGAGTTAGATTCAGGTTCAGCTATATCCACATTGAAATATGATGTTCATGTACAAAACTTTAAAGATATAACTATGCATAATACTAAATTAACATTTAAAGGTTATACTGGCGAGTTCATTTTACCAGAAGGGTATGTATCCCTGAAGGTAAAGTACTCCAACAGAACAGAGATAAAAAAAATTGTAATGAAAAATGCAACAGCTAATTTATTAGCACGAAATTTCATCAATCAATTTAGTTTATCTCTTACTGCAAATGTAAATAACTCCACCCAAGTCCCTGAGGTAAAAGAGGCAATAGCTTATGAATTCCCAGACGTTTTCGATGGGAATTTGGGACATTTTAAATATGTCAAAATCCATTTACACCTTAAACCGGATGCTATTCCTCACCATGACAAACCCAGATGCGTTTCTTTAGCTCTCCGAGACAAGGTCGAGCAAGAGCTCAACCGATTAGAAAGTAATGGCATCATCACCCCAGTGATTGCCAGTGAGTGGTCATCCTGTATAGTACCTGTCATACGTAAAAAATGTACAATACGCACATGTGGTAGTTTTAGAAGGATGTATTAAGTTCTCTAAAATCGATTTACAAGACGCATTTATGCAATTTGAATTAGAAGACAAATCTAAATATTTGACAACAATTTCAATGCATAAAGGTCTTTACATCATGAGTAGTATGCCATTCGGGATAAAATGTTCAGGATTATATTTTCAGAAATACATTAACCAGCTATTTTAAGGCTCATAAAATGTGTTTACCTTTCAAGATGATATTTTGATAGGACACCGCGATAATGAGGATCGTCTCAAAACTCTTAGACATGTATTTAAAACTTTGTCAGACGCAGGTCTTAAAATAAACACTGCTAAATGTCAGTTTTTTTAAAGACAACGTTGACTATTTGGATTTTATATTGACAAAGGACGGTGTTTAAAAGTGTGAGTCTAAAAGTGCAAGCTATTAAAGATGTTTCTAGACCCACTACAGTTACCCAACTAAAATCCTTTTTAGGGCGAGTAAACTCCTATTCACGCTATTTGCCTATAGCACACATAGCTGTGCATTTGTACAATCTTTCTAAAAAGGATACAAGCTTTGTATGATCAGCAAAATTCGAACAAGCCTTAATAAGCATAAGATCAATATTAATTTCAGACCAAGTAATGACATACTTTAACCCACAGTTACCCATTTTCGTAACTACGGATGCCTCAGACCAAGGTATAGCCGCAGTGTTGTCATAAAATGACAGACGGTACTGAAAACATAGCATGTGTGTCTAGAACATATATTAAGGCAGAACAAAATTATGCAACTATTCACAAAGAAAGCTTAGCCTGCTATTACAAAGTTACAAAAAATTTGAACAGTATTTGTTTGGAATGAAATTCACTTTACATACAGATCAAAAAACATTGGTATTAATCTTTAGTAATCAAAAAGAATCAAATCAGCTATATGCTAATCGTTTAAAGTGCTACGCTCTTATCTTTCCAATTTTGATTATAATATTGTACATATCAAAGGAAAAAATAATTTAATCGCGGATTGCCTATCCAGGCTTCTAATCGTAGAGTCCATAACTGACGAAACTGATTGGGAGGATCGAATTTATTTTGTTGATTTTCAAAATCAAATGCCTGTAGATAAGAAGGCAGTAGCTGAATGATCAGCAAAGGATAACATTCTAAAAGAAGTCATCTGATGCATCAAAAATAGATGGCCTTCTAACATTACTTCTAACCTCAAGCCCTTTTACAATAGGAGAAACCAATTGAGTGAAATAACCATTGATTATTTTTCGGAGACAGGATAGTCATCCCTGAAACCCTTCGTAATTCAATCTTAAAGTAATTACATAATAGCCATCAAGGTATAGTAAAAATGAAATCCTTAGCCAGAAGGTACATCTGGTATCCGGGCATAGATAAGGATATAGAAAATAACAGCATCATGCAGTAAATGCTTACAAACACGAGCTGATCCACCTAAACGATCGATACCATGGCCATCAGCCACAAAACCCTTCGAAATTGTACACATCGATTTCTTATTATTTGCTAACAAAAACTATCTTGTTTTTGTAGATTCTTTTTCAAAATGGATCGAAGTTTTCATGATGGCTGATATAACATCAGAAAATACAATATACACTTTACGAGAATGTTTTTCAAGGTTTGGCTTACCAACTACAGTAATTTTGGATAATGGTCCATCTCTGGTATCAAACCAGATAAAATCTTTTTTTTAAAACGATGGTATCAAGCATGTCACGATTCCACATTTCAACCCGTAAAGTAATGGATTAACAGAAAATGCTCTCCGTACTGTTAAACATAAATTGAAAACAGAAATGAAAGGAAAACGGTAGGTGATATAAACACGATTCTCCACAGAACATTGTTCATGTACAGAAATACCCTACACATAACCACGGGTATTTCTCCAGCTGAAAGGGTGTTCAATAGACACCCAAAAACTAGGCTAGATCTATTAAAGCCCTCAATAAACCCACCACAAAATTAAAGTGAGTCAGATAATAGATTAAAGTTATATTCAGTGGGGCAAGTTGTTATGGTGAGAGATTATCATATTATAAACAAGAAGCGATGGGCACCAATTACTATAACGAAACATATAGGAAAAGCAGTATATTTGTGTCACCTAAAGAAAGGTTTAACCTGGAAAAGGCACATTAATCAGATCATAAGCACACGTGTTCACCATGCCTCTTCCATCTCAGTGATACCACATTTAGATATAAGCACTACAACTGCCAATGACACAAACAATGTAAATAATAGTTTATGTGAAAATCCCCAAAGGTTAAGTGAAAGTGAAAATCCCCAAACATTAAATGAAAGTGAAAATACCCCCACTTCAAGTGATAATGAAAACTTATCAGTGCAAGAAAAATACTCCAACAAGGAACTACTAGACATAATAGGTCTACCAAGCAATTATTTTGAGAGCAAAAAAATATCTTCGTCCTAAGCCAACGATTAAACCACTGCTTGTCCCCTGTGGGTCCGGGGACTAACTAAAAGAATAGGCCCAAGGTAACTCCTGCCTGTCGTAAAAGGTGACTAATTGGAATCAAACACTGGCGGGGGTCTTGTCCATGTGGGCCTGGAGGGAGGCGGATATCTCTGTCGAGTGATGTACACCCGGATTTTGAGGCCTCCACTCTGATGAGTGGTAAACACCCGGAGTTTGGGGCCCCCACTGTGTGCTTCAGAACGGACGGACGGCCTCCCTTGTGCGATGCTCGGGAGCGGGGCTCGATGGGATGTCACCTTGAGTCTAGCACTGGTGTGTGTCGGGTCTAGACGAACCCGGAGGAGAGCTTAGATCTTTAGGGGTGGAATAAAACTAAGGGTTGAGGCCTCTTCTGTGAGCTTCGAAACGGACAAACGACCTCACTTGGATGCAGGACTTCATGATACTGCACCGAGTCAAACACTGACGGATGTCTGGTCCAGACAAACTCAGAGAGAGGTTATCTCTCTTTGAGACGGGCAAGCGACTTCGCTCAGATGGCAGTACATATGTCAAACAAAGTTACAAAGTTTCACCCCGCAGGTGTCGTCTGCTCGATTTGTTGGGTGAAATTTAAGCTAACGCTGGCAGGTGTTGGACCTGAACGAACCCGGAGGTGGCTGGTGTCTCTAGAGGTGGATTACACCTGGAGACTTGGGCCTACTCTGTGAGCATCGATACAGGCTAACGACCCTGCCTGGATGCTGCTCGAGGGCGGGACTTCATGATACCGCCTCGAGTCAATGAAATACTGGTGGGGGTCTGGTGCAGGTGAGGCTGTGAGGAGGCAGACATCTCTGGGGAGTGATATGCACCCGCAGTTTGGCGCCTCCACTGTGGCCTCAGAAACTGACAATTGGCCTCGCTTGGTTGTTACTCGGGAGCGGGGTTCCAGATGATACCGCCCTGGCGTGTGTCCAGACATCCCGGGGGGCTCTGATCTCTGATGAGTGGTAAACACCCGGAGTTTGGAGCCCATACTGTGTGCTACGAAACGGACGGACGGCCTCGTTGGGGTGATGCTCGGGATGTTGCCTTGAGTCTTAACAGTGTTAGGTGTCAGGTTTGGAAGAGCCCGAGGGAAGCTGAGATCTCTAGGGGTGGATTACAACTGGAGATTAGATGCTGCCCGAGAGCGGGACTTCATGATACCGGCTCGAGGCAAACACTGACGGATGTCGGGTCCAGACGAACTCGGAGAGAGTTTATCTCTCTTTGAGCTTCGAAACAGGAAAGCGACTTTACTCAGATGGCAGTACACCTGCCAAACAAACTCTCACCCTCAAGAAAAGATCGACTCCCTCAGGGAGCTAGAATTGATGGGTGAAATCTAAATAATTAGACGTGGGCCACATTAAACCTAAGGTCGCGGTGGAGGAACTGAAATAGCCCACTCACAATAAAATCTAATCAAAAAAAAATAAATGTATTTAAGTAGATCAAATAGCCACTATCAGTGAGAGGGAGCATGCGCACATAACTATCTCATCAGAATAGAGCATGCAGCTCATGATCTCACCCTCTCTTCTGCGGGTCGTTGAACAGTCAACACGTCGCATCGTTGTACTATAATCAGATCATAAGTTACTCATAAGTGTTATTACGTTGTTACGAAGTTTCGTTTGAGTGTGTCTTAGATACAGGAAGCCTAATATGCTTGACTTCAGAAGAGCTGGTTCCAGTAAAATTAAGAAAAAGCTATGTGGGATTAAATTCATTAATGGGTATAAATGAAAGCAAATTAGTTATTTTAGGAGTTTTTGATTGTGAATTGATTTTTGATAATGGTGTTAATGGGATTTCTGGCCTTTGTCAACAAACTACAAACGAAAGAAGAAACTATCAACTTCTTGCAGGGTAAAGGCATCCTGCGCAGCATCCCTCCTGAATGTATTAGGGAGGACTGCGGAAGATCCATGTCCTTTGTCAAGACAGATCACTTGGTTGACGGGTACATATGGCGGTGTCCCAGCCAAAAGCAAATTAGTTGTTTTAGGAGTTTTTGATTGTGAATTGACTTTTGATAATGGTGTTAATGTCAATGTATCTTTGAATGTTGTTCCAATTAAGACTATGAAGTGCAAATGTAATTTAGGTAGAAATTTTCTGGCAAATTCTGATACTGAAGTAAAGTTTACAAATCCTTTGCAAATTATTAAGAACTATAGTTACCAGACGGAAAAATAAGTTCATGAATTGCTAATGTAACAGATAATATAGGCATGCAAGAGTTAAATATAAACAGAGCATTGGATCCAAAAGTTGCAAATACTATCAACAATATTTTCAGTGGGTATTATGTACAACCAAAGCCACCAAGTGAACATTCGGTAAGTTATATAATGAGAATTCAGTTAATAAAAGATCATAAACCATTTTCGTTCAGGCCAAGACATCTGTCTTATGCCGAAAACATACAATGTAGGGAAATAGTTGATGATTTATTAAACAAGGCCGTAATAAAGTCCAGTTGTTCCGACTACTGTCCACCAGTTGTATTAGTGCAGAAAAAGTCTGGTAAAGCTAGGTTATGTATTGATTTACCGAAATTAAATAAACAGGTGATTAAGGATAGGTTTCCGTTACCAGTGATTGATGACCTGTTAGACAGATGAAAAGAGAAAAAATTATTTCTAAATTAGATACAAAAAATGCTTTCTATCACGTAAAAGTAAATAAACAAGATAGTAAACATCTGTCCTTTGTGGTACCTTGAGGACAATACGAGTCTGTAAGAGCTCCGTCTGGGTTCTGTAACTCTGAGGCAGCATGAACTGGATTTATCAATTTAATAGAAAATTGTTGGATGAGGAAAAATTTTAGACTATTTATTAATAGCTGCAGAAACGATAGAAGAAAATATTAATGTTCTTAAAAATGTATTTGAACTTATGGTAGATAACATCCTTTCATTAAGATTAGATAGGTGTCCATTTTTACAAACAGAATTCACATATTTGGGTTAGGTAGTTAATGAAAAAGGTGTAGGGCCTAACGCTGATAATATTAGAGCTGTATCAGAATTCCCGATCCCATCATGTGATAAAGAAGCACAAAGATTTATCGGCCTGACAAGCTATTTTAGGGGGTTTGTGAAATATTTTTCTGTTTTGGCTAAACCACTTTATGATCTTCAGAGAAAAAACACAAGTTTTAAGTTTAGTGAAGCAGAGTTACAAGCTTTTGAGGATGACAAATAAGTTAATGATATGTCCAATATTAGCGTTATATTCACATTTATTAGACGCGGAATTGCATTGTGATACAAGTGCACAAGGGTTCGGTGCCATTTTATTACAAAGACAAACTTACGATAATTTATGGCACGCTGTTTTCTATTTTAGTAAACGAACTTCAGATACAGAAAGTAAATATCACAGTTATAAGTTGGAGTGTTTATCTATAGTTTATGCATTGAAGAGATTTCACATCTACTTGCAGGGCATCTATTTCAAAATTATAACAGATTGTAACAGCTTGAAACTACCATTATCGAAAAAAGAAACACGTTCTAGCATTATGAGGTGGGCGTTAATTCTACAAGATTACAATTACACAGTCGAACATAGAAATAATAGACAAATGCAGCATGTAGATGCCTTAAGCAGGGTAAATAATATTTTGATACTAGAGGGATATACTTTAGAACAAACCTTGGCTCTAAAATAGAATGTAGACGTTGAAATAGTTAACTTAAGGTCAGTGTTAGAAAGAATGGAGCTTCCACTATTTGAGTTAAGAAACGGATTAGTTTACAGAAAGGACAAGGGTAAGATTTTATTCTATGTTCCTAAAAGTATGGAGCATAGCATACTTTATTTATATCATGAATTAATAAGACAATCCTATTGGTTTCCTAATTTAAAAGAAGAAATTAAACATCACATTTTGAACTGTTTAAAGTGTATAGAATTTTCACTTAAATCTGGTCAAGTGGAAGGCTATTTGAATAATATACCTACAGGTATATACAAGCCGTTCGATTGTCTGCGTGTCCACCACTATGCTCCTTAAAGTAAGACTAAGTTAGGATATAAATTCATTTTTGTAACAGTTGATAGATTCACGAAATTTGTTAAATTATACCCGACCAAAACAACTAATGCAAAAGAGGTAATTAAACACTTGGAATCATATATTCCTAACTAAAGCAGGCCAAGTAAAATAATATCTGAGAGGGATACTTGTTATACGTCACATTTATATAAAGAGTTTTTAATTAAAAATAAAGTTAAGCAAACATTAATAGCGACCGGAACACCTTGTGCTAACGGTCCAGTGGAAAGAATTAATAGGGTATTAACACCACTTTTAGCAAAACTGGCTGTAGGTGTAAATGAGTCGGATGAAATTTAGGTCATACCGAATTTTGTATAAACAACACAATAAATAGATCAACAGGAGAAACTCCTTCAAAATTATTATTTGGAATTTATTAAAAAGAAATTTTGCAAGATAATATAAGAGAGGTTTTGTGTTCCATTCTTGATAATGATTTGTCTGAAACAGTTATAACTTTAGATGGGTCAGGAGGTGTCGATAGGTTTGAAGAAATTAGAATCAAGAGTGCTTTAAAAGTAGAATCCGTGCAGGAAAAAAATAAAATGTATTAAGATAAAAATCATAAGGCACCTCATAAATATGCAGTTGGTGATTATGTCATGATAGCGAATGTAAAAAACTGTAGGTTATGTTCAAACTTTGCTATAACTCTTAAGATTTATGTATAGAATAAGATTATGCTATTAATGATTAAGTTTATCTGTGAGTAGATGAAGAAAATTGAGTGTTATTGAGATTTATGGTATATTAAATTGAGAGTTATTAAAATTTAAGATATAATAATTTGCTATTATATTGTTTTGTTTGTTGTAATTTTAGTTAACCTTATAGCTAATACCTATATCTTTCTTATATATATATATATATATATATATATATATATATATATATATATATATATATATATATATATATATAAATGATCTTCCTCCTAACATTCCTGATGGCATCCAACAGAGCAGGATAGCAACAGCCCTCTTTGCAGATGACACAACTTTTATTATCACTGGTAATGCTGGTAGTGATGTCAATAAGACTGTGGACAATGTTCTTCGTGAGGCGAGAGCTTAGTTTAATGATAATGAACTGTTCCTCAATGAGGATAAGACAGCTTTAATCAGTTTTCATGACAGGGTCACTTCTAATGAGTCGAACACCGTTAGGAATTTTCTCGGTCTCAACATCGACCCTGTTCTTGTATGGAGGAGCCAAATAGACTCGTTGGCTGGTAGGATAGCCTCATCAGTGTATGCAGTGCGTAAGATTTCTGCAATGGCTGGACCTGAGACAGTTTGATCACCTATTATGGGTTGCGAGTGTGCACTTGGATAGACTCTTTGTGTTGCAGAAAGCAGGTGTCAGAGGTGTTGTCGGGGCGGGTTGCTGTGCTCACTGTAAACCCATCTTTCAGGAACTTAACATAATGTCACTATACTCATTGGTGGTGAGAGAGAACAGGAAAAGTTTTGACACACATGCTGAAGTGCATAGTTATAACACCAGACATAAAGATAATTTAATCCAACCGAGGCATCGGATAAATAAAACTAAAACGGTTAGGGTCGACTTTTTCAATGCACTCCCAAAGTGGTTGAGAAATGAACCTATTAATAAATTCCGAACAATTATTAGAGATTTTTTTAATACAGGCTTGTCTATACAGAACAGATGAATATTTTAATGCAGTGCCGCAGTTGAGATTCTCGATGGCCAGGTGATCCACTGTTTTAGTGATAGGCAGATATTGTGTGTTTCAGATGTGTATGTATTTTTGTTAATTTTTAGTTTCACATTTACATGTGCTTTATGTATGATTATTTAACTTGACTGGCCAATTTCATTTTTGTGTGATCTTGTGGCTAATAAAGTTATTCTATTCTAGTCTCTTCTATTGGAAATGCATCATTATGTAATGCCTTGATGATCGAGACGATTAATTGTCAAGTTGGCCGAAGCTGTAGAATTTTCCTACAATATTTTAAATTTGAATTTGACGTTTCTGACAGCTAGTAGAGGGCGCACTGTTGGCTTAACTAGAAAGCAGAAGTGTTCTTGGTTCCTGTTATGATTGTGGCGTCGTTATGTGATGTTATGTTGAATGTGAGCTCTTTATGTACCTAGTTACAAAATATATAAGTTAATCTATTGAATTAAAGTGTTTAAGCGTATTATTATTCCATCAGCCAACCCACATAAGTAAATGTCATTTGTCATTGTCTCACGTTTAACTGCGATTGGCTATTAAATTATAAAAGATTACAAAAAAAAAAATGCATAAGCCCAAGTTATAAATGAATTATTTAATATTTAACTATTTATCAGATTAAATTACATACATACTCACATTTTATGCTTAATAGCTGGTGTATATTAAAAGACTGATAATAGAGAAAGGCAATTTCTAAATGTTTAAAGTATGTCTGAAAAGCCATACTATATGTCAGTTTTATTTTAAACTCCTAAAGGGACTTAACTTTAGATATGAACAAACTTAATATTTTATACAAATGCTTTGTATATGTACATATCATCTAAACAAAAGTTATATTTACACTGAAATAACTATATACAAGGCTCATGTACACCAATAGGTATTCATACTTACACACATGCACAAAAGCATGCTTAGGCAAATCAATGAATTATACAGGGAATCATTCTACATATAGTATAATTCTTTCATTGTCTTAAATGGTGACTAGATGGGGAAAACAATTTAAATTTAAAAGTTTAAAACAAATATTTACTTTTGAATACCAATGACTCTAAACCTCCACTTCGCACTAAGCACACAAAGTTGCCAATGCTTACTACAAACAATTGTGCACTTTCAATGAAATATTAATATAACTTTCAAATGTCGCCGTTATTTTGATAGTCTGTTATTTCTTTTTATTTATAATGTTGCACAAAGTTACAATATTAAAACAAGTTTCGGGAACTTTCTAGATATAAAGTTAATTTAACTTAATTAACTATTCACAAATCGAGGCATATGTCTATTTAACTAGCATTATTAAGTTATCTGTAAGTTCTAGAAAAACAGTTGTTCAAATTGTGTTTGCTTAAAAGTTGTAAAACATATTTAAATAAAAGGGTAGCTGTGACACATTTCAAGTTACTAATTTAAAATGCTGGTTAATACATTAAGTACACAAGTTAGGAAATGTTTTACCAAGGAAAACTTGGTATTTTTTAATAGGTAGGTCTTATATGTTTCAATATAGAAATGTTTCAATTTAAACAATTGCTGCTGATGACACCAATCAGATAAGAGGTTTCCTGTTTGTTTGGTTTTGTCTTAACTGTTGTTGTGATTCAACAGCTAGTGCAAGCATGTTAATGTCTGATGACAATAATGATATTGTTATACATTTTTGCGAGTGTAAGCAAACCAGAGTTTGCCCGAACTTTTGAGGTTATTTCCACAGATCACCATAGAACATCCAATAGTCAGAACACCAATAATGTTATTTCTGGTAACTTGGAGCATTTGCCAGAATTCTCTAGAACAACAGAAGGAGAACTATATAAAGCCGAATGAGCCGCCGATTGAGTTCAGTTCCAATTTGAGCGAGCCGAAGACGAAGTTGACGTAAACGTGTCGCCAACCGTTTGAATAGTGAAGTTTGACAGTTGACAGTGAGTAGTTGATAAGTCAAGGGTAGTTCCGTGTTGTTGAAATTCGAGTTCGTATTATTGCTGTAATTTAACTGAGTATCAATAAAGAAAGTGTAAAACCTTTAGTGGACGTTCCATTTTCGTAACATTGGGTGTCAGAAGTGGGATGTATCCAGCTGATGGTGAGAACACGATCCGAAACGGCCGTCGAGATGGAGGATATTAAAAACATGTTGTCAAATCTTGCGGCTTCTCTGTCGGAAACCCGTGAAGAAATCGGCGATACTGCTGCCAAAGCTCGGAAAGACATCACCGACACGCTCACCCAAGAAATCAATAAATCCAGTGATGAACTGCATCAGAAGTTGGAGGCATTTGACGTGAAATTCAAAGTAGAAATCGACCAGGTGAACGAACATGTGCAAGAGAGCAATGAAGAACTTCAAGGTGCCATGGAAGTCCAGAAGCTTAACATGCAAATGAATACTGCCACGAACGAGACCTTCTCTGAAAAGCTCGAGAATTTCTCAAGTAAGCTGGAGTTCCTGGACCAGACTTTCTCGACCCGCCTGGAAAATTTGGAGACCCAGGGTACGCTGCAACAATTAAGAGGGAAACCTGCCATGGTAGGCACGCCAACTGTGGTGAACCAGGTTAAGGCAGACAAGTTTGACGGCAAGACGCCATGGGCGGACTACCTGTGCCAGTTTGAAATTGTTGCTGAAACAAATAGGTGGACTGATGAGGAGAAGGCGAGCGCACTGGCTGCCAGCTTACGTGGGGAAGCGGTAAGCACTCTCGGACACCTGCCCCTAAGTGATAGAAAGAATTACCATGCGCTAGATGATAAACTACGAAGCCGTTATGAGAGCGCAGACCTGGTACAACTTAACTTTGGTAAGCTCCAGGCAAGACGACAGGGTCCTAATGACGAGCTGGCACAGTACGCTTTCGATATCGAGCGGCTGTCGAGGCTAGCATTCCCGGGGAACCCTTCACAACAGCAAGAGGCAGTGGCAGTTCAATATTTCACCCAAGTGCTTTATGATGACAGGATTTATTACGCCATTAGTAGTCCTAAAACCCTACGTGAAGCCCTTACGCAAGCGTTAGAGGCGGTTTCGAAACAGAGTCAGAGGAGAAGTTAAAGGGTTCGGATGGCATTAACAGTTGACTCTGATGACTCTGCAGATGTGTCCTGTTCGCAAGCAAAGACGTACGAACGGAAATCGAAGAAGCCTGTGGTATGCTGGAGGTGCCAGAAACCAGGACATGTGCAAGCTATGTGTCGGTGTAAGCCTGCTCGCCCGGAAGTTGCCGAGGCTTCAACGCAATATGACGGCCACCAGGGAAACTTCCGCGAGCCGGGTTTGAGGTGCAAAAGCTTGCTTGCACACCCACTACAGCCCCATGTATAATCCAGCTATGCGCTTCACTGGCAAGGAGTGACGGTCCGTATGTGCAAGGACGAATAGGACCACATATGTGCCATATACTGATTGACACTGGTGCTGACAGCACCATAGTGAGTAAGGAGTTTGTGAGGCCGCGAACAATTAAACAAACAGAGACACCAGTGGTGATAAAGAGTGTTTCGGGAGACTCCATGCCTGTGTTAGGACACGTAAAAGTGCCAATTAAGTTAGGTAACTTCGAAACACTTCATCAGTGCTTTGTGGCAGACATTTCTGAACAGTGTATTCTCGGTATGGACTTTCTACAAGGACATCAGTGCCGAATAGACTTTAAACAGAATGTGTTGCACGTACCGAATGAAGAAGTAGTGATAAACTGCCGCAACACACAAACATTGGACATTGTAATACACACGAATGTGACAATACCGGCCAATTCAGAACTTGTGGTGACTGTAGAAAATCAACTGCCATCAAGAAGCATTAGGTTGCTCGAACCAGTGAAGGATGTCGAGTGGTGCAGGAAGATCTCCATCGCCCGGACACTATCCAAAGGGACACAGGCACCGGTGAGGATGATCAACCTAACCAGGCGACCAGTAACGCTTCCAAAGGGTACATTAGTGGCAAGATCCGAACCAGTGGTCAGTGTGATTAAGGACATACCTGTTGACAACCCTGAGTTTGAGCAATTCCCTGCCGCTTTGGAAAATCTGGCAAAGCAGAGCACACAGAACCTAAATCGTACACAAACCCAAAAGGTGAGGAAACTTTTGTCTGAATTTAGAGACATATTTGCCCTGACCAACAATGATTTCGGCAGGACTCACCTTGTCCAACACAAGATTGATGTCGGAGATGCCCAACCCATTAAGCAGCCACCAAGACGAGTTCCTATTGCCCAAATAGACGAAATAAAATCACTGGTCACAGATATGGTACAGCGAGATGTAATCGAGCCATCTAACAGTCCATGGTCTTCTCCAGTAGTTCTAGTAAAGAAGAAGGATGGGACAACTCGATTTTGTGTAGACTATAGAAGACTCAACCAAGTGACAAAGAAAGATTCATACCCACTACCAAGGATAGATGATACAATTGAGGCTGTTTCTGGGTCCTCATGGTTTTCGACACTAGACCTGCAGAGTGGGTTGTTAGCTCTGGTTAAGGCAATCGAGCACTTCCATCACTACCTTTATGGAAGAGAGTTTGTGCTGAGAACCGATCATGCCGCCCTCAATTGGCTGATGAATTACAGAAATCCTGAGGGACAGATTGCACGATGGCTCGAGCGTTTACAGCAATATATGTTCCAGATTAAACACCGAGCTGGAAAGAAACATGGCAATGCCGATGCCCTGTCACGCAGACCCTGTGAGGCCAACCAGCGTAGTCACTGCGTGAGGCAAGAAGTGAAAGAGGCTGCCGCCAGAGCCACAACAGTGCAGATAGATCATGGTGGAGAGTTATGGCTCCCATTGGATGACATCCGAAGGCAACAGGATAATGACGCTGTGTTACAGTCAGTTATTTCATGGCTACATACTAGAGAACGTCCCGAGCCTTTTGAAGTAACACCACTGGACCCCAGAGTAAAAGCCTACCTGGCACAGTGGGATTCTCTAGTCCTGCAGAACGATGTGCTCCACCGTAGGTGGGAGAGTGCTGATGGTAAAGAGGTAGTTCTTAAAATTATTGTACCAGAAAGCATGAAGGGCGAGGTACTGCAGCAGCTTCACGATGGGAATGCCGGTGGACACTTTGGTGTCAAAAAGACTCTCGATAAGGTGAGACAGAGATTTTACTGGATTGGCTGCCGTGAAGATGTTGAGAACTACTGTAGAACTTGTAACATCTGCAACTCAAGGAAAGGTCCCAAGGTACGAACAAAAGAGAAACTGAAGATCTTCAATTCAGGTGCTCCTTTCGAAAGAATAGCCATAGATATCTTAGGTCCTCTTCCTGTCACACCGAGAGGTAACAAGTATTTCCTTGTGATAATAGACTATTTTACTAAGTGGCCAGAGGCTATTCCGGTGCCCGATCAAGAAGCCCAGACAGTAGCAAGTGCTCTTGTAGAGCATGTGATATCAAGGTTTGGAGTACCAATGGAACTGCATTCAGATCAGGGCAGGAACTTCGAGTCTGCAGTCTGATGGTATGGTTGAACGGTTCAACCAAACGATCTTGCAATACCTACCCAAGTTTGTGGAGAAGGAGCAGCGTGACTGGGACAAACTGACCCCACTATGTTTGATGGCTTATCGTTCTGCCTCTCATGAAGCGACCCAGTATACACCGGCCAGGCTGAACCTCGGAAGAGAGCTGCGACTACCAATAGATCTGCGCTTTGGAAGTACACCTGGGCAGGAAAATACTCCAAGACATACATGCCTTGGCTCGACAACATCTGAAACTGGCCAGCGATCGAATGAAAGCAAGGTATGACTTTCGCTCAACAGGCCCTCAGTTCAACGAAGGAGACAAAGTGTGGCTTTACAACCCCAAGAAAGTTGTAGGGAAATGTCCAAAACTTCAGCGCACCTGGGAAGGTCCATACCTGGTGACGAAATGTTTGAATGACGTGGTGTTACGGATCCAGAAGACTCGAAATAGCAAGCCAAAGGTAGTTCATGGCGATAGACTGGCTAAGTATCGAGAGAGGAGCAACGATATGCTCGCCGAGACGTCAAGCCCTTAAGGAGGGGATAATGTTAATACATTTTTGCGAGTGTAAGCAAAACAGAGTTTGCCCGAACTTTTGAGGTTATTTCCACAGGACACCATAGAACATCCAATAGTCAGAACACCAATAATGTTATTTCTGGTAACTTGGAGCATTTGCCAGAATTCTCTAGAACAACAGAAGAAGAACTATATAAAGCCGAATGAGCCGCCGATTGAGTTCAGTTCCAATTTGAGCGAGCCGAAGACGAAGTTGACGTAAACGTGTCGCCAACTGTTTGAATAGTGAAGTTTGACAGTTGACAGTGAGTAGTTGATAAGTCAAGGGTAGTTCTGTGTTGTTGAAATTCTAGTTCGTATTATTGCTTTAATTTAACTGAGTATCAATAAAGAAAGTGTAAAACCTTTAGTGGACGTTCCATTTTCGTAACAATATTATATTGTTCTTTGTCATTATAATCAAAGATGTTCTAATATTACCATATGATTTTATCTTACTTTATAGTGTGACTTTTTTACATTTCGTATTAATTATAAAGTATATAATGAAGATATCTACTCATAAAATGTCTGTATGTGTCCACTGTTCAACAATAATGTGTACAGGTAACTGATTTACGAACGAGGTTTATTCCCTTTAATTAATTTTTTGATAAATTGTTTTATTGAAAATCTCTATAGCCCCACCGGGAAAAGCCACGATCGATATATGGAAAAGTAGGTACAGGGTAATTTTAAAAATTTGGTTACAAAAGTCAGTGGGATCTATCTTTTAAAAACAATTCACGGTCTGGCACTTCCGGTTATACTGAACATCGACACCAACCTGCTTATTTAAAATAGAACACCCTTTACATTTTTGGAGTTTTGGATTCTACGTTCAATTTTAAGTCAACTTTGTGTCAAGTTATCTATACCTCTTCGAAATGCACCAAAATGCTGGAATATGAAGTTCAACGAGGTAATGACCAAATTACATTTCAAACAATCAGAATATGATTACTGTTTATATGTGCAAGGTGATGTATGTCTAGCATTATTTGTGGACGATGCATTAATAACTGGACCGGAAATACAAGTGAAGGAACTCATTAAAAATCTTTATAAATAGTTTAGAGTGAAAAACATGATAGAAGTAAAAACATTTCTTGGTATGGAAATAAAGAAAACTGAAAAGGGTATAAAATTAATGCAAATGCAAGTCATATCGAAACATCTTAAAGAGTTTGGGATGGATGAGACGAAATTGGTAACAACACCAATGGAAGTAAATTTTCAGATCGATGCAAGTGACACAGTGCTAGTGAATGTTCTGTATAGAAGATTAGTGTGCAGTTTAATGTATTTATCCATAGTGACTAGACCAGATTTAATATATAGTGTTTCGTATCTAAGTAGATTTCTGGATAAACCAACATCAAGTGCCTAGAAAGCAGCCAAGAGAATTCTTCGATATCTCAATTGTACTAGAGATTATGGGCTAATCTTCACAAAAGGGAAATCTGAACTAGTAGGTCTTTGCGAAGCAGATTGGGCAGATCGCCAATCGAGAAAAAGTGTAAGTGGTTTCTTGTGTTTCCATGGAAACAACCCGATAGTGTGGCACTCACGCAAACAAAATTGTGTGGCGTTGTCTTCAATGGAGGCAGAATACATCTCAGCAGGAATAGCAGCTCAAGAACTGATGAATATAAAGGGTATTTTTGGTGATTTGTCAGAAGTCTGTGAACCAGTGATTCTAAAAATAGATAATTTAAGTGCAATTTCAATGATAAGAAATTTTGAAAACTCAAAATGTGGTAAACACATTGAAATCAAGCATCATTACATTAAAGATCTTTGTCTAAAGAGAGAAATAATATTAAAGTATGTTCCATCTGTCGAAAACTGTGCAGATGTTTACTAAAGCCTTCGGCAAAGAAAAGTTTGTTAGGTTTAGATGTAACTTGATTTGTGAATGAAAATGTTGCTGGTTCTGTTTGAGCTTATTTGTATTTGGCAATTTGGCAATGTGTCCTTTTGTCTTCTCAGTACATTTAAATTGGGATGCCATGTTAGATATAAGCTTTGTTTACACTTTTAAGGACTGTATCTGTTTACTATTATGACCCAGACTAGCGTTAATAGATGATGCAACATGGAATATAATCAATAAATTGAAGCCTGCGCTGTTGTTCGCTAAAATGACATATCGAGTGACGAAAACGAAAAAGACAGATTGTATCGTATTCGAGTAACAGTATCGTATGACAATTAAATACACAATTGTATTTTATTACCAATTATCCTTATCAGAAACATGGGACATTTTGAAAGAGATTGTCCAGGAAAAAATGAAGCTGCAAATAGGTCTGAAATGTTTGATATGTATTTGCCTCTTAATACTATTATTATTATTATTATTGTATTTTCCTCCTAATATTATTGTTGTTATTATTATAAGCAAATGCGCATGTGCGTGTTAAGAATTTTCATTCGTCCCTCCAAGTCGCCGGCCATTTGTAGCATCAAGCTGGAACAAGGCACAGCTCAACAAAACCGATTGTATAATTCTTGTATCTGTAATTAATTTCATATAAGAGTAATACATCAGTGCAATATCATAAAGTGTATCACTCACCCACGCACCTCAAATATTAAAGACACATCATTTGGCGACGAGTAGCAGTGATTTGTTAGTGATAATAAAAGTGATAACGACACGTGATTATTAAAAACAAGAAAATGGCTGCTATTGGTTCAATTTGTGAGTTTCGTGATGACTTCATAGTCTACAAAGAGAAATTTGCGCAATACTGCAAGGCAAATAAAGTAGACGAGGATCTCAAAGTCGCCATGCTAATTAGCCTGATTGGAACAGACACGTACAAAGTGCTACCTGACTTGTGCTTTTCAGAAGCACCAAGCAATAAAACATACCAGCAACTGTGTGACCCTCTAAAGAATCAATTTTCAGCACCTGTAAATGTATACAGGGAACGGATAGTATTCTATAAAGCTCAGCAGAAACCCATGGAAACATGTAACGAGTGGTATGCCAGGATGAAACGCCTTGCTGCCAATTGCAAATTCGCAGATTTGCCGACAATATTGAAGGACAAACTCATTACAGGCATGCTTCCAGGGCAAATTTTAGATAGATTGGTAGAAGAAGACGTCGAGAAGAAAATGGAAGACCTACTCATAATAGCCATAACGAGAGGCCACATTGCAAAATATGACGAGAACTGATACCATTCACAAGTTCGAAAAATTTGATAAAAAAAGCAAACACTACTCACTTGGCAACAATGCATCAATTTCTTCACGCCAGCTGAAGAATGCGAACGGTGCGCCACCGCAGTTGTCAAACGAATATGGCGGCCAACGATCGTCAAGTGGTTATGGCGGGGAACGATCTACAAATACGAGAAGTGCATCAACCTCCGGCCAGAACAAGAAGTCAAAATGCAATCGCTGCGGAAAGAAACACGGCGGAATATGCCAGTATGCTAAATATAAGTGCGATATACGCGGTAAAATTGGCCATCTGCAAATTGTATGCAGATATAGGGAGCTAAACCTTGTATCTAATAATGAAAGTTCTGAATTCCAAATTTATAACATAAAGTCATTAGCTCCACATACGGAGCCTATTTTAGTAAATGTTCTAATAACAAAAATTTTTAGTTTTGAGTTAGACTCTGGTTCATCTATTTCAACTATGAAACTGGATACGTACAAAAACTATTTTGCTAGACAAAATTTATCAAACACAAGTCTCACCTTCTAAGGATATACCGGGCAGACAATAAAGCCAATAGGTTCAATAGATTTAAATGTATATTAACAATCCAATAAACGTATTACATGTCTGATGAAATTATGTTATTAAATGTAGTTGGAAAACTTAATGGCGTAGCACGTGGTTGGTTCCACTCAAAAGCCAGCCATGTAGCTCTAAAATTAAATGAGTTAAAATGTGAAATGTTTGGTATATTCAGCATAGACTGTCTCTGATGCGAAGATTCGAATCGAGAAAATGGAAAAGAGGTGAGAAATTTGCAAGTTACTTCCATGACAAAGTTATGATGGGAAGTTTGTTGACTTTCTGAAAATGATATTATTGATTATATAATAGATGGATTGGACAGCATAAATTTACAATCGCAGGCAAAAATGATAGGCTTTTCAAATGGAATGTAGTCCATAACGGACAATGAACGCTTTGCTGGCGGGGTAAAGGGAAACACGGCGCCCTCTACAAATAATTTAAACATCCAGCGTCAGGATGTTCTAACGAGAACTGTCAATGTCAGTGGCGATTAAAATGTCAACAACAGTGTACACCGCAATGTCAACTTCAACAATGATGGACAAAGAAACATAAATATTTATTCGTCTCAGAGAATAGTTTGTTTCAACTGCTATAAACCAAGCCATAGGGTGATTGAATGGCCACATCCAAGAAGAAAGCGACGAACGAGCTATAGTTGTGGAGCAAGAGGACATTTGCAGAAGGACTGTTGACCTTGACCTGACCTGACCTGTTGTTTTAGTGCAACGTAAATCTAATCAAGCGAGGTTATGTGTTGACTTTAGTAAGTTGAACAAGCAAGTTGGCAAAGATAGATTTCCATTACCATTAATAGAAGACCAATTAGATAAATTAAAAGAGAAAAAATATTTCACGAAATTAGACTTGCAAAATGCATTTTATCACGTAAAAGTGGGTGATAGTAAATATATATCTTTTGTCATGCCTTGTGAGCAATATAAATTCGTAGAGGTACCATTTCGATTTTGTAACTCTAGGGCAGCATTTACCAGGTTCATTAATAAAGTATTTTGAAAATTGTTAGATGAAGAAACATTTTTACTTTTTCTAGATAATATATTGACAGCAACAGAAATGATACAAGAAAATCTACATATTTTTCAAGAAGTTCTTCAGTTGATGGTTGTTAACTTATTATCTTTAAGAATTGATAAATGTTTATTTTTCCAAACCAACATAATTTATTTAGGATATGAAGCTGATAGTGAAGATATCAGGCCTAACCCTTCTTTCTGTGTAAATAAGGTACAGAGATTTATAGGTCTTGACAGTTATTTCAGAAAATGTTAAAAACTTCGCTTTGATTGCCAAACTTATTGACGATTTAACCAGAAAAGATTTACAATTTGGATTAATGAATAAACTCGTATCACGTCCATTCTTAGCATTATTTGCCTGTGACATTTGTTCTTTACTGCCAGAATTGGCAGGAACACCCAATGAAAATGTTTGTGCATTTTTAACTGCACCGAAACTGTCAAAGTAGACTATGGTGTCACTGATGAAAATTTAACGTTAGCAGCCATTTCGAGATTTGAGTTTCGAGCGTAAACCTGGCGCAATTTGAAAGGCAGAATGTGTGAAATGTATAAGAAAAGTGAAAATTGCGTGTACCCGTTCTAGAAGTTTATCTCTTAAAGTGCAGACATAATGAACAATTTAACCAGTATTATCATGAGAAAATACTCGCTGGTAATAAGTTAGAGGAATTTGTGAAAGGGACTGAATAGACTATGTGATAACAGAAGACACCAATCTAAAGGTGCAGTGTAAATTAAAGGAATTTGATAGCTTATCAAAGCTACTAAAGTTGATGAACCATGTTACATCTTCAGTAAGGCAGCCCAACAAACAGTTAGAATGAGCAATCTGTCTACCATGCGGCAACCTGAAACAAGAGGATCGTTTCAGACTGAGACAAAGCTGATTGTGCATTTTTAATTGCGCCAAAACTGTCAAAGTAGACTATGGTGTCACTGATGAAAGTTTAACGTTAGCAGCCATTTCGAGATTTGAGTTTCGAGCGTAAACCTGGCGCAATTTGAAAGACAGAATGTGTGAAATGTATAAGAAAAGTGAAAATTGCGTGTACCCGTTCTAGAAGTTTATCTCTTAAAGTGCAGACATAATGAACAATTTAACGAGTATTATCATGAGAAAATACTCGCTGGTAATAAGTTAGAGGAATTTGTGAAAGGGACTGAATAGACTATGTGATAACAGAAGACACCAATCTAAAGGTGCAGTGTAAATTAAAGGAATTTGATAGCTTATCAAAGCTACTAAAATTGATGAACCATGTGACATCTTCAGTGAGGCAGCCCAACAAACAGTTAGAATGAGCAATGTGTCTACCATGCGGCAACCTGAAACAAGAGGATTGTTTCAGACTGAGACAAAGATGATTGTGCATTTTTAATTGCGCCAAAACTGTCAAAGTAGACTATGGTGTCACTGATGAAAGTTTAACGTTAGCAGCCATTTCGAGATTTGAGTTTGGAGCGTAAACCTGGCGCAATTTGAAAGGCAGAATGTGTGAAATGTATAAGAAAAGTGAAAATTGCGTGTACCCGTGCTAGAAGTTTATCTCTAAAGTGGAGACGTAATGAACAATTTAACGAGTATTATCGTGAGAAAATACTCACTGGTAATAAGTTAGAGGAATTTGTGAAAGGGACTGAATAGACTATGTGATAACAGAAGACACCAATCTAAAGGTACAGTGTAAATTAAAGGAATTTGATAGCTTATCAAAGCTACTAAAGTTGATGAACCATGTGACATCTTCAGTGAGGCAGCCCAACAAACAGTTAGAATGAGCAATGTGTCTACCATGCGACAACCTGAAACAAGAGGATCGTTTCAGACTGAGACAAAGATTGTGCAGCCTAGGAACGGAAGATGCTATTCGTATGAAGAAGCAGGACATTTAGCACCACGATGCAACAGAAATTCAAGAAGTCAGTGTCACATATTAAGTCATCCATTAGCACCTCAGTGTCCTAGACGTGGATATTCCAAACAATTGGCAATCAGCAATGCAATGATAAACAATTCAGTTACAAGGAATGGGGAGTATAGTCAAGATGAACAGAAAAACAGTACACCTTCCAGGAACCTCCACTAGGTTTCGAATGTATTTAGTGATAAAGATACTCAGAAGTCAGGTATTCCCAAAAACTTTAAATGTGTAAATATGTTAGTTGTTTCTGATAATGCACTATGTGATACTTCTTCAACTTTGATAAGTAATAGCAACTGTAGTACCTTCCCCTGTAAATGATTCTTTTATTAATTTAAATGCAGCTTTGGACTCCGGTAGCCCAATTTCACTCATTAAACAACAAAAGTGGACATGCAAGAATGTACCCCTTTCGTATCAGCTAGCACATATGTTGGCATTAATTCATCACAAATTGAAGTAGTTGCTATCTACAACTGTCATGAAATACTAATAGGAAGGGTTAAATTTCATCATTTAAGTGATATGTATGATGGTGTGACGTCAGTTACACCAGTCCAAGTGCGCATGTCAAGCAGTGACCACGATGGCGGCCAACGACATCCTTCCCTGGCCACGCCGGTGGAACGTCAAGGACTTCAAGCGTAGCTTCAGCATAGCGTGCATCGTTAATCGTGATTACGATTGTAAAGTGTAACCTTTGTTCTTGTTAACCTAAATATACATATTGTTGTTACTACACCTTCTGTATTGTTTGTATGAAACACATCATTTGGCGACGAGGATAATCAACGGAATTTGTATTGTGTAGAAACACGATCAACTGAACACAACATTGTAATGACGATAATCGGTGTAATGCCAGAATTCAATGCGGGAGACGACTTCACCATATACGAAGAAAAGTTTACGCAATACTGTGCTGCAAACAAAGTAGCAGAAGAGCTAAAAGTACCAATACTAATCAGCTTAATTGGTACAGAAACGTACAAAGTGTTGCGTGATCTGTGTTTTCCGTCACTGCCGAAAGACAAAACAGTCAGTGAATTGTGTGACATGCTAAGGAAGCAATACAGCCCATAGATCAATGTGTTTCGCGAACGTGTAGCATTTTATAAACAAACGCAGCAGCCCTACAAAACGTGTTCAGAATGGTATGCGAGAATAAGACGCTACGCAAGTTTGGCGACAATTTGAATGCAGTGCTTCAAGGCAAGTTCGTTACGGGATTGTTACCAGGACCCGTATTAGACAGAGTCGTAGAAGAGGTCCATACAAAGACAGTTAGCGAATTACTGGATGTCGCACTTGCAAAGGAAGCAACAACATTTATGCAGGCAATGTCGGCGAGGGAAAATTGTGACGCCAACTACGTGTTAGCCATCCATCAAAATGGTCCGCGAAAGTGGAAGTAGTTTCCAAAATGGTGGTCATGACAGTCGACAGAAGCGAAGCGGCACGGCAGGTATCTTCACAGACGTCAATTCAACAGAACAGCTGTCAATGAGTGACAATAACAGAGGTTATGTCGAGAACAAAATAAACAAACCTAAATGCGGACATTGTGGCAAGAAGCATTTTGGTCAGTGCAGATTTAGTGCATATGAATGCAACAGGTGTGGGCAAATAGGGCATTTGCAAAATGTATGCAAACAGAATGCAAACATACATACTGTTAGCAACATTAATGAGGTTAGTGAACATTATGATATTTATTGTATAGATAGTAACAGGAGTCCTGATACAGAACCTATGTACATTAAGGTTAAGATTAATGATAGGGCAATTAAATTCGAGTTAGATTCAGGATCTGATATTTCTGCAATTAGCAAGAGTGTTTACGATAGAGAATTTAAAAATTCAGAGTTGCATAGATCTAGCTTAAAATTTAGGGGCTATACCGGCGAACCTATTTTGCCATATGGTTATATAAATGTGAGTGTATTTTACCAAGGTCTAGAAAGGCACATAAAATTGTTTATTTTTGAAAAGGCCACAGCCAAGCTATTGGGTAGAGATTTTATCAGAAGTTTTAATATTTCTTTAAACATTTTTTATATAAAAATTACTAATGAGGTAGAGGCAAAGGTGGCACTACAAAGGGAGTTTCCAGCTGTATTTGATGGTGAATTAGGTTTGTTTAAGCATGCTAAAATATCACTTTAACTTAAACCAGACACTAGTCCTTACGGCAGTAAACCACGACCAGTTCCATTGGCTTTACATAGTAAAATTGAGACTGAGTTAAATCATATGGAAGAAAAAGGCATAATCACTCCCATAATAACAAGTGAGTGAATGAGCTTTTGTACAGCTCAAACAAATAATAGCACCTGATAACGTTTTAACCTATTTCGACCCAAAACTACCAGTAATTGTAACCTGTGATGCTTCAGAACAAGGTATATCAGCAGTATTAAGTCACCAAATGCCCGATGGTACAGAGAGAACAGTTACTTGCGCATCACACACATATTCACCTGCAGAACAAAATTACCCAACCGTGCACAAAGAGAGTTTGGCATGTTATTTTGGCATAAAAAAATTTGCAAATTACTTATATGGTATCAAATTCACCATTGCTACTGATCAGAAAGCAATATTAGCCTTTTTGGTGATAATAACGATATCAATCAAATGTACACAAATAGATTGAAAAGAGATGCTCTTTATTTAGCAAATTTCAACTACAACGTGGTACACATAAAAGGTAAAGATAATGTCATAGCTGATTGTTTTTCCCATTGAAGAAAACGTCCCTGTTGATACAGATAGAGATGATAAAATTTATTTCATGTCATTCAACAATTAGCACCTAGTCGACAATAACACGATAATTTGGGAAACAACACAAGACAAAATTTTAACAGAAGTAGTTAGATATGTTAAAACTCAATGGCCTTATAAAATTAACAGCAAACTGAAACATTTTTACAATCGCAGATTATATCTAAACGTAATAAACGACTGCCTATTCTTTGGTTATGGAAAGTCCAATTTCATTAATTAGCGAAGACTTGGTGCCTTTGAGCTTAAGGCAAGAATACACTGGTACACAGAAATGGGTGGGTATTAATGCCAGTTAATTGGTGGTATTAGTATATGTAAGTGTACATTCTTATTTTTTCAGGATATTAATGTTGAAATAACTTTATGTGTTGCTCCCAGCAATACTATAAAATGTAAGTGTGTTTTAGCTGGGAATTTCATTTCAAATCCTTCTAGCGAAGTAACATTTGTTAATCCGCTACAGATTGTGAAGGCCACTAAAGAAGAAAATGATTTTGTTCAGGAATTATATATGATAGATGTTTCAGATGACACTAATGTTCCTGAGTTAAGGGTAAATGAATCTCTGGAACCACAGGTCATAGGTAACGTTAGGGATATATTTTATAATTATTATGTTAAACCACTAAAGCCATCAGAACCGTTAATTAATTATGAAATGGAAGTCAGGTTGATGAAAGACCATAAGCCTTTTTCATTTAGACCAAGACGCATGTCTTACACAGAAAATAAACAGGCAAAAGAAATAGTAGATGATTTACTTCATAAAGGAATAATTAGAATGAGCAACGCAGATTACTGTTCACCCGTTGTTTTAGTGCAACGTAAATCTGGTCAAGCTAGGCGTGAATTGAACAAGCAAGTTGTTAAAGATAGGTTTCCATTGCCATTAATAGAAGACCAATTGTATAAGTTAAAAGATAAGAAATATTTCACAAAATTAGACTTACAAAATGCATTTTATCATGTGAAAGTAAAAGAGGGTGATAGTAAATATTTTTCTTTTGTAATGCCTTGGGGGCAATATGAATTTGTTAGGGCACCATTTGGGTTTTGTAGTTCTGGGGCAGCATTTACCAGGTTCATTAATAAAGTATTTCGTAGATTACTAGATGAAGAAAATTTTTTACTTTTTCTGGATGACTTATTGATAGCAACAGAAATGATACATGAAAATTTAAATATCTTGCAAGAGGTTCTCCAGTTAATGGTTGATAATATATTATCGTCAAAAGTTGATAAATTTTTGTTTTTGCAAACTAATATAATTTATTTAGGCTATGAAGTTGATAGTGGAGGTATCAGGCCTAACCCTGATCATATTAAAGCCGTTGCTGATTTTCCAGTTCCTTCCTGTGTAAAGGAGGTACACACGCGATAAAGAGAGGCATTAGCAATTTGGTTTTGTTAGGAAAAGGGTCAATCGGACAAGCTGGGTGCTTTAAATTGAGTTATTGCTTTGATAAACATAAGTATATTTCATTGGATTGTTTGGATTTTATTTCATGTAACGAGTGTCTTATTTCAGCCTGATACCTTAACCTGCCTGTTGTTCAGCTAATCTACTCATGTTTAATTTCCTTTAAATTTCCCTATAGTTCTGGGGTGTGGGGTCGGTTAAAGGTTCAGGTTGGTGTTAGAGGTGAAAAAAATAATAATAATTAATAAATCAAGTAGGCGGTAGAAGAAAAGGGAGGGAAAACGCGCGTCTAAAATGGCCGACACCAGCAACGGCATTGAAAATGTGCACAGCGAGAGTGACGGCAACGACAGCAACAATGTCAATGTCAATAAGGCGGATGATGCTGACAACGGACATATTTCGAATTTTATGACTTTTATTTTGGATGAACTAATGCAAAATGCGGTGAGGGCAGCTAGATTAAATGCAGAAGACGGTAATAGATCACTGACCCACAGTGACGTGTTCGCTCCTTTCTGAGTTTGGTGGCAGCATGGATGAAGACGTTACTGCATTTTTCAATTGAGTGGAGACAGTTAAAATCTCATATCGTGTTAGCAATGAAGCTCCGACATGAGCCGTAATTTCCAAGTTAACGGGATGTGCATGTGAATGGTTTCATTTCAGATGCGAATTTGCAGCATTGAACTGGATGAATTTGTGTATGTGCAACATGTACAAAAGGGACGAGAATCGCATACACTCGTTCCAGAAATTTCTACAACGTCGGTGGAAACGAAGTGAACAATTCAATGAATATTATCACGACAAAGTGCTCCTGGGAAACAAACTAGGTGTTGGTGAACGAGATTTAATTAATTACGTTATAGATGGTATCGAGGACGTGAACTTGAAAATGCAGTGTAAAATGAAAGAATAGTTTGTCGAAACTATTGACTTTGTTAAACGAAGTTACTGCAGCTGTGAGGAGCCCGCCATTTCAAGCCAGCAGGCTTGATAACCTTCCTGCTGTACGTTATTCTGAAGGAGCCCAGGCGAGACCTCCAATTCCACGCAGCATTGCAACACAATCGTGAACAGAAGATGCTACGCTTGTGGTGAGTCAGGCCACCTGTCACCTGAATGCAATAATAAAACTACTAGAAATCAGTGTTTGCAAATCTGATGGGCACTATGCATTCCAGTGTCCAAGACATGTCCTTCAACATAGAGGAGGGGTAGCTGAAAAAGGGCGTCAACAAGTCCCAGCAAATGTTCCGAGGGGTAATCAGAGCAGTAATCTAATTTTAGGTATGGAAAATCAGCATGGTTTAGTTTTCAGTAACCAGGATCCAATCCTGCAGTCCACAGCAGAGGGGCAATATGGGAATGACTTCATGCCGATGGCAGAAATTTCAGAAGTTATTGGCTTCGAAGAGGGTGATACCGAAACTAATGTTTCTGAACTGATATCAGATAATTGTCACCAAAATAATGTTTATTGTCTTGGTGGCAGAACTGATGAAAAACATTTTGTGTCAAATATTTTGAATTTGTCTGCCAATGTTGCTGCAACTGAACGCAATTGTTATGTTCCTTCAATTTTACTGAACAATGGAAATTGTAATATTAAAGTTCGGTTAGGTTCAAATGTGAATTCAATTGATGTTAATGGAGTTTTAGATTCAGGGAGCCCAATCTCATTGATACATGAATCAAAAATGAATATGCAGGTAAGAAAACCATATACATCAGCAGTAGATATGGGTAACTCAACAAAATTCCTTGCGTTAACTCAGTAACTCAGGCGCAGTATACTGCGCCGGCTCATTGCGTCAACTCAAAATTGCGCCATGGCGCAGAAAATGAAACGCTCCGAGTGAGCAGCGAAACGCAATATAAAAATTTAAATGGTTATATATTGTGGTAATATTTATTTTAATTAAACTAAATAAATATTTCATAACTTCATAATTCATCATTCAACTTATATCTTATATTTAATAGGTATGTAGCATATTCTATCTTAATATCTAATAAGTATGCAATTAAAAAGTTGAGTACTGTTTTTTTTCAGTCAGTTTATATGATATTTTTCACGTAAGATAGGTAGGTACTATGACAATTCTAAGTGTCAAAAGAAATTAATCTTTAATTCAATGGTATTAAGGCACAAAACCATAGTTAATTATAGAAACAAGTAATGCCTCTTATTGCCATTGAATAAAGTATAATTCCCTTTGACACTTAGAACTGTCACAGTACCCATCTTACATGAAAAATACTATAATCCGTGTTAGGACCGTGACTAGTAATGAACGATTATGCAGTAATATTAAATAGATAATGCTTTAAAAAAGTAGGTAATATATTTTTAATGAATTGTTATATTTATATTATGTATGTTTTTGAAAGTGACGCCTGGCAACACAACACCTTAACACATTTCGAATTTCCCGGTCCTGCGCTGTGCGCCAACATATTTTGAAGAAGTGAGTTAACACATATGGCGCAGTGAACTGAGTTGGCGCAATTGCACGGCGCAGCGCAGTGTTACACATGTCTAATCAGCAGGTACATATCTGGGAATCAATTCTTCTCGTATAGAAATAACAGCGATCTATAATTGTCCTAGGTTTGAAATAGGGGTTATAAAGTTTCAGAATCTACAACTGTATGTTGCACCAGATCGTACTATGACTTATATTTTGTTGGGTAGAGATTTCCTTTTTAGAAAAGACATAAGAGTAATTTTTGACAGAAGCTCTGTTTGTATAGAAAAGGTTGATCCCGAAGCTGAAAACTTTGAAAAACAATTATTACTCATTGACAATGAAGAATTCTCAAGCATCACTGCCAAGATTAACGATGATCTTCCTGTAAGTAAAAAGGTAGTTATTGATAATATTTTATTTAAACATTCTCACTTAGATAGGCATACATCTCCAGCAATAAAGTTTGAGATGCCAATCAAGCTTGAACCAAATCATGTACCATTCCATTTTAAACCCAGACGTTTATCTAATGTAGAAAAAACTGAACTCCGTAAGATTTTAGATGATCTATTAGCTAAGGGTTTCATTAGGGAAAGTGAATCTCCTTATGCTTCAGCAATAGTATTGGCTAAAAAAAGTCAGGGGCATTGCGACTATGTGTGGATTACAGGGCACTAAATAAAATTGCAATTAAAGATAGATATTCAATTTCAAATATTGATGAACAGATAGATATGCTTAGGGACAAAACTATTTTTACAAAAATTGATTTAACAAATGCATTCCATCAGATCAAATTAACAGAGGGTTCTGAGAAGTACACAACTTTTACTTGTTCCTTTGGTTTATTTGAGTTCACATGAGCCCCTTATGGGTACTGTAATTCCCCAGCATACTTTATGCGATTTATAAATTTATCTTCAGGCCATTAATAAATTAAGATCGTCTGTGTATTTATATGGACGATATATTAATTGCTTCCTAGTAGTTGGGATGAACACATAGAAACTTTGAAGAAAGTTCTTCAGTTGGTTAGGGATAATTTATTAGAAATAAGGTTAGAGAAGTGTGAATTTGCCATAAATAAAATTGATTACCTTGGGTATACTATTGGTCATAATGGAATAGTTCCTAGTGAAGCAAACATAGAGGCCGTTCAGAATTTTCACATTTCTAGATGTACGAGGGATATTCAAAGTTTCTTGGCTTTAGTTAGTTTTTTTCGAAGGTTTATTAAAGGGTTTTCTGTAATCGCTAAGCTATGATCTCCTAAAGAAAAATGTAAAGTTTAATTTTAGTGAAGTAGAGCTTCAAGTATTTGAGACAGGGAAAGAAGCGCTGTTACAACCTCCAGTTCTTTCCATTTATTCACCTGTAGCTGAAACAGAGTTGCATGTATTACAGGATTGGGTGCAGTTTGAATGCAACGTCAGTCTGATGAATAATTTCACCCTGTTGCATATTTTAGTAAGCGCACCTCTGAAAGTGAAAGTAAGTACCATAGTTTCGAACTAGAATGCTTAGCCATAATATATGCTATTAAGCGTTTTCACATACATCTGTATGGGATCAGTTTCAAAATTGTCACTGATTGCAATAGCTTAAAATTGACCACGAGTAAGAAGGACATTAATCCTCGGATTGCTCGCTGGTGCATGTTTTTACAAAATTATCAGTACTCTTTAGAACACACGCCGGGAGTTAAAATATCACATGTTGACACTTTGAGCAGATACAACAAGGTCTTGATTCTAGAAGCCAATAGTTTTGAACAAAATCTATCCCTAAAACAGCTAAAAGATCCAGAGATTAAAGATATTCGTGAACATTTGGAGTCTCAAGAATTACCATTATACGAATTTCACAACGGGTTAGTATACAGGAAATACAAAGGT
This sequence comes from Tillus elongatus, assembly GCA_964006375.1. NCBI lineage: Eukaryota > Metazoa > Arthropoda > Insecta > Coleoptera > Cleridae > Tillus > Tillus elongatus. The sequence continues at coordinate 79,367,322 of OZ023268.1, read as the reverse complement.
AATTTGTTGTTCTACGTTCCTAGTTGTATGGAAAATAATGTAATCAGATTATATCACGATGAGCTTCATCATTTGGGTACAGATAAGGTATATAATTTGATATTTCAACTATATTGGTTCCCTAAGATGAAAGAAAAGATTCGGTCATATATTTCCAATTGTTTATCGTGTTTAGCTTATTCCCTTAATACCGTTAGACCTGAGGGAGTACTGCATAGCATTCCCAAGGGTAATAAACCCCTCTTGTCCATGTATATTGATCACTTTGGGACCTTTACAGAAATCTAGCAGTGGCAAAAAATTCATAGTTGAAGTCATAGATAGTTTTACTAAGTTCATGAGGCTGTTTGCGGTAAAGGATACTTCCACTAAATTTGTCATAGACTGCCTGAGTGAATATTTTCGTAGTTACTCTAAGCCTATGAGAATTATATCTGATCGTGGATCATGTTTTACTTCATATATGTTTGAAGAGTTCTTGCACCATGCATCATGGCATGCCTAGAGCAAATGGTCAAATAGAGCGGATTAATAGAGATCTTACACCTATGTTAGGAGAACTCAGTCCAGAAATAAATAAATGGGATACCATATTACATAAAGTAGAATATGCCTTCAATAACACTGTTAACAGATCGACAGGGTACTCGCCAGCATTACTGTTGTTCGGTATTAACCAAAGAGGCTTAATAGATGATTGCCTTAAGACATACTTAGAATCTGAGTTTGAAAAGAGTAGGAATTTAGAAGTTGTTAGGGAAATAGCATCCAAAAATATTGTTAAAAATCACGACATCGGCAAGAAAAGCTTTAATGCTGCACATAAACCACCCAGAAAATTCAAAATAGGTGATTATGTGATGATATCTAATATAGACACAACTGTTAGTGTAAATAAAAAATTAATCCCAAAATTTAAAGGCCCCTTCGTTGTTTCTAAACTTCTTCCGAATGACAGGTACTTAATAAAGGATATAGAAGGCTTTCAGCAAGCAAGTACTTCATATGAAGGCATACTAGAGTCCTCAAAATTGATATTGTGGCATGAGAACGCTCAGAGGGGTGACTTTTAAGAAATACAGATATTAGACTTTAAAAAAAATTATTAAAAAGAAAACTGATGTTTTTAACCGACTTCACAAAAAAAGAGGAGGTGTTTAATTCGACTGTATTTTTTTTTAATGTGTTACCTCAGAACTTTTTTCTGGGTGAACCGATTTTGATGGTTCTTTTTTTTATTTGAAAGCTGGTGCTTCTCATGTGGTCCCATATAAATTTGACCAAGATTTGACCAGTAGTTTTTGAGTTGTCCTTAATTTACCTCCGATAACACGTTAACAAATGGTGGCAGCGGAGATATGCACTTTTGAGTTATCCCTAATGAAGTCGGTTTTCTTTTTTTTATTTAATTTTTACTTGTTTTTATACCTATATTAAATATGCACAGAATGTTGTATGTTTAGTATTAAGTTTCTTCCAAATGTTGTCTTAGTTTATATAATTGTAATTTTAAGTTTCGAATTACTGGTTATGGGCGTCCAGTTATCAGAATAGGCTAATGTAGTAAAAAATTTAAATAAAGAAAATAAATTTTAAATTTTGCTGCCACTTGTCAACAGTGTTTCTACTTCGGGCTTGTTCGCGGAGGTTCGGGTATCTCTCATCACATGCGAGAAAGAGAGGCATTAGCAGTTTGGTTTTGTTAGGAAAAGGGTCAATCGGACAAGCTGGGTGCTTTAGATTGAGTTATTGCTTTGATAAGTATATTTCATTGGATTGTTTGGACTTTATTTCATGTAACCAGTGCTTGGTTTGATTGATGTTTGGTGTATTAAATAAATATTCGGAATTTATTTCAGCCTGATACCTTAACCTGCCTGTTGTTCAGCCAATCTACCCGTGTTTAATTTCCTTTAAATTTCTCTATAATGTCTAGTTTGTTATTTTATAATTAGTATATAAATTTTATATTTGTCAACTATTGGTATTCTAACATTGTAAACTATTGTTTGTTGATTTGTAAGTTATAAGTATAGTGTCGGGGGCGACCATTATGTCAGGACTGGCTGAGCTGTAGAAGCTAAGTGTTAAATTTGAAATTTCTGTGTTAAACTTGGATGATTTCGGAACTACTCGTTTGTGGATGACAATTGGCAGGTGACACATACAGACGGACATATCCTTAATTGACACAAAAACCATAACAATACAATAGAATGTTTACCTGAATTCTAATTGTAAACATAGTAAAGGACAGAAGACGTCAATTAGTTGTCAGTTTTCCCATGACATTCATGGAATTGTCAAATTCTTGTGACTTTAGGCTCAGTGCAACAATGAGGTGCAACTTTTAGTTGTTTGCTCACAAGTTTCCAGCAATAATGTATCCTACAACTCTCGAAATTGTTTACGTGTACTTTTGTCTCCCGCTTTCCGAAACAGCTGCCATATTATCCAAAAAACTTTTTTATATTGCATATTTATGGCTAATTATACCTATGCTTATGCTTTTTTTCTCTTGCGTTCTTTAACTCAAACTCTCTTAATTTAAACAAATAAAAATGCTTTATACGAATTCAATTTAGAGTCAACTACATTAACTAATTTAAACGCAGTATCATTGATAAACTATGAGTGGTGTCCTCTGTCAAATATATGCATGCATGTACAGTACAAATCCAAGACTTCAGAAGGTGAAGTTTGTCTAATGAAACTATATTTAGTAATAATTTTAAATATCAAATAAAACTGTACTCTGACATGAGCGATTATGCAAAACGGACCAACAATAAATTAAATAACACAAATGAAAACTTTACAAAGATTAATAATGCTGTTTCTAACTTCAAAATTTGCTTAGTTGAAAATTACTAGCTTTAATGCAGTCACACAATTATATAATTTTTATCATTTCTCCATCTAGTCAAAAAATAAGCAACGCAAGACAAATACTAAACAAATAGTTTAAAAAACAATACCCTCCCTAGGTACACCGTTAATTCCTCTGGAAGGGCACAGTTGCTAACTTTCATCATTCCCCGGGGTCAGTAGAAGCTAGGAGTAGCCCAGCAGGCTCCAAAGTGACACCTAGGAATAGTGAGTGGCATCTGAACGTCACCTACGCCCCTCGAGGCAACATACAAGCACAGAGCAGTCAGATGTGCCAGTGGCTAATGACACTTTGTAAGGGTGGAAGTTGATGCATGTAACTGGTCCGATTCTGTTACCCATGAAACCATCATAAAATCTAATGGTGTTCAGCGGGTTACCCTGCAGATTATAAATGCTGATGGTCTGGGTCACAGAACCGCTGGAAAAAAGGAGTCAATAAGAATAACATAGGTGAATGAGACGTTTCATTTTAAATAATATACTCAACAATGTAAATTTTCACATGAGTGACTTATACGAGGGCTGCCTTTTATATTTCGGGATTAGAGAACAAAAACAAATATTTATCATCGAAAATGGCTTTATGGTTTTTCAAAATATTCTCCATGGAGATCCATAATCAATAATTCGTTCAGATTCGAGGCTTTAAATCTGAACCTCATAACACACCATCTGCAGTCCATTTTGGGTCCTCTTCTCTTTAATATTTTTATTGACAAAGTGTAACAAACATAATGTGTCTTATCTAATTTACGCTGATGACCTTAACATGTATTCAGAAGTGTTGACAGCTGCATGCACCTACAGAGCAATCTTTTGAAGTTTTCTGGGTGGCGCTGTGGGAATGCCCTTACTTGAAATGTTGCTAAGTGCTGCAGAATGTCTTTTGGTCGGAACAAACAGCCAATTTTATTCGATTGCCAATTGAAGTGACATACCTTGGCATGTCCTGATACAGTTCGTGACCTTGGAGTGATTTTTATGCTTTCATTTCGGCATCATAATGAATTTATTATATACTCTGCGTATAAGACCTTGGGCCTTATGATTAGGAGTAGGAGGAATTTTACATCTCATGGAACATTGATCCTCCTCTTCAAGGCACTGGTGAGGCCACGTCTTGAATATGCTCCGGTAGTTTTGTCTCTGGAGTACTTGGTGCACATTGATAGCCTTGAAAATATTCAGAGAAAGTTTATGAAATTCCTTACTTTTTCAATAGACAATTTGCATGGGTTTTCAATTAAATGAATTTAACATTTTCCTAATAGTTTTTCATACATAGAACATTATTACATGCATGAAAATACCTAAAAACATATGTAATGGACAGAAAAAACACTTTTAAAATAAAAAAATTTCGAATTATTATCATGTGACCGCAAATGTTCTGTTATTGGTCATGACATACTTGGACAATGAATAAATGACGTTTACATTTGCCCTATGGTACGATAGGTACAGCCGCTTGTTCCTCAGCATCACGGTGATGTAAACAGAGAAGCAAGCTCATTGTCATTGTGACATTACCGTCCAGTGACGTCACAGATTATGCCGGCAAAATAGTGGTGTTTGAAATCAATTATGAAATTCGCATTTTCAAATATTTTTTGCGTCGTTATTTTTGTAGTATGTGAAATAAAACAATATTGAAAATCATCTTTGTGGGATGTCAGCTCTGATAAGAAAAAAACATGCAAATTGTCTATTGATGGTCAAAAACCGTGCATGGGCTATCCACAGAGTGAGTTATTTAAGTGCTTTAGCTTGGCTAGTCTGAAGGACATAAGACGGTGCAGCTGCATTGTTTATTTTCAAAATTATGACTTCAACTCTTGATTGTCGCTCTCCACTTTGGTCAATAAAATTTGATGTTCCAAGTATAGAATAGCAGTATCCCAAAACGTTTTATCTGCCGACATGTACGGAGTTGCTGAGCTCGCCTTCAGTCTATTATATGTGTAGAAATTACTCCAACTTGCAGGACAGCCTGGATATATTCTGCTGTTGTCTCTCTCGTAAAGAATTAATGCATGAAATGCATGGTTTCCTATGTCTTGTATCCCCCATCATTAAGTTGGCTTCGTGCTGATGGATGGTGTATTAAATAAAAATAAAAAATAAGATTATGTGGGACCCAAAGCAACAATTTTTTTTGCGACCAAATGTTCATGCAATATTGAATGTACGTTGGTCCCGCTAATATCCAAGCATACCCTAACCTTACGATAAGTCAAATGATGATCTTGCAGTATCAACTCCACACCACCTCAATATTTTTCTGAACAACCAATTTTCGACGACCTTCACGAAATTCCTCCTTTAGCGTAACAAGACCCGACTGAATTTGGTAAACCATCAACAAACACTATTCCTTGATGGTGCTTCATACACAAAAGTCCAATTAAATTTATCGATGCATTACTGTTGAGTTAATCCATGTCGAGTTGTAAAAAAATGCACGAAAATGTTCACGATTGAATTAAATTTTCTGGCTACAAACTTTTCAAGTTACTGTAACAACACAACAACACTCGTACATCAAAATGTCCCATGTAAATATAATGTCAAAAATGTCGATCTTTATGATAACCAGGACAGTTGGTAGATGGCAGCACTAGATTTGCCCAATCCCGAATTCTAAAAGGCAACCCTCTTAACTTATAAGTGTCAACAATAGTAATTAAACTTACCAGGCATACATGTCAGCACTCCTATGGACTGCAATACAAGACATTCTGAACTGAGGCATGATAGTTGTAGTTAAAACTGATTCAGATTTTCTTATGTCATAAGTTTTTATCGATCCCTCTGAACTGCAAGTAAAGAAAACATTGTATTAGTTGGTGTGTACAAAATATACAGCTTTGTGGCGCATGTACATAGATTATAAAGGCTGAATTGTTGTTGGGATGTAATCAATGGCATACCAATCGGATGTGGCGCCTTGAATGATGCCCAGCGCCTGTGCCCTACTTGCCCCACCCTAGGTAGACCACTGGATAAATTCATCGAGAGTTTAAATTTGTGGTAAGTACCGGCACTGATAGAAGTCTTAGCTGAATAAAGGAAGATAAAATAGAAAGTCTGGTTTGGTTCATAAAAAATTGAAGTTTATGAAATTCGAAAAGGCCAATGTCAAGTTTTCCGAATAAAACCTCATATAAATTATGTCGCAGAATACAGCACAACTACTATACTTATTGTATAAAATAGAGGTGTGTGAAGCTTCGATATTTCAAATAGAACCTGAACTTGAAACGAACCTTTGGTTTGAAAATTGTTCGTGCTAGGCGATGTTAAAGTAGTTCGAAGTTTAAAATGTCTTAATCTCCAAAATAGTTCGAAGTTCGTTGCTTAACCCTCCGGCGCGCGCGCTATATGGAATCTAATGAGTGGGCGTGCTGCAGTATTTACACCGCATTTAGTTTTTCAACATTTCTAGCTCAGTATTACTAACAAAAATTGTTATTTATTGTATAAGTGTCTGATTAGGCATATAAAACATGCAAGAATTGTTATTACAACAATTATTATCACTCAGCAAAAATTGTCTTAATTTCTGTTATTATTTTAATTAATAATGAATAAAATATTTTATACAGATAATTAAGATTCATATAAGACGCTTAATCATTTTATTAAAGAAAAATATAACTGGTTAAAAACAAAAATAACTACAACGCTGAAGAAAAGATATAAACTAAAAAAATATATTACATTATTCAACTTCCATTTGTTCTCCTTGTTCACATTCTAAGCATTTGACAATAATGTTACTGTGCCTCTTACACACATTGTTTCCACAATGTTGACAAATTGACTTGGTTTTATTATTTTTGTGACTTCCGCAAATGTGGCATATTCCTGGCCTTATTAGTTCTTTAGTATGTGGTGCATCTTCTCTGTATTTAGATAAACATGCAGAGACTTCTTTAGGAAGTGATGTCATTTTAGCCCTGTCTTTCAAATGGTCGTTCATTAGTTGTAAAGCAAGATTTTTGAGAAATATTCCTCTTCTGCCTTTGTTATCAATGTGGTTGAATTTGAAAATGACTCTTGCATTTATTCCACATATATCTAGATGTCTGAAGAAGATTGTAAGCGGCCATCTTCTTGGTATTTCTTGACGTACTATAGAAAGCGCACATTTGGTTCACTGTATCGACACCTCCTTTTGTGGCATTGTAATCTAAATTTAAAAGTGGCTTTTTGGTTTCTTGATCTATATCAGAGGAGCCGTGCATGGTTAAAAGAAAAATTACAGCTTTATTTTTTTGGAAACACTTGAACCTAGACAAGCATCATCTTGGAAACCAAACAGTGTCGATTGTAAATCCCTATTTTTGTTTGGCTGGAATTCTAAAGGTATTTCTTTCTTATTTTTAGTTTAGAAGGTAAAGATGGACAAGCAAAAACGTTATCTCTAATATAAATATTTATACAGTAATTTGGATACAAAACTCAAACAAAGCAATTGATAAACAGGAAATATACTTCACAAAAAATACACTAGAAAGCTGAACATAAAAAAAAATCCTGTCGTTCATGCATTGAGGGTGACTGTGTGCATGCAGAAGAGGAAGAACCCCCAGAACGAAGAGGGTTTCTGCCACCTCAGCCAAACACACTGGGGGTTCTCCTTCCCCTTGTGCATGCACCACCTTCAAAGCATAATGCAGAAGAAAAATTTCTTGGGAGCAATGCCCAAGAAAGTTATGGCACTTGCGGCGAATATGGCTGTTGTAGATAGGGTTTAAAGGAGGTATTGCTGCAAAATGTGAAAAAGGCATATTTTCAATGTCTGATTAAGTGTTTTTTTTTTTAGCTCATTGCGCTCATATTTATTCCCTGTCCAGCACCCCTATTCATTATTGATCCCTTAACTTTCTTGGGGGTTGTTTGCAACAAATTTGTCTTGTGGCTTGTGCACGCAAGGGGTGGTTCTAACCATGTTTTTTCCAGTGTGATGGAACAAACCAGAAGTCTCTAGGTGGTGTATAACTTTCAACATGATCATAAGGGTTAAAATAGAATAAACACATTCACAGCACAGATCCAGCGGCCAATACCTAAAACGCATTTTTCATTCTATGCATTCAGGGAAGAACATTCCAAGTGGGATGTACATATAAGACATGTTTGAGATAGATGAAGAAGGCGTTATTTATATTGGCGCGTGATATGGCATACGCTGTGTTCACTGGCGGATTTAATTGATATTTGTACCAAAGGTAAGCCGCATTGTTATCAGACATATTTTCCTAGGTGTGAGAAAATTATTTACGTGAGAAAATTCATATAATACATAGGAAATAAAAATGCCTCTGCTAGTGGCGAAATATTACAAATTTATAATTTCCAGTTATACTGAATGATTTCTGTGACATTTCGAGTTAAATCACAAATTTCCCTGACATTTTAGGGGGTATTTCACATTTGGTGATTTTTCCAGGTTTCCCCGGTTTTTCAGGTCACTGGGTACTCTGATTGAAGAATTACCAAACCACGCTTCTCAATATAAGAATAAAGTAGGATTGTAATTGTAATAATTAAGAATATAGGTATATAGTACAGTAGGTAAATAGTTAAATTTGGGTTTGTTTGCCATTCCACTTTTAAATAATCACACCCCAAGAGGGTTTCTAAAATTAATTTTAAGAAAACCAGGTCGCTTTTATAAAGAGCTCGCTCCACTTGCAAATATAATAACAATTTTGATATTTTAGTTAAACAATATGTTTTATTAAGAGAGCTTTCATTTTCTTAAATTTTCCAGATCATTTTTGGTCTAAACAAAAACAAATATTCAACGTACCTGCCACTGATTATTTTATTACTATCTCTCATCTGCACCCCTAGAACAGTACCCATATGCTCCATCCACATAATCACTCTGGCGTCAATGGGTGGACATCTGCGATCAAACACTTTCACTGATCCATCAGCATATCCTACCACCACCAAACCTTGTCGGGGATCACCTCCCTTTCGTTTAGGACCATACCCTAAACTATAATCGCCTTCATCTCCACAGCCCCCAGTATTGATGTTATCCATGTACAAAGAGGCGTTCCGCTCGTACATCATGCTGTTGAAGGTGGAGTCCATGCAAGTTACGGCAGATTCAGTACCCGATGGAATGTCGAAAGCTCCCAGCTCACGTTCTGTGTCCCAGAAACGGATGAAGCGACTGTCACCAGCAGTTATCACAGTTTGGGTCCACTGTTCCCAGGTTACTACCACCTCTGTCAAGTAAAAATAAAATAGGTGTAACAATTAGATACATATGATAAATTAAAAGTTCAATTCAACGGACACACATGCACACACAGTCATGTCAATAATAATATCCACAAAGGGTTAATCTTGGAAATTTTGTTATTATTTGTTATTTATTATATTATATTTTTCTCTTCTAATTTTAATGATTTTTTTCTTTCAAATGGCAGTTGCTGAAGCCATAGAGTTTATCACTACTAATCTTGTCCAGAATAAATATGTGCTGGCCATGTTTGTAGATTTAAAAAAAGCATTTGACACAGTTAATCATTGCAATCTATTAAACAAATTATATAATATGGGAATGGGAATGACATTGTGCGTAAACTTATATCTAGTTATCTTTGGCAAAAGGTAAACAACTGTTGTGAATAGTAAGAAGCACCTCGAAAATTGTAAAAGCGGGTGTCCCACAGGGATCTGTACTTGGCCCAATTTTGTATTTGTTATACGTACACAATCTATCATTAGCAAAATTAAAGGCTACATACATAACTTCAGCAGATGACACAGTGCTGTTGTATTCACACGACTCTCCGGATTGATTGGAAAAAATAGTCACTGATAACTTGGACTGTTTTGAGTTAGTAAATAAAGAATATGAAAAAAAAAATCACCATTGCATAAGTAGCGCTCAAATACTATACTATACAAGTCAACACACTTGGAGTACCCAAATCACCACAACACATTATTAAAAACCTGGCAGTCGTTTCACTAACCAAGTTAGTCATCAGAAGGTGAATAATTCTAAATATCTTACATCTACAACTCTATTTACATTCTTCTGCAGGTGGTTGGTCACTAACGATTTGGCGAGGTTCAACGATACCAAAAATTAACATATTTTGTTTGGCAGAAATATCTCTATTCTTGTATTATCTATCGGATGTGCTTACGCCGAGATTTATTTCGTAAAGTAATCTATCAGGAGACTACCCATAGTCAGCGAAGTGAAATTCATACACGTATTATTACTATATTTGGCAATATACAGGTGTCCCATTCTAAGTGAACTACATGGGGATCTTGGAAACAGTAAGATACAAAATTGGTTAAATTAGTTGGGTAATCCTGTGTTGAAGACACCTCTCTAGTAAACAAACAATTCAAGTGAAATAGGAATGTGAAGTGGACGCTGGACGATGTGCACTGTTGCCAGATGAGTATTAGCAAGGGTCATTTTAAATATAGAAGGAAAGTAAGGGGTGAACGAATGTTTTTATAATGTAAATAAATTATAATATGGCGTCAGCTACATAAATCGATATTTGACATATTTTGCGGAAAGCAGTAGGAAAACGGAAATGTAAAAATATATTTTTCAGCCATGGTGGTCCAGGGGGAAAAACGTGGGCCTCTGGACCCAAGGGTACTGGGTTCAATCCCGGATTTCCCCTCTCCTCCCTTTTTAAGTACATCAGTAACATCAACAGAGGTTGTGCCTTTGTTATTGAGCAAGGTCATCTGCATGTTCCGCTTTTCCCCGGGGGCGTAAAGCCGTCGGTTCCGTGCCCATGCGATGTTGGGCACGTTAAAGACCCAAATTTCCCGGACAGTGAGGTGAATGAATCACACTTTAGTAAAGTCAATGAAGCAATTTCCGTTGCGAATTGCCGATGATAAATACAACTCTGTATGCTAATAGCAGACAGTATCCAATATATTGTTTCGAAAAGTCGCAATGTTTCATGGTTATGAAGCAATTTCTACTGACAACTGTCGATGATAAACATAACCGTGAAAATGGCTCAAAATGGGCTTCCCTTCGAAATGTTTGTTTACATTTTAGTTTCCAACCTTAAATGAGTGTGAAAAATGAATGAAACAATTTCCGTTGCGAATCGCCGATGATAAATACAACTCTGTATGCTAATAGCAGACGGTATCCAATTTATTATTTTGAAAAGTCGCAATGTTTCATGGTAATTAAGCAATTTCTACTGGAAACTGTCCATTTTGAGACATTTTCTCGATTGTGTTTATCATCGACAGTTGTCAGTAGAAATTGGTTAATTATCATGAAACATTGCGACTTTTCGAAACAATATATTGGATACCGTCTGCTATTAGCATACAGAGTTGTATTTATCATCGGCAATCCGCAACAGAAATTGCTTCATTGACTTTACTAAACTGTGATTCATTCACCTCACTGTCCGGGAAATTTGGGTCTTTAACGTGCCCAACATCACATGGGCACGGGACCGACGGCTTTACGCCCCCTGGAATGGGCAGAACGTGCAGATGACCTTGCTCAATCATAATGGCACAACCTCTGTTGATCTTACTGATGTACTTAAAAGGGGAGGAGAGGGGAAATATGGGATTGAACCCAGTACCCTTGGGTCCAGAGGCGCACGTCTTTTCCCCTGGACCACCATGGCTGAAAAATATCTTTTTACATTTCCGTTTTCATACTGCTTTCCGCAAAATATGTCAAATATCGATTTATGTAGATGACGCCATATTATAATTTATTCACATTATAAAAACATTTCTTCACCCCTTGATTTCCTTCTATATTTAAAATGACCGTTGCTAATACTCATCTGGCAACAGTGCACATCGTCCAGCGTCCACTTCACGTTCCGATTTCACCCGAATTGTTTGTTTACTAGAGAGGTGTCTTTAACACAGGATTACCCGAAAGTTGTTCAGTTTTGAGGACAGTACATAACCACCTTCAGATCTGGAAGAAAATCATAGATCAATAGATATTAACAAAAATATAAAATTTGTCATTTTAATTGTTCTTCAATATCTTTTATAATTGTCAAGATACCTGTCTGAAACTTGTTATGCTACACTAATGTTTCATCCTGCAACAGCTAGTGCCATCAGAACTTCTCTAGGCCTACTATAGATTTTGCAGAGCGATAGTGAACTGTTTTATCTCTTATGGGCGCCATATTGGTTTTTTGCGTAATCGAATATAGCATAAAAAATATTTTGAAACAGATAGGTATAACACGCTTACGTTTGGATCACAAGAACTGGGGAAAATTACAAAAAAGGTATTTTAACATAGTTGCCTTGGAAGCAATGCAAATAATTGAGTTGCATGAACTGTCCTAATTTATTTCATCTCAATAAAGAGTTTGCTTGTTCAATATCAGTACTCATTGCAGAGATACTGTTGAAGACAGTTATTAACTTAATAGTACTTTAGTATTTATTTAAATTTTAATAGTAGTAAAGATGGAAAGATATTCAAAGCAAGAGAAGTTGATACGCTGGTATGTTTCATTCTTTGCCACATGTCCGATAGACAATAAAAGAATACAGATATTTCCGCCAAACGAAGTATGTTAATTTTTGGTGTTGTTGAACCTCCCTAAATAATTAGTGACCGACTACCTGCAGAAGAATATAAAAAAGTTCGGGACGCAGCAAGTGCGTTATCGTAACGAATTTTTTTTTAAATATTTTTAATGACAAATGTCTTTTGATGAAAGCAGGCATCAAACATGGTTGCCTATATAGTAGAAACAATGTACCATATTTCATCGAAATAACTTTATTGTTTGAAAATATAAACATTTTTCAAAAGTCTGGATGCAGCAAGTGTGTTATGGAAGAATTTCCATCAAAATGTTTTTAATAGCAAATGAGAGCATGCATCAATCTGATTACCGGTATAGCCCATGTAGTAGAAACAATGTACTATATTTTATCAAAATTACTTATTGTTTGAAAATATACACAAATTTTCCAAAAGTAAATTTAAATGTTGGTTTCCTAATCAACAAAGATTACGTTAATAGCAAATTGAGTTATTGAAATTTGAAGAGTTCAATGAAATTTTGGTAAATTTGCAGATTATCTCCCAAACGCTTTAAAAAAAAAATTGTTTTCAGAAACATTACTAGGACCCCACCTGGATGCACAAACCACAAGGAAAATTTCTTGTTCACACCCCCCAAGGAAGTTACGGGACTGGAAGTGAATAGGGGCGCTCGGTGGTGTAGGTAGTAAAAAGGAAATATGAGCAGAAAATGCGAAGAAAACTGCTTGAAAGCTGTCTATTGGAAGCCACATCCCCATTAAACCCTACCTACCCCGCACAGCACCCCTATTTGCCCCAGGTCACGTAACTTCCTTGGGGGGTATGAACCAGGAAGTTTTTCTTGTGGTTTATGCAACGAGGGTGGTTGTATGCACACAAGGGGGAATGTCTACAACTAAGCACCCCCCAGGTTTGACTTGGGAGGGTGTCTGCTTCGTCGTGGGGATTTTCCTTCCCCCTCGCATGCATACAATCACCCTCGCTGCATAAACAACCAAGGAAGTTACGGCATCTGAGGGGATAGGGGTGCTGTGCGGGGTAGGCGGGGTTTAAGGGGATATGGCTGAAAGATGTGAAGAAGATAGGTTTCAAGCATGTTTTATTCAAATTTTCTGCTCATATTTCCTTTGTACTACCTACCCCGCCCAGCACCCCTAACCACTTTTGGTCCAGTAACCGGGGGTGGGTTGGTGTGTGTGTGCGTGCGTGCGTGCGTGCGTGCGTGTGTGTGTGTGTAAGACATTTGCCTTGCGGTTTGTTACGGGGGGAGGGGGGACTGAAAACAATTTTATTAAAAGCGTTCCTGGTCCCTGGGGAGCGTGAACAAGAAATTTTTCTTGGGGTTTCTGGATCGAGGGGGCCCTAGGCAGGCTTCTGAAAACAGTTTTTTGAAAAGCGTTCGGGAACTAAACTGCAAATTTACTGAAAATTCTCTATGAAAACTCACTTACTGCGTCCAGATTTGTTTCTTACAAACGCATCATATTTCGATAAAAAATGCAAAAATGCATTAACGAATTTGTTCTACGAAAATTAGCTAAAAAAAAATTATACACCCCTACTCACTCCTGGTCCCGTAACTTCCTTGGGGCGTGTGAACAAGAAAATTTTCTTGGGGGTTTGTGAATCCAGGGGGGGGGGGCTAGGCAGGTTTCTGAAAACAGTTTTGTTAAAAGCGTTCAGGAGCTAAACTACAAGTTTACCCAAAATTCGCTACCAAAACACACTTACTGCGTCCAGATTTTTTTCTTACAAACGCATATCGCCCGCATCATATTTCGATAAAAAAATGCAAAAACGCAATAACGAATTTGTTCTACGAAAATTAGTTTTAAAAAATATATATAGACTGTTAAACCATAAACTTCACTAAACCTACAGCGAAAGCATCAACTTAACTAAATCGTCAACCAAAACATCAGAGAAAGGGTCTATTTGAAATGAATATTTTGTAAACATTTTAGTAAAATGAAGGGCAATGACGGTTGAATCTGAAACTTAAGGGTTTGCAGAACACTCTTCTTGCAACATTTTTTTTCACAATCGGTATTTGTTTCACATCCTTGCCTAAACATTGCCAATTTTGACGTTTAAAATTGCGAGTTTGACGTGTTGAGGAAAACTCCAAAATGTATTTCTTTAACTGCCCATAACTTCTTTGTCTTTAAAGCTAGAGACATAATTTTGGTACAGAGTTTACTCTTTATAATACAAACACGTGTACCAAATTTGGTTGCCCTTACTTTGTTATTTCCGGGGATACGATTTATTTTAGAAACCAAACACAAAATTTTCCTTGAAAACCTGGTCCGATTTTCCTGGCTAACGAACTTATCCAAGCCTTTTGCAAAAGGAAGGTACTTACCAAATTTGATCAAGATTGGTCCATTATTTTTTGGTTTTCGGTCGGATATATATATATATATATATATATATATATATATATATATATATATATATATATATATACACAGATCTCCTCATTAGCGAATTAAAAAAAAATTCGCTAATAGAGTTGTGGATATGACATTTCGAATTATTTATCATCTGATGACGCTAATTTGGTTAGTGAAACGATTGTAAGGCTTTTTTTAAAATGTGCTGTGGTGATTTCGATTCTCCAAGTGTGCTTATCAGTGCTCATCACAAGTTCCACTCTTCACTCAGGGGACTATACTATACTATATTTATTGTCATAAATTTTACAATATACCTATTACAATAATTCAGGAATCAACTGAAAATAGTTGACAATTTCAAATGTAATTAAAAATTTGCTTCAAATGATAATTGCAACTACAATTCACAATTTGCACCAAATGTAAGAAACTTGAGAAATTTGTATACACTAAATGACATGCCACAGCAAGCGTCAATTTAATAAAGTAGTTGAGTTTTATGAATCAAGTTTTTTCAATGAGTGAATTCCGAGTGCAATAAATAAATAAATTTCATTTTTGTAAATGAATTTAAAAGACAGTTTGGTGAGAAAAGCTTGTCACACATAAATGTCTATAAATTATGCAAAGCATTCAAAGATGGCCGAAAATGTATTGGGACAATGTATGCTCAGTGTAGGAGACCATCAACTACAGAACAGATTGCAGACAGAACTAATAATCCACTTGAACAATGTGAGTTGTACGATAGTCGCTATGTTGGTGCATAACTATATAATATGTTGTCACAACAGCTATTATGAATAGACTGCATATGTTCATGAATATCACTGAATTACAGTAAGCGATGTTACTTCTACTTTGAATGGTGGTGTTGGCAGTGCCTATAGCATTATCAAAGATCAGCATAGCTATTAAAAGTATGTGCACACTAGATTCCAAGGCTGTTAACACATACTACACCTTTCTTAATCAATTAACAGCTGGTGGTTTTTGCTCAACAGAAGAATACATACCTGACAACTTGGCCTTGACATCAGGGAAGGCTTGCCATGCACTAATTAACTTGGGTTCCCTAGTTCCTGCAACATTAGTAATTGGATTCCACAACCTCAAGCTGCCATCATTGGATGCAACTAATAACATGGCTATGTCTTGTGCATTCACCCATTCTAGAGCAGTAATCTTGCTGTCCGGAAGTCGGGATGACTTGTTCTGGCACAAAAGGGTTTTAGCACCAGTACCACAATCCCAGATACTGTAAAAAGGATTTAAAGAATTAGCATACACATTGAGTGGCACAGGACAGGATGGATACCTGCTATTTCCATACTTATTCAATGTATTTATAAAACAACATATAGACTAGAGGAAAAGATAGAAGTTAAAATAAATGGAAAGCAGTTCCACTGCATAAGTACCTATCCTGTTTACATAATGCTGATTAGTTTGATGGAACATTAATTGCAAAGAGTGCTAAGTGTGCTGAATTGTGTTTTAAGAGGGGGAATTTAAAAAAGTGAAAAAATAGAATATATATGTAACTTGACTTTTGGCCTTATAAAAGCTTTAAACTTAAAATATGATATTACATGGAAAGATCAAGGTTTGAGGAAGGCAATTTAGAAATTTTTCAGAAAAATTCACATTTATAAAGAAAAAACATCATTTTTGTAAAACTATGATTTTTCTGATAGATTCATTCTTCGCCTAGAAGAGTGGTTCCCAAAGTTGGGTAGCAACCCCCAGGGAAGGGTGGTCATAGTCAAAAAAATAGGCCAACATTAAAGAAACAAGATACAAATACAATCATCACATCTACATACACCTGATATGTTGGTTCTTGAACAGAACACTCTATATAATAACTTACGCAAAACTGTCTTTTCCTGCAACAGCTATCTGCTGATCGAAAGGATGAAACTGTACAATGGATGGGGGCACTGCAGTGCGTGTATTAAACACCTGTGCCTCTAACTTATTCGTAAGGGCCAGTCTCTGTTCTTCTTTGGCTTCTCTCCTTATATTATTATTCCTGTAATCAAACAAAACTTCAGGCACAGAAAACCTTAAGACTATGTAATACTAATAAATTCAAGTTACAACTTGCAAATCCAAAAGTCCCTAACAAGTATTGTCTCCCAAAAATCCATAAACTGGAAAAATCTATGAGACAGGTCAGTTCAGTTTAGGTCAGGTCAGGTCAGGTCATCTGAATGCATTGCGATCTAAACTGGAAGCGCTGGTTAGTGAGGGGGATCATACCAAAACTATCAAGTATATCAACAGAGTACCAAAGATAGTCAGCATCTCATCCTTTCGTCCACACAGGGAAAGACCCGAGAATACATAGCGGGCTTCACATTTACTACCAGAACACTAAACTTACAGACTTTCTAACGTCATCGGCTAGTTACCATTGTGATATCGTCTGTGTGAGTGAATATTGGTTAAGCCTTGCTATATCTGATGGTGAGGTAACAGTTCCTTCAATATTTATAGAAAAGACAGAGATGCATCAACTAGTACTTATGAAAGAGGTAATGGCGTCTTCATTGCGGCCAAAAAAAATATTACTGCTAAACTGATGCAAATCGAAGATAGCATCGAACAGATATTTATTAAAGTCAGATGTAAAAACAATGATATCATCATCGGATGTGTATACTTACCACCTCAATCCACCATGGAGACCTACCACAAACATGTCTCTACTGTCTCATTCCTCAAAAGAAAATACCGGAACTCTAAACTGCTAGTCATGGGTGACTATAATATTTATAGTAGTTATCGTAATGATGACTGTGAACATCTACTATATGAGGAATTGCTCCTTATTGGTTGCAAACAGTATAATTCAATCGCAAACGAAAACAACTGTCTGCTTGACCTCTGTTTTTGCGATACAGACACAACAGTCGAAGACAGACACCACCCAGCACTATTCATTGATGTGAATATACTAGCCTCACTAAAGTCAAACAATACACGAACTTATGCCTTCAAAAATGCTGACTACGTTTCACTTAACAGCTTCTTCCTTACCATGAATTGGCTCTATCTCTATGAATTTGATTCCCTTGATGATAAAGTTAACTATCTTTATGAGAAAATTAGTGAAGGTGTGGCGTGCTATGTTCCAGTGGTTGCCAGGAAGGCAACTAACTTCCCTTGCTGGTTTTCCAGGGAATTGATCAACAAAATCCTGCTGAAAAAGAAAGCACACGCCATCTACAAAACAAAACGCATAAAACAATCCTATGACCATTACTGCAAACTAAGACACGAATGTAAGAGTATGGTGGCGATCTGCTACACAAATTACACATCTAGAATGGAAAATCTGATCAATACCGATGTGAAGCAATTTTGGAACTTCATCAGAAGTAAACGTCGAAACGATATTGATATTACATCCACAATGGAGTGGAATGGGCGAACAGCCAACAGTGGAGATGAAATAAGCAACTTGTTTGCCTCCTTCTTTGAGAGTATATATATGTGTCAAACCCCAGTCCAAATATTCCATCTGCTCAAACTGATACTGAAGGAAAAACAATGTAGATCTCTCCAACTTGACCGTGACTTTTGGAGATGTTTTCAGGGAAATTCTACAACTAGATGCTAAGAAGAGTGCCGGCCCAGATGGCATAGCCAATCAATTCCTTAAAAACTGTGCATTGGGTCTGTGCAATCCTATCACCCACATATTTAGTGTCCCACTACAAACTGGCTGCTTTCCCTCGGCATGGAAACTCTCTTACTTAAGCCCAATTCATAAGTCTGGAAGTAGAACCAATGCAACTATCATCCAATATGTATTCAGTCTGCAAAGTCCAAGCTTTTCGAGAAGATCGTGTTGCCACAGCTTGCATTTGTCTTCAACAATGTGATAACTACCAAACAGCATGATTTCTTCGGTGGCAGGTCCACGGCCACAAACCTTTTCTTATACACAGACTATATACTCAAATCTCTAAACAGAGGTGACAGTGTCCATGCTATTTATACGGACTTTAGCAAAGCATTTGATACAGTTGATCACGAGATTCTAGTCAACAAACTGCAAAAATATGGGGTTAGTGGAATGGCACTCAGGTGGTTGGGGTTGTATCTGGCGGGTAGACGGCTGCAGGTAAGAGTCGGTGGCCATGTTTCCAGGGGATATGATGTTTCCTCGGGAGTCCCGCAGGGTTCTCACTTGACTCCCATACTTTTCAACATATTCATCATCGACATTGGCGACAACTTTGAGTCAGAATTTCTCCTCTACGCTGATGACCTAAAGATCTACAGATGCATCGGAAACCCAAGTGATGCCGATTCACTCCAGCGGGATATCGACAGGTTGATCAGCTGGTGTATCAAAAATAAACTCAGCCTCAACATAGAGAAGTGTACATGTATGTTCTTTTCACGTTCACACGACTGAAATCCTATTACTTATTTCCTGAATGGCCAACTTCTCCAGGGAAACCATGTCCACCAGAGACCTGGGAGTCATTATCCATCAGCACCTAGACAAGATTGCCCTTCAGGTGTACCGTACCATGGGTTTCATTACTAGACCTGGCGGGCATTTCGAAACATTCACACTTTAATCAGACTCTACTCATCGCTGGTAATACCCATCCTGAATTACTGTTTGCTAGTATGGTCTCCTTATACCAATATACAGATCAACCAAATCGAGCGAGTAGAGTCGAGAATTATCAAACATATATCATATCGTATGCACAATGGTAATAAACTCAGCCATGACGAAATCTGCGCCCAACTTAAGATCAACAGCCTGTCAAATCGGAGAATGGTCACAGACCTAACATACTTCTACAAGGTTATCAATGGGCTTATTGACTCACCTGAGAGTCTGGGACTATTTGGACTCACCTGCCCTAGACCTGGGCTGAGGACATCTCGACCGACTGAAACTACCAAAACATCCAAAGGCTATGTGCATTATGGACCACATAACAGAATAGCTGGTGTTGCCAATGAATACTGTGGAAGCTTTATTTTTTTGGAAATAATCTGGCCCCGTTTAGAGGTTATCTTTTAATAGTATATAATTGTTGACGAATTTTCGTAAAAAATCAATAAAGCTCAATATATCCGTTATTATACAAGGTACAAAAAAAATGTATACATTAATTATAGGGTGTCTTGAGCTACATCTTAAAAAATATTTCCACAATTACAGGTTGGTCCATAAGTCGTTGGTGATTCAAAGTTTCTTTTTTTTTTAATCGAACATGCCTTATGTTAGTGCATTTTTGCATTTTAAATCGAATTATAATACATGTTTGTAAGAAAAGAAATTCGGGACGCAGCAAGTGCGTTATGGTAGTGAATTTTCATTAAATGCTTCAAATTTGAATAGCTCAATTTGCTATTAATCTATAAGGCTAACCAAGAAACCAGTTTTTCCAGGAACACTTTAAGTTTACTCTCGGAAATTTTTTACATTTTCAAACAATAAAGTTATTTTGATGAAACATGGCACGTTGTTTCTACTATATAGGTTATACTGGTAACCAAATTTGATGCCTGCTTTCTTAAAAAAAAAAAAACATTTGCTATTAAAAACATTTTTATGAAAATTCACTACCATAATGCCCTTGCTGCATCCAGCCTTTTTTAATGTGTTGTAGTGATTTGTGTTCTCTCTCATCACATAGTAACTAATAAATATTAAATTTAAAAAAAAACTCTACCTTGTAAACCTCCAATCACGTTCGTGATATCTTTGAGATTCTCTATCTAATCCTTTGGAATTCTTGGTGGACTCAGTGAAACGCTTTGCCGACCAACTGACATAGTTTGTCATTACTAGTGGCGGCTGGCGGAGTTGATAACACTTGTCATCATTTTCTTCATTTATTGTGTTAGGCATTGGTCGTCTCCTTCTGTTGGGCAATGTTTGTCTGAAAAAAACAAAGAACTGTCAAGATAACTTACTCTAGAGAAATCAAAAATGGTTTTGCAAAACAACTGGTTAACATTTTTAGAGTCGTGAGTCAAAAATATTTTGAAACAACGAAACTTGGGGTAATTTTCGTCAGTTCCTAACCTGTGATAACCCATACGTTTTGTATCAGTTTTGTTAATTAAATGGAAACTTTTTTGTCAGAAAATATCACAATTAATAATTTAAGTGGATCCTGTAAAGCTAGTCAAATTTTAAAATGTTTTATACCACAATTATACTAGAGCAAAATGTGCAATAACAGTTGCAGTAGGTGTACCTAAGTCTAAGACATTCAATGAGAGTTATTAACATCTTTAGATCTATATCATGGCAAACAAACAGGGAGAGCACCTAAATGTTAATGATATAGATATGAATGGCATAACTGATACGAGGGAGAAGCTAGACGCCATTAATAAGTATTTCATTGAGATGTGCAGTGACATACAGCTAGGTACAACTACACACGACAGTATTAGGATAGTTGAGCAAACAATGTTTATGAAGCCAACTCATGAAAATGAAGTACATAACTGAATTATGTCCTTCAAGAATCCAAGTGCTGCAGGTTATGATCAGCTCTCCGTTTCTGAAAGAAACATGAAATAATAACACGCAGGATAGTTTGAACTATTGTGGTGTCTCTATTTTGTTCAAAGTGGCAAAAGTAGTTGAGAAAATGATTGTGTCCAGGTTAAAATCATTCTTGATGGAGAATGGGGTCATTACTCGCTACCAGAATGGTTACATGGAGGGTAGGAATACAGCGAGAGCCATTTTCCAGCTTTTGATATGATAAAGGGCATCAATCGGAAGAAGTAGCTGTCCTATTTATGGATTTATCAAGGGCTGTTGATACCATAGACCACGAGTGTTTGTATGAGAACATGAGTACCAGTGGAATGAGAGGTAATGAACTCAAGTTGATAAAATCTTACTTAACTGACCGAAGGCAGTATGTGTCGTAGGTTGATAGAGGTTGGGCAGACATTTTTTGGAGGGCTGAGATAATTAAGAGACGAGGTCCACAAAAGTCGGTACTTAGTCCTCTCCTGTTTTTCATATAGGTGAATGATTATTGAACGGTGTTGCTTGCTGATGATATTTCAATGCCTATTGGGGCACCAACTTTGGGAAAAATTAAATAGGCTGATTTGACTCTGAAATACGTATCTATACATCCTGTCAGACAGGCAGTACTAAAGACTCTGAAATCATTCAAAACTGACGCCAAACTAACCTGGGACTGCCAAAATCCTTGAAGCAACCGGCTACGAACAACATAGTAACTTTGATGTGGGTACCAGGGCATCAAGGCAATGAAGGAAATAACAAAGCAGATAGCTTTGCAAAAAGTGCAGCAACAACACCATTCTATGACCAAGACCCCTAATGTGGATTAACAAAAAACCATGTAAGAAATGAACTCGATACTTGAGAGGAACCAAATGCTGTCATACTGGAACAAAACGCCAGACTTAAGGCAGGCAAAATGGTTCATCACCATATTAACAGAGGAGCCTGAACTGTTCCTTGAATTGGACAGGAAGGACTTGAGAATACTCGCAGGACACTCCCCACTAAGGTATCTCGTTGTGAAGCTGGTTAAAGTGGACAGTGAAAACTGTAGATACTACACTGAAGCAGCAGAAACAACAGAACATTTGCTATGTGACTGCATAGCTCAGTGCTGAAAAAGGCTCAAATACCTTGGAGGGCTGACCTTACCACCCCAGCAACTAGGTAAAATAGCTCCCAAAAAGATAGTAGACTACATAAAAAGTCTCAACTTTTTGGGCAACTATTAGAAAAAAAGAGTAATGGAAAAATACCTTTGGGGTATTATATTATATAGCAGCGCTGAGAGGCCAAAGGCCTATACAAGTCATTATACAATCTACATCCGACACAGGCATTAGTTTTACATTTATTATTTTATTCATAGTCATTTAAGGTTTTTTAAATGTTGCTGTTGGCTTCTGTTAATATCAGTGGCATGCTTCTAAACAACATTTGCATATTAGTTTGTCAATAAACAGTGCATTTATTGAAGATTATTGTGTCACTGAGGTAGTGACATCACAAACTGAAGGTTGAGGCCTCTATATTGTAATGGCAACGCAGCAGGATTACCATAATATGTATATTTTTATAGAAGTTAATAAAATAACTCACCTTTGCATTTCACCAGGGCTATGTATAGTAGGTGGACTTTCTCCTGATAAGTAAGTACCTCTTTTAGGACTGGGAGGAAGACTCAAACTATTTATCCTTTCACTTTCCCTTTGATTAAGTATTTCCTAAAATAAAAATCCTTAATTTCTGAAACATTGTGGTCTCATCAAACAAAAAACAAAAAATAGAAACATACAGATAAAAGCAATTAAAACATAAAACATTCTAATAAATACAGTAGAAATGTAGCAAAAGTTCCATACAAATTAAAAAAAACATTAAGACATTGAAACACCTACATAAATACAGGCTGGTCTGAAAGTAATGGTACACAGAGAACCAGCAGATTCTTGGCATTAAAGTATTACAATTTAGCCAAACTTGTCTCAGTCCAAAAGTCAAAATAAAAAAGATACAAGGTGTCAAATTAAGAGTTTGAATTTTGATCTTCCTTGACATCTAGAAAAGTATTTAACGTATTGTTTTGATAATTGGCAGAGATGAGTTTTCATAGTGATAATAAATTAATTAATTTCCGATTTGTTAGAGGGCGCTGCTTGCCGTTCCCTTCCAAGTCTTGAAAATAATGAATTTTTTTGTTAGCGTCGCTAAAAACCTTTTGATTAGAAAATTGTATTTTCTTGGCAAAAAAACGTAACTTGTTAAATGACAATAAAATCAACAGTTTTCGAAATATTTCTGATTATAAAGTAGCTGCAACACACTTTTCAAAAATCTTGTTTTGAATTTTTCTTACTGATCCAATTTGTCTGAATAAAGGACATGCTCAAGCTATTTACAATAGAAAAAAACTTGCTAAGTTTAATTAAAATCGGTTAATTATTTTTTAAGATATCAATGGGATAAAACGTTTACCTGATCTTGAAATTAGATTCTAGTGGCTCTAATTCACGCTCAGTTGATAGAATTGTTTGAAAGCTTTAAAGTCATGATCTATCAATGTCGAATCTGTTCTATGAAAATTCGCTAAAAGGCAGCGTGTTTTTAATTTTAGATTTTAGTGTAAATAAGAAAGCATACGAATAGAAAATCCACAGGTTGCAAAAAGGCACGAATAGAAAAATAAATGGTAAAAAAAATCAAATGGAACATAAGATAGATGAAAGAAAAAGGATAAAATATTACAATGATGAGATAAAAATAAAAGATAATAAACGATTTAAAGTTTAAAAAAATGAATGAACAAAAAAGGTAATGGTGAAAGAGAAATCAAATTTAATAATAAGGAAAACAAAATAAATAAGAGGAACAAAATAAATAAGAGGAAGGGGAGAAAAACCCAAAGGAGGAAAGTGATGGAGATAAGAGCAAGACAAGTAACATAATAAGCAAACAAAGACTAGGAGAAACTGAAATAAAGGAACAAAGATAATTCAGAAAGAAAGAGTAAAACACAATAATAAAAATATCACACAAAGCTAAAAAGGCTGAAAATGTTAAAATTAAAATAACGTGTTTATAGTATGATTCGTCTTTACAACAGAGTAGATGCAGATGGATGTCTATGAGAAAATTAAAGAAACAAAGCGAACAAAATAAAAGAGGAAAAGAAATTAACACACCTTAACTTGATTACGGATATACTTTGTTATGGTGGAACACATTTGGGCTACATCAGGGAAGGGATCCATTTCCAAATTAGTGAGTGCTGACCAGATTTTCATGTACACTGAGCCATATCCAACACTCGGCAAAGTTCCTAAACTGCCAGAGTTCACCTGGTTCAAGGAAGGGTGGCTCAGGTTGTAAATTGATGAGCTGGAATTGACTCTAGGCAGTCTACTACTTACTGTATCTTCGTTTACTCTTAATCTATCCCTAATAAACAAAATATAATAATTACAACTTAAATAATAATGTTATTGTTACGAATGTTATAATATAAATAATCCACTGTTTTAACTAGGTAAACAGTCCACACTAAATGATAATGATAAGCTTTATTTGTTTCATACAACATGTATGTTACCCGTAATGGGTGTGAAAATAGTCAAAACAGTAACCATATAACAAAAGAAAATTTTACATAAATTCAAATAAAATAAAACAAAATAAAACGACATGGAACATTGCGAGGTGTACGACAGACTCACAGGGTACCCAGGAGAAATCAAAAATCAAATTCCCTGACATTTCCAGGCCCCTCGAGTGAAGTTTTCATAGTACTCGAAATGAACATACATCTGTGAATAATTTTTTTTTTAGACACATACATTATTAAAACACAAAGATGCTTAATTGTGTCAAACTAATACAGAAAAGTGATAACCTTCTACCTCTTAAATGACGAGTTTATTACACATTTTTGCAGTAACTACTTAACAAAGTTTCACTTATTTTCATCTAAATGGGCCACAAGAACCATATTGTGTAACTACTGTTCAAGCACTGGAATAAATTATCTGCGAAAAGAATTTTAATCAGAACAGTAAATTAAGCACTTCTTCCTCAATAAAATAACGTTTTTTTTTAAACAATAATAATTAGATCTCAAATGTTTACTACAAAAAAAGGCCAAGAGAGATCACCACATGGAGAAGATGGTAGGAATTATTCATAGATATTTGCTCAAGGTGGTAATTTTAGATTTTAAAACTTTAGTTTTGTATTTTGCATTGTCTTTAATGCATTTTTCCTCATTTGTAGTTTTGATATTTCTCTACATGCCATATGTTTCATTTTTCTGCTTCGCCCATATCAAGCATTGTCTTCTGATTTTCATCAAGAATTTTTATATATTTATGATATGAATTTTTGACATACTACCTCTGATTATCGTTAATTTCTATATTTCCCCACTCCTACTAATTTCTTTCAACTATCATACACAATGTGTTGCGATAACAAAGTTTTCTCTTGTCAATTAGGATACAAATACCCATTATACAAATGCCCGATATTTTCACTCCAACTTTAACCCTATGGTCGGTCATAAAGGTTAAAATCAAATAAACATATTCACAGTGCAGCTCTACGTCGCCAATAACTTGAATGCATTTTGCATTTTATGCATTCAAGGAAGAACATTCGACATGAGATGAACGAATTAGACATGCTTGAGATGAAAAAGACGCTATATTTATATCGCCGCATGTGACATGCGCTACGTTCATTGGCGGTTTCAATTAACATACCATACGACAGCTGTAGTAGAAAAATAGTTACGTGAAAGAAATTCATATAATATATATGAAATCAAAATAGCAATGAATCTGTTAGTGACGAAATTTTAAAAATATATAATTTCCAGGTCTACTGAATCATTTCCTTGACATTTGAGCAAAATCACAAAATTCCCTGACATTTCCCCGACATTTTAGGTGGTATTTCAGTTTCCCTGATTTTTCCCGGTTTTCCAGGTCGCTGGGTACCCTGACTCGTCATCTCGGTGTGGTACCAGGTAGTATGTTGTCACGATAGCTACAATTAACACAAAATGCTATAAAATTATTTAAAATGGACTAAAATTTGATTGTCTCCGATATGTTTCCCCTTGCATTGTTTTCTCAGCTAAGCAGTCACCAGGAGTATAGTAGGTCTTCCCTTCTAAAATCTTCTCAGTTTTGTTTTGAGTGTCGAATGACTGCATTTTTTAATTTCATTAGGTATATGGTTATATATTTCTATGATGGCAGCATGTATATATTTTTTTATAAATAGGTGAAGTTTTGTCTTTGGCTGTTCAGATCTTTATTTCTAGTATTATGAGTGTGTGTATACACTCCTTAAACAGTTCACTGTGTTTTTTTATAAGCATTTCTGCGTTCAAAATGTATATACAAGTGACAGAGAATTTTTCCCTTATAAAATAGGGTTTACTTCTAGCTGTTTCTTCTAAGTTCAGTATACTTCTGAGACATCCCTTTTGAAGTATACAAATTGTGCTTAATCTGTAGATTTCCCTCTGGTTTTAATGCATTTGACTTACAGGTAAGTATTAACTCCTCATTTATTTTTTAATTAAAATGTATCAATTGTTTTGTTTAAACATCAGTCAATTTCCGTGACTATGGCGAATCACCGACGCCAGGGAGTAGTTTCAACTCACTATCGTGGAAATTTTGCATCACCTGTGCTGTTTTGTAAGGAGTGTAGGACTCTTTAACGTGCCCAACATCGCATGGACACAGGGCCGACAGCTTTACGCCCTCTCCGAAAGGCGGAACACACAGACATTCAACTTGCTTAAATACAATGCCACAACCTCGGATGATGTTAATTGTACAATATGTACTGAAAAAGTGAAAGGAAAACCCTGCACGTCCTTACCACTGAACCACCGAGGCTCTAATGTATCAATTTTGTTATTCCGATGTTCATTATTCAATAGTTTTTGAAAACCATGAATTTATTAATAGATGATTCAATTGTTTCTTTTCAGTTCATCTGTAGTGTTGCTTCTGTAGATAACGGACATATCTGCAAACGATACTAACCTTTCATCTATCAATTCTGGTAAGGCATTTGTATATATAATGTATAAAAGTGGTCCTAATATCGACCCTTGTGGGATACTTTTAATTATTTGTTCCTTTTGTGATCTATATATGTTGTTATATGTCTCAGCAATGCTTTGAGTTCGCTTTTTCAAATGTGATTTTATCAGTGTTAGTGCTAAACCTCTATTCCATACATACTAAATTTTGTAAATAATACTTCATGTTTTCCACTATCAAATGCTTTACTCAAGTCTAAGGATAATGAAGCTGTTTTTTGTGACTTATGTAAAGCTTCTATAAGGCTTCTTGTAATGCCTAATAAGTTGCTCTAATTGTATATTTACATCTAATGTCATTCTGTACATCAGAGAATAATTTATTATTTTCTAAGTAGGAGTTTATTCTAGTATTTTTTCAAATATTTTGCTAAATATTAGTAGAATAGCAATAGACCTGTAAATTTGTTATCTGTTTTCCCCTTCCTTGTATATTGCTATGTCTACTGCTTTTAATTTATCTGGATAAACACCTACAGACAGGCTTAATTTTATTATGTGTGTTAGTGTTAATGGATGTATTATTTGTTTTGCAATATTTTCAACTGATATGACTGGAATTTGATCTTCATCGTGCTATGAACCTCTGTATAGTCAGTGGGTGACATATATCTTGTTTTTTTTTCTTTTATTCTGTTTACATATGAATATTCTACAATCTGTTGGAAGTTAACTGGTTAACAAAAAATGTTTACTTGATTTTGAGTATATCTTACATTTGTATATTTTATTTTTAAGTTTTTTTATAAGTGAACTGCTTTTCTTATTCCTATTTCCATTAAAATTATTCACCAGAGACCAATCTGCTTTATTTTTATTTGCAGCATTTACTATATAAGAAATAGTCGACATCTTTGCCAGCATAACTATCTTTTTTAATATTTTTGTATATTTTTGGTAATGTTTGTTTGACATTAAACCCTTTACTTTCTTGAGTATAAACATCTCTTATTTTTACTGGAGATGATTATGCCTTTTGTTATTCAAGTTTTTTGAGTTAACAGTTTCAAGTAATAAAATTAGATCATGCAGATATATTATATACAATTAATAGAAATGTATTATATGCTTTATTTGCATCATGTATGTTGTAAGTTATATTCCAATCGATCTTGCTCTGTTCATCTAACGTTTGATTTAGCTTTCTCTTATATTTTATTTTCCTAATTTTTGTTTCATTCTTTATTTTTGTTCCAAAAAATGACAACTGCCCATAATGGTGTGATAGCACTAAATTAATAACCCTTACTTTTAAATCATAATCAAAATTTACAAATATATTTTATGTTGTAGAAGTTGTGACTCTGGTTGGTTCAAAGATATTGGTTTTAAATTGTAGGTATGTAGAAAATCCATCTTTAATTAAATCTATATTTAATTCTAGGTAATTTCCAATATTTTCAAGTTGACCTCCAACACACAGGCATAGACATATTTATTAGTTCTTTGGTATAAGTTATGTATGTAGAACAGGTCAGAAAGTAAAATAATATGGAAAAAAATCATCAGCATAAAACACACACGAGTGTATAAATAAAATACCCACAAATATACAGCCAATAATCAAAAAAGCTTACACAAGCAAGCCACAATCATACTGAATACATCCAAAACACAAAAACCGTGACATCATATAACTACAAAAGAAATCACACTCAACAGTCAAAAACACACAACAGTCAAAAACATATCATGCCACATATTAAAAATCCAAAGTTAAAAATTCATCAATGTTATACAGAGCTTTCATTAATTCCCGAACCCCATGAGACCGCTTAAGTTAGGCAACCCGGCATACACGGTTGTACAACCTGAATTAATGAAATCCCTAAGATGCCGGTGTTGTCTCATATTTCCTTTGGGATTTTAAAAAAATATAAAAATCATAATAAGGTGAAACAGTAAATGTCTTAAATGTATTATTTATTATTTAGTATTTTTAACAGCAAGACTGTTCATGTATGGTTTACTGTTATTGATTGTTAAAAAAATAAATTAAAAACAATAAAATATTACTTATATTTTGTATAGATATCAAAATTTTCTAATGTACGTAAACAAATTGAGGTCCGATTATTTAAACTTCTAATTTACGGTTTTGGGAATGTGTATTGTGTAACATTGAACAAATATTGGGCAGATTACCAACGAACAGATTTGGTAGGGCTTCGTTCCATGTGATGTTGAATATCATCAACAACATAACCTTAACATACCTACACTTGTAACTTACGTAAAAACGGAATGAAAATGCTAAGTTTTGATAAAAACTGTTTATTTTTATTGTCCAACAGATAGAAAATTATTTGAAGAAGGTAAACACTGGTCGAACTTGGAAAATGCACAGTATACATACAAAATAACCGTCAAAAGGAATTGAGCGCCAATGGACTGAACTGTCAATTATCAATTGATTTAGTAACTTTAGGGTCCCTAGTCTAGTGTTTTTTTTTGGTTACTTTTTGGACTGCCAACTCATAAAATCATATTCCACTAAGAGAGAGAGAGAGACAGAATCCGGTCACGTGGGGTTCGGGAATTAATGAAAGCCCTGTACAAAACTAGATCACACAATAACTCTTTCAAATATTTTCTAAACTTTCTAAATGACTGCTCCCTAATCCTACTCGGTATCTTGTTGTAGACCTTCAACGAATTCACCACAACACTTTTAAACACTAATGATTTTGTGTTCCAAGGCTGAACCATCTGGTGGTTCACTGCCTGTCTTGTACAATAAGTATGCTGTAGCTCAAACTCCTCCATTAGACCCCTGTTGTGCTTAACAAAACACACTTTCTTCATTATATATATATATATATATATATATATATATATATATATATATATATATATATATATATATATATATATATATATATATATATATATATATATATATATATATATATATATATCGAAGGCAAAGCGAGTGTCTTGTTGCTCCTAAAAACATCCCTACCGTTTCAGTATATTTGAGGCCAAAAACACTTGGCAGGCCTTGCTTTTGAATGATGGACAAATGTTCTGCCTCAACGAAAGCTCCAAAAAAAAAAAAACCCCATATCTCAGCAGGGACTGAGTGCACGCTGAAACCATTCGAAGGGCATATATGAAAGATGAAATCTTGGATGATATGTAGCAACATGTGCCTTCCAATTTAACTGACTGTTAACCATTATTCCCAAGAACATTGTGGTATAGGCAGAATATACTGTCTTATTGGAAAATTGGACAGACCTTTTTTCACCCTTAAAATAGTTGAAAGATAGAACACTTGTCTTGTGTTATCTACATTTAGTTTTAGGATGTTTTCGATCGACCACTCACTAAACTGACTCAAATACTGTCCGAATGCACCAGATATGTTATGCTGCCTGGGAACTCCTAGAACAATTGAAGTATTGTTCGAATGTGGTATAGGCAGTATATACTGTCTTATTGGAAAATTGGAAAGATCTTTTTTCGTCCTTAAAATAGCTGAAACAAAACATTTGTCTTATCTACATTTAGTCTTAGGTTGGTTTTGATCGACAACTCACTAAACTGACTCAAACACTGTCCGAATGCGCCAGATATGTTATGCTGCCTGGGAACTCCTAACACAATTGAAGTATTGTCTAAATAAAGTGTTATAGGATAATTTTTCATAACTTCTGGCAAATCCAAGATGTACATCGAAAACAAAAGAGGTCCAAGGATAGACCCCTGTGGAACACCTTGCCTGATCTGTAGCTATTCGGAATATATCGTTTGTCTGTTTTTTACATACCTTACGAATTGATACATTTCATCTAAATATGATTTAATTAACCTTAGTGATACTCCTCTTATACCCATTCTATCCATCTCACCAAATAACACTTCATCGTCGACGCAACCAAAAGCCTTTGATAAGTCGAAAAATACCCCCAAAACTTGCTCTTCATCAATAATTGAGTCAATTACATTTTTTATAAGTTGGTAAATAGCTCTTGTTGTAGATCTTCCCTTAAGGAAACCATTCTGTTTCACACTTAAAATAGATTTTTTCCTACACTCTGCTAAATATTAGCTTTTCAAAAATTTTACTTATATTAGAAAGTATGGAAAATTGTCGGTAGTTATCTAGCGAGCTGCGTTCGCCTTTCTTGCCTAGCAGAATAATCACTGATCTTTTGAACTCTTCGGAAAAGATTCCATCCTGCCGCGACCTACTGACTAAATATGTGACAGGCGACACCGACTCTCTAATACACTACTTAAGTAATCTGACAGGCACCTCGTCATACCCTACAGACTTTGTATCTTTTAGTCCCATTATTGTGTTAAAACACCTCGACTTCCGTTACTGGAATTAAGAAGATAGATTTAGTAACATACCCAGTTCCGGCACTAATTTCCCCCGTGCTAGCGCTACTCGTATATTTACTTCCACATCTTTCGATGAAATATTTATTTATGTGATTCAGTGTTTCCCCAATCGTATCACCTAGCTTCAGGTCTTCGATGTTAAAAGGTTGCTTTTATCACTCTGAGTTATTTTGTTTACAACAACCCATGTTACCTGAGCTTTGTTATTGGACAATTTTATGTAGTCCGAATTATAACGTTTTTTTGCCTATGGAATGTCTTGTTTTAGTCCCAAGCAAAAATCCTTGTAGCTCTTTTTGCTTAGCCTTCCAACCAGCATACCCTCAGACAACTGTCACTTTATCCCTATTTTAGCATTTAACTCTTGACTGATCCATGATTATTCCGGCGAACGGGTGACACATAACCTCTTTGAGCAGACCTCGTTGACAACTTCTTTTAGAATTTTAGAGAAATGGGTAATGTTCTAAAAGTCATCAGTGTCATGTACTGTCCAATCAACATTCTTTAAGTATTGCCTTATTACCTCTTGTTTTTCGGTAGAGAAGCATCTTGTTCCAAATTTTGTAATACATTTTTCCTTGTTTACTGTTGTTTGGAAAGTTACTGTTTGTCCAATATGATCTGAGACTACCAAAGTGACAGGCTCCACATTAAATTCTGACATTATCTGTGATACTTACTGTTGTCCTTGTTATACATGTTGGGAAATCAACGGTAGGTCGCAAATTGTGTCTGAGAAACACACTTAATAATCTTTTTACCTCTTGTCTGATTGCCATTGTTAAGTTAATGCAATAAAGTGATATTTACCTTTATTCGTGCTCATAAATATACCAATATAGCATGCCAATTAGTGTACAAATAGTCAACTTAATATTTGGTACTGTTCATAGAACAGAAAACTATCTAAGAGGGCATTGCTAATCGTGAAAATATATTTAATACTAATTTTATATTATAATAGTTATACGAAAATTCGCTAGCATAAATACAAGTAACATCTTTTATAATTAAGTAGGTCACATAGAAATTATAATTATTGACCTGCAATTGCTCATATTACATGTTTAGATAAATAATAAACAAGTTGGAAATGCAGAATACAGTATAAGGAATGCTGACTGATGAGGTTTGCAATTTGTGAAGTATGTCACATGCAAGGTGATAAATAGCAGTGTTTGTATACATTAGGAGACTGTTGACTTTTGCTTTGAAAATGTAAATATTAATATCAGAGATTTTTTTGATTAGATTCTTAAAATGTAAAGACGTGAGACTTTTAATTTAATTATGTACAGATTTGATTTTAAATTTTATTCGGTTAGGTTAGTTTACAAAAGTTGTTAATTATTTTATTATTATTAAAATTTTATTACAAATTACATCGTTACCATGTCCATATTATTCTAGTTATAAACAATTATCTCTTATTATCCTCCGCTCCTTAAACATGGTCCTTCGACGAAAAAGTAACCAGTGCCATTGGAAATACAGTGCTCACTAAAATCAATTATCCTTATCAAACAGCCTTTAACCCAAGTCTCCAAATATCTTTTTTATTTTAGGTAAAAGCAAATATAGGACAGAAGCGTCCAAATCCAAAGCAAATAAAGGACAGAAGCGTCCAAATCCAAACAAATAAGGACACAAGTGTCCAGGAAAGTACCAAAATAAGGTCAGTTCCAAATAAAGCACCTATACAGGGTCAAGTAAGGACACAAGCGTCCAAGAAAGTACCAAAATAAGGTCAGTTCCAAATCAAGCACCTATACAATGTCAAATAAGGACACAAGCGTCCAGGAAAGTACCAAAATAAGGTCAGTGCCAAATCAAGCAGCTATACAGGGTCAAATAAGGAGACAAGCGTCCAAGAAAGTACCAAAATAAGGTCAGATCCAAATCAAGCACCTATACAAGGTCAAATAAGGACACAAGCGTCCAGGAAAGTACCAAAATAAGGTCAGTTCCAAATAAACCACCTATACAGGGTCAAATAAGGACACAAGCGTCCAAGAAAGTACCAAAATAAGGTCAGTTCCAAATCAAGCACCTATACAAGGTCAAATAAGGACACAAGCGTCCAGGAAAGTACCAAAATAAGGTCAGTTCCAAATCAAGCAGCTATACAGGGTTAAAGGCAAAAAATAGGTCACGAGCGACCAATAAACCAAATCAAAAAAGAACTAAGGTCCAAATCCAAAGCAAATAAGGACACAAGTGTCCAGGAAAGTACCAAAATAAGGTCAGTGCCAAATAAAGCACCTATACAGGGTCAAATAAGGACACAAGCGTCCAAGAAAGTACCAAAATAAGGTCAGATCCAAATCAAGCACCTATACAAGGTCAAATAAGGACACAAGCGTCCAGGAAAGTACCAAAATAAGGTCAGTTCCAAATAAACCACCTATACAGGGTCAAATAAGGACACAAGCGTCCAAGAAAGTACCAAAATAAGGTCAGTTCCAAATCAAGCACCTATACAAGGTCAAATAAGGACACAAGCGTCCAGGAAAGTACCAAAATAAGGTCAGTTCCAAATCAAGCAGCTATACAGGGTTAAAGGCAAAAAATAGGTCACGAGCGACCAATAAACCAAATCAAAAAAGAACTAAGGTCCAAATCCAAAGCAAATAAGGACACAAGTGTCCAGGAAAGTACCAAAATAAGGTCAGTGCCAAATAAAGCACCTATACAGGGTCAAATAAGGACACAAGCGTCCAAGAAAGTACCAAAATAAGGTCAGATCCAAATCAAGCACCTATACAAGGTCAAATAAGGACACAAGCGTCCAGGAAAGTACCAAAATAAGGTCAGTTCCAAATAAACCACCTATACAGGGTCAAATAAGGACACAAGCGTCCAAGAAAGTACCAAAATAAGGTCAGATCCAAATCAAGCACCTATACAAGGTCAAATAAGGACACAAGCGTCCAGGAAAGTACCAAAATAAGGTCAGTTCCAAATAAACCACCTATACAGGGTCAAATAAGGACACAAGCGTCCAAGAAAGTACCAAAATAAGGTCAGTTCCAAATCAAGCACCTATACAAGGTCAAATAAGGACACAAGCGTCCAGGAAAGTACCAAAATAAGGTCAGTTCCAAATCAAGCAGCTATACAGGGTTAAAGGCAAAAAATAGGTCACGAGCGACCAATAAACCAAATCAAAAAAGAACTAAGGTCCAAATCCAAAGCAAATAAGGACACAAGTGTCCAGGAAAGTACCAAAATAAGGTCAGTGCCAAATAAAGCACCTATACAGGGTCAAATAAGGACACAAGCGTCCAAGAAAGTACCAAAATAAGGTCAGATCCAAATCAAGCACCTATACAAGGTCAAATAAGGACACAAGCGTCCAGGAAAGTACCAAAATAAGGTCAGTTCCAAATAAACCACCTATACAGGGTCAAATAAGGACACAAGCGTCCAAGAAAGTACCAAAATAAGGTCAGTTCCAAATCAAGCACCTATACAAGGTCAAATAAGGACACAAGCGTCCAGGAAAGTACCAAAATAAGGTCAGTTCCAAATCAAGCAGCTATACAGGGTTAAAGGCAAAAAATAGGTCACGAGCGACCAATAAACCAAATCAAAAAAGAACTAGGCATCAGACAAGGTAACAAAAAACTACAAATATTTATTACATCAAATAAAATTAAGGA
Source organism: Tillus elongatus (assembly GCA_964006375.1). Lineage (NCBI taxonomy): Eukaryota > Metazoa > Arthropoda > Insecta > Coleoptera > Cleridae > Tillus > Tillus elongatus. Next base: position 79,331,783 of record OZ023268.1, on the reverse strand, counting down.
AGCACAATGGAGGAACTAAAAATAAAAATCACAAGACGTTCGAGAGAACTAAAATTACGGGTAAACCGATTTATCCTAAAATTAAAAAAAGTAGAAAGGATGGACGATAACATTATACTTATCAAGTATGAAATCATGCTAGAAATATTAGATATGCAATGGAAAAAACTAGAAGACAACATAATAGATATAAATAGAATAACAGAATCAGAAATTCTAGATGAAGCTCATTTGACGCTAAGCCAATGGTACTATAACGCCACGGTCAAGCTGAAAAGAGCAATTAAGAAACAAAAACACCAGGATTCAGGGGTTAGGTTACCCTTACTCAAGCTACCAATACCAATCTTCGCATGCAAGTACAAGGAACGGACAGCATTCCAAGAGCTAGTCCAGAAGGCAATAGACTCAACAGTTGAGGAATTCTACATTAAAACAGCGTCAAGAAGCAATCATGAAAAATTTAATTTAAAAGTTGAAGTTCCATTCGAAAACGGAGTACCAGAGGTAGAAAAAGCCACAGACGAGCAAGAAAGATTTAATTTAAATTTAAGTAAAGAGGTACCAGAGGTAGAAGAAGCCAAAGACGAGCAGGAAATATTTAATTTAAAAATTTATCCAGATAATTTTCTATCTGGAGCCGAATTAGCGGCGGAGATTAAAACAAATGTAAGTGGACAAAACAATTTATCAACTTTTGAGACATCAATGACAAAAGTAAAGAAGGAGGTACAAGAGGTAGAACAAGCATTAGTACAAACAGAAAAATTTCCAATAGAAACGAAGGTACAAAAGGAAGAATTTTATATGGAGAATATTCAATCTGTAATGGAATCAAAGCAACAAGCATTAGTACAGACAGAACTCAACGAAACGATCAGATCAGGTGGGTTCAATTTAAGTAAATTGTCCAGCAACAAATCACAGAGTATTGCAAAATTGCCGAAAGAAGTGCAGAAAGAAAAAGTGTTGCAGCTGCGAGCCAATGGGGCAGACAAATCGCTTGGTATCTACTGGACACCAAGGGAACATACAGTCAAATGGAAACTAGACTTAAAATATGCAGAAAAGGTAACAATAAGGGAAATATGATTGCCAATAGCCAAGTTATTTGACCCATTAGGGCGGCTATCGCCAGTGGTAATCGAAGCCAAGCTAAAAATTCCCAAACTATGGAAGAATCAAAACAGGTGGGACGAGGTGGTACCCACTACCAGGCAGAAAAGAGGTATTCAGGTTAGTCTGATAATCAATGGAATAGCACTACCAAGGTGGGACGAAGTAGTACCCACTATCAGGCAGAAAAGAGGTATTCAGGTTAGTCCGATAATCAATGGAATAGCAATACAAAGGTGGGACGAAGTAGTACCCGCTATCAGGCAGAAGACAGGCATTCAGGTTAGTCTGATAATTGATGGAATAATAACACCAAGGTGGGAAGAAACAGCAACAACATCAAAAGTAAGAACTCATGGTTTGACTGATGCTTTCAAAGAAGAAATAGCGAAACAGTTGATGGGTAAATTGAGAATAGCAAGAAGTAAAACCAGTCAGGTATTTACACACACTGGGGTGCAGTATGCAGGTCAGATTCAGGTACAAGCTAAAAAGGACAGAGGCCACAAATTATACAAGGGCCATCCAGTAAAAATGGGAGGCTCACCAACAAAACAAACTCAGCAAGATTATTGGGACGCTGGGTATAAGGTACATGTTCGCCAATGGAAGCATAGGTTTAAATGGAAAGTCAAGAAGGAGAGAGTACACGCAGCGCACAGGGTATTAACCAAACAATGGCCGCTGCGCAGTCAAATCAAGTCAAGTTTAAAATTTCGCCAATGGAAACATAGGTTTGAATTGATATTTAAGAAGGAGAGAGTACACACAGGGCACATAGTATCAACCAAACAATGGCCGCTGCGTAGTCAAATCAAGTCAAGTTTAAAAGAAAAAAATACTCCAAAAGGACTCAGGGTCGGCGAGGCTGGATTTTGTGGAGTTGGAAGAGCTCTGCAAGCAAAGCAGAGACAATTCTTCAAATCATCTGTACAGTTACTTCACAATGACAGAGATAACAGATAATGAACTCACAAGCAGCATCCCAATCTCCAAGAAGCTAGATGTGTGTTCCCCAGCCATGGTAAGAAGCATGGAAAGCAACCACAACTGCATAATGGATAAGATATACCAGAGTGAAGACAAAATTATGTGTCCAATCCATCACCAGAAAGTCAAGTCGACAATCTGTAAGCAACTTTACACTAGAAACTCATGGATGTTCATCAACCCACGAGAATCTAGAATTGCAATCACATGTAAAGGCCAGATGGAAGAAATTACGATGAAGCAGTATGGCAGAATATCCATTTCCCAAGACTGTATCATCGAGACAGAATGTTCATATATTTCAATTATTATTATTTCGATTATCATCCTAGGGTTGTATACACATTAATATTATTTCTATCATCATCCTAGAGTTGTATACATATTAATATTATTTCAATGATTATTATTTCGATTAGCATACCTAGGGTTGTCTACATATTAATATTACTTCAATTATTATTATTTTAATTAGCATACCTAGGGTTGTATGCATATTAATATTATTTCAATTATCATCCTAGGGTCGTATACATATTAATATTCTTTCAATTATTATAGTTAGTGCCAAACTTAGGTGAAGGTAAATTAAACATTCAGGTCAGAGCGATCCAGAGAGACATCATTTCTTTCGACTCGGCAGTATGTTCATAGAACAGAAAACTATCCAAGAGGACATTGCTAATCGTGAAAATATATTTAATATTAATTTTATATTATAATAGTTATACGAAAATTCGCTAGCATAAATCCCAGTAATATCTTTTATAATTAAGTAGGTCACATAGAAATTATAATTATTGACCTGCAATTGCTCATATTACATGTTTAGATAAATAATAAACAAGTTGGAAATGCAGAATACAGTATAAGGAATGCTGACTGATGAGGTTTGCAATTTGTGAAGTATGTCACATGCAAGGTGATAAATAGCAGTGTTTGTATACATTAGGAGACTTTTGACTTTTGCTTTGAAAATGTAAATACTAATATGAGAGATTTTTGATTAGATTCTTGAAATGTAAAGACGTGAGACTTTTTAATGTATGTCCATATTATCCTAGTTATAAACAATTATCCCTTATTATCCTCCGCTCCTTAAACAGGTACAATAACATTTAATGTACAAATATGTTGTGTAAAGAAAAAAGAAATATTTAAACTAACCTGCTGCCAATCCTCTTCATCCCAGTTGGTGTTGTATTCATTTCGTTCATATAACTGTTGGAGTTCTCTTTGAAAGCAATACTTAAAAATGAGTGCTCAAAAGTCAAGACAATAAACTGCAAGGCATTTATGAGTTCCTTACGTACAAGGCAACTAATGTCTCTGCTACATGTGTTCACGAGCGTCATTGCGACCGAATGGTCGATATTATTGGCATGTTCTGATCTTTGACGAACAGCATTAATAAATGTTCCTAGAGCATATACAGCAGCTGCTCTCACCTGATGAAAAAAATACATGGTAAATGAATAACAAAACAATCTTTATAAAAACTAAGCAATATCTGACAAAAGGAAAACACTTTTAAATAGAGCAACTTTGATAGGTAGATAAATATTTTTTATTTGTTCCTTTACAAGACATTACAATTTAATAATGAGACTGGTTAAGTAGCTTTGTAACATGTTGTTGCTGGGGAATTAAAACATGTTTTGGCAAGTTTAAAGATTCAAATGACAGGAATGAAAGTTTAAAGTGGTTTATTTGATTTAATTGCCAGAATGTGAATTGCCATTTTTGTATTATCATATCATTTTGGAAAGAACGAATCACAACTTCAAAAATTTATAAGACAAATTTATAAGACAAACTAATTCTCCTAAAAAATTGCACAAGGCTGAACAAATCGGGATACCAGTGCATTAAAAAAAAAGGTGTATATTCTCATTTTTTTTGCACTCAAGTTGTGGACACTGGGTATAAGTTACGATATTGAAACATGGGATGTGTGGCTTACAGATGTGCCTAAATCAATAGAGATATTTGTTTTTTCATAAAAGAATCCCTAATATGTTTTAGTCTTTTTGGGGTGTTATTTGCTAGCGTAGTAGGCTATGGGAAAAGCGAATCTTAAAATATTGCATACCAGGATGTGAAGCTTTTGAAGTACTTTACACAGCTCTATGCCATGAATTTTTGACATACTGCCACTGCGTATTGTTGATTTCTATATTTCCCAATCCTGCAAATTTCTTTAATTCCCATATACAACGGATTATGATAATACAGTTTTCTTTTGTGGATTACAATATAAATATACCAATATAAAAATTCTTAATACTTTCACTCCAACTTTAACTCTATGTTACATGGTCACAACGGTTAAAATTGAATAACAGATTTACAGCGCAGCTCTACACTGTCAATAACTAGAATTAATTTTGCATTTTATGCATTCAAGGAAGAACATTTCAAGTGAGATGAGGGAATGAGACATGTTTGAGGTAAAAAAGACACTATATTTATACTGGCACATGTGATATGCGCTGTGTGCATTAGCGGTTTTAATTAATATACCAAATGGCAGCTGTAGTAGAAAAATATTAACGTGAAAGAAATTCATATTATATTTATTTATTTATTTACGGGCCAGGAGCCCATTTTAGATAAGTACAAAAAGAAAAAATATATACAATAAAAGCAGTTAATAAAGCATACAAAATGGTTACAAGTTAGACAAAATGAAAAAAAAAAATTAAAAAAATAAAAAAATAAAAATAGGCAAAATATAGGCAACAAATATTAAGTACCAATTAACTAAACTTACAAAGTGACAGCTGTTTTAAGAAAACTGATTTTCTTGTGAAAAAGTCAAGTTCGTCTCACAATTTGTTGGCCAACACTGAACATCTAATTAAATAAGAGTTGTGACTGTAGTTGGCACGATGAAAAGCGACAAGAAACGAACTCTTTGAACGAGTTACTCTTGGTGGAACAAAGAAGTTGATCATAGAAAGTAAGTTAGGACAAGATACCTCGAAGTTAATTGTTATAAAAAAGTTTTAAATCTTTTTGTTTAGGTCGAACATCAAGAGGCATGATATTAAAATATGTTAGTAAATCATCGAAACCACTACAGTCACAGTGGCTTTTGAAAGCAAGAAACTTTAAAAACTTGCACTGTACTTGTTCAAGACTGACTGAATGGCATGCATAGTAGGGAGACCATACAGAAGAGGCATATTCAAGATGAGGACGTACAAGAGAAAAATAAAGAATGAAATAAATAATGAAATAAAATAACAATGAATCTGCTAGTGACGGAATTTTACAAATATATAATTTCCAGGTCTACAGAATAATTTCCATGACATTTTAGTGAGTATTTCAAATTCCCTGATTTTACCCGGCTCTCCAGGTCGCTGGATATCCTGAAAATATGATAAATAATCTTTTGAGAGATGCACTACTGCTAACACTGACACTTAAAAAAAGATACGGCGATTTTGTAAAAGCACTGAACAAAGATATCTAACAACACTAGGAATTGTAAAAGTACATGCTACAAGGTGAAGAAAATAAAGTATTAAAAAAAGCATTAGATATATATGATGTTAATATACTGATCTAGTAGCAATTAGATATATAGGGTGTTAACATATTTATTTATTCAAACCAGTCACATTACTTATAATGCCTTATACCTTCAAGTAAAGGTTTAAGCCGAATTAATCATGTATTACAAAATAATTGAAATATTTATGTAACAGTACTCCTACATACCTCTGGACAAGGATCAAGCAACAGACTATACAGCTTCTCATGTGCTATATCTCTAACACCTGTCCATTTTGCCTTCTCATAATGATCCCAAAGCCTTCCTAAACATATGGCGATCCATTGTCTCAGATGAGGGCTTGGATCGTTAAGCTGTTCTAAGCAAATGCTAACAAGAGAACCCTGCAAAGCCGCTTCCTGTCCCTCTCGATAGTTGTCCACAATACATGCCAGAACGAACACGGCCTGCGTCCGAGACTCACCCTGTAAGATAATAACAACAATAATAGTAATACTAATAGTAATGATGATTTATTGTCAGACAGACCACAAAGGACTAACTACAGGAAGCTTGGAACATATTAAATAAATTTAGTGAGAAATATAGAATGCAAAAGTACACAAAACACTATACAATATAGCAGTGGTCGCCAGCCTGTCGACCGCGAGCTACCGGTAGCTTGCACAAAGGCAATTCTGGTAGCTCACAACATATTTAAAATGTTTTAAATACAAAGGTGTAAAAATCAGAAGCTTCCGTAAATTTCGAAAATTCTCATAATAAACGCAAGCAGAGGCAATACTGTGGTGAGCGATCTCCGACGTCACCATGTTACAATCGACCAGCGCTCTATTGCTCGTTAATGCTCTGGGTTGCTTTGAACAAGATAAATACGCATGGCGTGAAGACATTGCGCTCAGTTTAAAACTGAACTGCATAATCAACGTCCAGCGGTTGGGTTAATAGATTTTTTATGGCAAGCAGTAGTAAGAAGGTGAAGACATAACCATTTCCATTCGGAATGGGAAGAACGATACTCCTTTACAGAAGTTAAAGGTAAAAATGTAGATTTGTTGTGTAATACTTCTGTCTCCATTGCTAAATAAGGAAGGCATCATAAAACTCTACATTCCAATTTTGAAAAATCATTCCTATTACATTCTGCCACCAGAAAAAACTGAAACAATTGAAAAACCAGTTAATTCGACAAGTCAAAATTTTTAAAAACAGTCGACAAAAATAAGGCTGAAACTGAAGCATCATATTGTGTGTCCCAGATAATTGCACCAAGGAAGAAACCTTATGTAGACGTAGCAATGATAAAACAGATGTTTTTAGAAATTGCAGATTCGTTCTTTGCCAAATTTAGAAATAAAGACGATATAGTTTCAGCTATAAAATATATGCAACTTTCTGCTAATACTGTGATGAGACGAATAGAAGTAATGAGCAATTATATTTTTTTACAGTTAGGAACTGACTTAGATAACTGTTCTAATTTTACTCCAAATGGAAGAATCAACACATGTGGTTACACCTCCCAGATGGGTGTGTTAGTCAGGATGGTTTTTTAGCGATTTTATGATTAAAGAAGATCTTTTGATATTTATTCCACTCAAAGGACATACTACTGGGCAGGAGTTGTTTTTTTCATTTCAAAAATATTATTTCTACTGAGAAAATTCCAATATCGAAAATGGTAAGCTTGCAACCTTCAGCTATGATGGGTTGTGATAGGGGTCTGGTGGTGCTTTGTCGTAAAGATTAAACTTTTCCACAATTTCTTTGTTACCACTGCATTATCCATCCGCAACCATAATATGGAAATTTTCTAAAACTAAACAATGCTATGAAATTGGTAGTAAAAATTGTTAACAATATTAGAGCTCTAGCGTTACAAAGAAGAGTATTCAAAACCATGACCAATAAAATTGACCGTCAATACGGGGCGCTACTTCTTCACCCTAAAGTCTGACGTTTAAGTAGAAGACGAGTGCTAAAATGTTTTAATGCTGCCCTATCTGCCATAGTTCAATTTTTCAAACAACGCGATGAGCCGATTCCGGAACTGGAAAATTCAATCTGACTTAGAGATTTCAGTTTTCCTGAAGACATTAGAGAAAAATTAAATTAATTTAATTTGCAAAGTCATGGGAGAAACAAAGAACTAGCGGAAATGATTTCTGATATAAAAGCATTTATTAAAAAGCTTGTTAAGAACAACACCTAATCAACGACAATGCCAAGCATTTACCTATTCTTTCAGAATAGATATCCCAAAATCCATAGGAACCCTATGAAAGTAAATATCATGTAGAAATAGTTTCCAACTTATTAATTATATTATTCTAACTTCAAAAATCGTTTTAAGGGTTTCAACAAAATGGCTTTAGTGGTGCCATCTGTTGTTTGGCCCTTCATGGAAATTTATATCCAACAGTTTGCAACTTGTGTTATGCAGAACTTTGGCGAAGACATCGCTGCAAGAGAAATGAATGTGATTGTGTTTAAAAATGATTTAACCTTATAATTGTTAGTCTCAAGTACAAAACGTGGCTGGCATATAGTGCGTAAAGGCAAAAATTCAGTTCTATGTCGTGTTGTCTTAAAAGTGAAAGGGTTATTTAGTTTAACCTATTTGTGTGAATCGTCTTTCACCAATATGACGCTTATTAAGAACAAATACCGCATTCGACTTACAAATGAACATTTGGATAATTATATTCAAATGGCTCTATCAAACTATACTGCAAACATTAAAAAATTTATTGATGAATCTGAGTGTCAGTCTTCTCATTGAACATAATTTTTTATCTGCACATGTTTTTGTTTAAAACAGTGTGTTACTTTTTTATTATTTTTATTAAATCGTATGTGACATGCCATTGTGGCTACATAGAAATTTGGCTTATTTTTCAAACACCTACGATTGGTAGCTATGGATGTAGTTATGTAGTATGTATGAGTAATATTGGTTATTCTCTTATTAGTTGATTATAAGTATATTAGTGAATTAGTAAAATAAATACATGTATGTCAATTACACCTGTGCATTATTTCATTTAGGTTAGTGTATACTGCTTACGACTCGGTAGCTCACTGTTTATTCCAAAATGTATTTATTTTGTTTATCACTTTATTGCCCAACAGACACACCCAATTAAAGGACACAGAAATTTACGTATGCATTAGTCATTAGCAGCTATTTTAAAAACTTAAAGGACTACAAACAAAAACTAGTATGTGGGACTCTAATCACCTCATTCATACTTAAGTAATTTGTAATGAAGCGTATATTTTCGGGACAGTCGTAGATATCAAAAGCGACTATTCGGAAATAAATTTAATACAAATCATACCGATAAAAATATTCTCCGCAGTTAAATTTATTTTATTTATTTATCAGCAATATTTTTAACAAACACGCATTTTCGAATTATCGCTTCAGAATAAAAACATATCTGCCCAAGATAAGGATAAGGTATCTCCACCGATTAGATTTTTCAGCCGGGGACTACAGAGAGACAATTTTAACTTCTGAAGGTAGAGAGAGTTTGCGACTAGTAGAGTAAGGTCGAAGGTTTTATAGAACAAGTGTTGCGTTAGAGAGATAGAGAATTCCACCGTTTAATCGTAATTAGTTTTGGTAGTTAGGTACCGTCCGTGTAGTACTATACACCGTAACAATTGGCCCGTTAGTTTGTCAGAATAGGTAAGACCTTTGTCAATTTTATGCCATTTAATGATAGCGAATTTTCATACTGTAAAGATAGCGAATTTTCATACTTTAAAGATAGTGAATTTACATACATTTTATCGTAATATAGTATCCCTTCGGCGACGTCGAGATCGTGCGTCCGAGACAAGACTCCCCTCTCCCCGTATCCTTGTACTGTTAGCGTGCTGTATGCCATTCGAAAAGTGATGCTGTAGCGACACAGACTTTTCAAGTGGATTACGCCCGTCCGTCCTGATTTGATCCTGGTTTAGACGCTGTAGTGACACAAGTAAGCTTAGATCAAATCAGTTCGCGGCAGTATCCCGTCACGACCCCATCACACCGACTTCCTTTTCGTTCTCGACGCCCACAGGTGTCGAAGTATCTCGACTGACACGACATCGGCTTCGCCAGAGGATACGCTATTTGAGCGATTACGTAACGCCCGCCGTGTTAATCCGTCTATTACCTGCATCTCCGAGTCGTAAACCACGGTGCTCGGGGTATTCGTGGCCGGACCTCTCGAACAGAGCTACAGAGGGTCAGACCGACGCCCGATCCTCCGTCGTGCGGGTAGTTGACTAATCTCGCCTCGTCCGTCCTCTAAGGTTTGTTATAAGAGATAGGGTAGTACAGTAGGCACTACCAGGATTGTGAATCTTAGTGAGCCTTTGTATATATATATATATATATATATATATATATATATATATATATATATATATATATATATATATATATATATATATATATATATATAGTTTCTTAATAAACGTTGTAAATAGGATATCTGGTCTTTAAATAAATCTGCTACATCTATATAGAATTTCAGAAGGTCAGGGAATTGTCGGGGTAGCGATTAAAGCCCGCCACCCCGGAGGTAACTACACGGCCTGTTACAGCAAAGGCTACCGGACCCTCTTCACAGAGCTATCCAGGCACTCTGGTCACAACCGTGGCCAGAGTCTTGTGACGAGGTCGCAGACACCCTCGTAGGGAGTAAACCCTTTCAAAATCTGGCGCCCGAGACTGTTTCCGTAAATACGTCAATCTATTACACTGCATAATTCACCCCGCAAGTCAGGCCTCGTTACAAATTAATGTCACATATGTTACTTATGGGGGTATAATTGCTAACAGTGGTATGAATAGGTGATCTTATAAGTAGACTTGTTCTGCTAGTTGGAAGGTAGAAAGTATCATAGCTTCTAGCATTAATTCTAGGTACAAGAAATTTAATCTGTCCAAGCAGTTCTAAGCAATCTAGCAAATTATTTAAAAGCTTATAAAGGAACCTTATAGAAGTGACTTTTCTGCGAGACGTAAAGACTATAAACGCCACACCCTGAAGCAGGATCAAATGATCAAATCCACGAGGAGGATGTTCCCGTATAACTTTAAATCTAAAGAATTTCAGAGACCTCATCTGGACTGACTCAAGGCAACACTTTTGAGAAGAATAATATGGAGAAAAAATTTGTGCTCCAATTTCGCTACTGGTATGTACAAGTGAAAGATAAAGAGCACGATTTCACTATACTACAGTTTCTAATTATGATGCCAAGCATAGGAAGGGCTGAACTTACCACTCACTCTATGTGTAAGTTGAAAGATGATTTCTTGTCAAAGGTAAGGCCTAGATCTTTTGTGATGCTACATCTAAGGATTAATGAGGCATCAATAATGTAGTGATGTTTGGTGCAAGCTATCCTCCTTGAATATTATACCACAATACACTTTGACAAGTTCAGGTACAGTCTATTATAACACACCACTCACCAACTCTATCTATTGCACATTAAAACTCTATACAATCATCAAATCCACTTATAGAAGAGTAAATTTTAAGATGTCAGCAAAAAGAAGGTGATTGGCTTGCAAAACAAAGCTCACGTCGTTGATGAAAAGTGAGAAGAGTAAAGGTCCGAGGTTAGGTCTCTGGGGGACACCTGAAGTTGTGTAATAACAATTGGAATCAAAACCACTATAGGAGACAAAATCAAGCCTCCTATTCAAATATGATCTGAAAAAGAAGCAGAGAGAGGCCTGCAGATTTAAGTTTATCAAGTAACACCAAGTCCATATAAATTATGCTAACCTGACCACCCTGCCTATCAAGAGTATTAGCAATAAATGGTGTGATGCAGGATAGATTGGAGACAGTAGACCTCTTTTCCATGAAGCCATGTTGACATGGTGAAATCATGTTTTTGAAAGATGGGTAGATGAGATTATAAATGGCGATTTCAAATACATTAACAAAATTGCATAGAGCAATAGTTAGTAGTTGGAAATAAAGGACCTATCACCATTGTTCAAGGTGGGAATAACCTTTGCTATCTTCCAAAAACTCAGTATTTTGCCCAGATTCGCAAGAGCTGGGAGCACTATTAGAAGGTGGAAGGTATACACTCTGAAAATAACCTGCAAGTACATTAACTAGAGATTCTGGTGTCTCAAAATAGCACCATTATCACCTTTCATTAAACCAGGAAGTCTTGAAGATCGCCTCTTATTTTGGATATATGACCAGAATGTTTTAAAGTCATCACTTATGGATGCCATGACCCGATGCAGGTAGGCATTGTAAGTCGCCGAGATCTGACACTTCATAACTGATCTCAAGTGTGTAAATTCTTGAAGTTGGTATTCAGATTCACTATTTTTGAAATGTGCAAAGTGGCAAGCCTTTCGCTTGAGGTACCTAATAATGGAAGCATCAAACCACGCTGGCTTTGAATAAGGGAACATGTTTGTCAAAACAGGTGTACTGTTAATGATAAAAGATGGAGCTTGCCTGATTTGTGTAAATTCATCCTACAAGACAGTCTCAAGAAATGCCCAAAAGCGAGCTATAGAGTCCTTCAAAATCAGCTTTTCTGAAGTTGTATGTTTTACGGGATCTGTTAGAAACAACGGGTGATTGTCCAGAAATCTGATTCAAAAATTTTGGATGAATAACTAGTGCAGGATGATGCCCATCCTCAGGAACAATGGACAGCTCATTCTGTTGTATAGAATACTCACAGTCTAAAAAAACTAGGCCAAGAAGTTGCTGGTTCCCATTCAGTACATCATTGTACTGCAGAAAAATCAGAAAATTTGCAAACTGTTGGATTGACTCACTCTTAGCATCAGCAATATCATTACTTACAAGATGAGGTGCATTAACAGTAAAACATTTCCCTCATACAAAATGGGATGCTGTTCAAGGCTATCAAAAAATATCACCATCTGATAAGCGCTAGTCTGAGGAGGAATGTAGGCTAACAATATATAAAGACTAAACGAGCACTTCCAACCTACAACATCAATAGTTGGTGTGGACTCAGTAACTGATGTTAAGTGAAGCGGAGTGGGATCCAAGAGACTGTGAACTGCCAGTAATGATCACCACAACACACTTTACCACACGCTACAAGACCTCTGTTGCGCCTGAACACGCAGAATCAATCAGGAAACGGCTCAGCATCAAGAACATCATCCTGGAAACTGGTCTCAGTAAGTGCGATGATAGAATGCTCACTGGATGCAACTGCAGAATAGAAATTGTCTACTTTGGTTCTAAGACCACACACATTCTGGTAGTATAATGAGAGGTGAAAATTGTAAAATATAATGGCACGAAAATGCTTACGTTTTTTGGCCGATATTAACTTTTCAAGTTACTGTTAACAACACAAATAGCGCTCGTACGTCAAAACATTTCCAGTAAATATAACGTCAAAAATGTCAATCTTTATGATAACGAAGTCAGTAGATGGCAGCACTAGGTTTGCCCAATCACAAAATATAAAAGGTAACCCTCTTATAACAACTGAAAGTTAAAAACTGGTTCTTTCAGCAAGTTTTAGGTTATTTTTACATTAATCACGCCTTAATTCCTTTTATTTTGGTACTTTTAATATTACAAATTAATTAAACGAGACTGTTTTAAATCAAACACACTATAAACAATTTCCAACATACAGGAATATGAACACACACTTACCGATATTGAAGCATCTTGTAACATAGATAAAAAATACTTGTGGCCCGCATCTCTAACCAAATCAACCTGACACGTCTATAGAAAAAAATAGTTTAAGTTAGTAATCTGTCAATTTTATTCAGATTCTAGCACCTACATAATCAACAGCTAGTATTTTAGCCCAGATAAACACCAGGAGAGGTCTCAGTTCTTTGGCACAGCTTTGTAACAGCTTTAGTACATACGGAAAGATGCCCACTGACAACGCTAAGTTCACAGCCCATGGTCCTAAATCTAAGAATTTTCCCAGTAAGTCCAAAGCACGTACTCGATGAACTTGACTAAGTAATACTTGCAGAACTATCGGGAGTTGTTCTGGTGGATTGCGCTTTTGAGAATCAGCTGCAAGACAAAAATTTATATTAAAAAAAAAAAATACAAAAAAACAATGCCGAGGAAATTTATGTTACATGTTACGCTAATAAAGAAAAGGTACGTTTTCCTTGATTTTTTTTTTAAGTTTAGAAAAGTTTCCATACTAACTAGAGCCTCCAAAAATAAAGATTTATTACAGAAAGCAAACAATTTGATTAGAAAACGTTATATAAGTGCAAATTGCAGACATGAGGGACCCTACAACCAAGGGATACAAGTTACAACAGGTTTGTTCATTCTCCTCTTTTTTAAACTATATTAGACATGGTTCTGGAAGATATTATCTCAACTATGGAGGTTATATAAGTTTGATAGCACATTAATATTGTGAGGGGTATTGTTCCTCTAACGGTTTATCTCTCTTCTGATTTCTATTAGTGTTCTAACCTGATATCGGAGAAATGAATATCTAAATAAATCTGACCGGTGCTCGGCAGTTTCTGTGTACAGGGTGATTCTTTATAATGTCGCCCCCCTTTAACTTTGTTATTTTAAGTGTCCCAAAAAAATTGAAAGTATGGTTATGTAGGTGCTAAAAAATACTTTTTTTCTACGAATAAAAAAAATTTGAAACATTTTTCAAAGTTTTTTTATTCGTAGAAAAAAAGATCATTATCAGTATACAGGGAATACCAAAAAGTTCATTTTTTTTAATGGATCACCCTATATGAATTTATTTTTCGATTCCTCATAAAATTCTAAGCATAATTTATATAACATACCGTGTATTTAAAATGAATAGTTTTTGAAATATTCGCATTTCAAACGTTATCACAAATTTTATTAAACCAAAACAACTGTTACAAATCAAGAAAACTAACAATAAATAATATAAGAAAAACAGTTTCTAATTAAATATAAAGATGCTCTACTGGGCCTCCATCTTCTTCAACACATTGTATAAGGGTTCTTCGCATTTTCTCTAATGAATCTGTTATGAATGCTGAGTTATTTTCATTTAAACTAATAATTTCATTCCGTGTCAAATCTTTAAGATGATCGAGGTTTTCAATTTGGTGGTCATATATACGGTTTTTTATATAACCCCAAAGAAACGCATCTATAGGTGTCCGGGGCTGTTTGCAGGCCATTTAATTGGCACATTTCTTCCGATCCATTCAGGAAACCTTTCACTTAGGTAATTACGCACAGCACGAATGTTGTGTGTGTGTGTGTGTGTGTGTGTGTGTGTGTGTGTGTGTGTGTGTGTGTGTGTGTGTGTGTGTGTGTGTGTGTGTGTGTGTGTTGGGGGGGGGTGCTCCAGCCTATTGAAAAATTATATTTTGTAATCTATTTAAAGACAAATCGTCTAAATGTTCTTCAAACTCGTTTTCCAATAAATCTAAATAGCGGCCTCCATTTAAAAAAGTATCAAAAAAATACAGACCGATAACTCGATCGCCCAGGATACCACACCACACATTCACGGATTGTCGCCCTTGAAACTTAAATTCCCTAAAAGAATGTGGATTCTCTCTTGCCCATTGTCTGGTATTTTTTCGGTTAAACAGGCCACTAGTAGAAAAGGTAGACTCGTCAATCCATAGAACTGTTTTCAAAAAATTGTTATTTATGTTTATTCTGTCTACAATCAGTTGACAAAATGCGACCGATCATCTTTTTGCATTTGGGTAAGCTTTGTAGTGGGTTTAATCTTATATGGCTTTAGATTCCATTTTCTTAACGTTCTTTGGACTTTACTGTATGAAGTGCGCTGAATATTTTCTTGTGTTGATCGTAATGTCTTTGAAATATTTCTTATGAAATTGTTTGGATTCCTTCTATAGCAAGTAAAATATTCAATTCTGCATTTTCATCTACGTTCACAGCAGTTCTTTTTCTCCTTTGTAAATTTGACGTTTCTTGAAACTTCCTATATATAGATGTGAACATTTTTCGAGTTGGGACATGCATACCGGGATTATCTTCTATCATATGTCTAATGGCAGCGTGACAATTTAAATTATTTTTAATATAATAATTCTTGTTTCTCTGTCCAAGTACGGTATGGAGTTGTAAATCTGCCCTTAACGAATTGGGCAGCTGTAATGAGGTGTCGCTGGTCTGGATACCGGGTCACTCGGACCATGACGGCAATGTTGCGGCCGAAGTGCTTGCCAAGAGTGGGGCCCAGAGTGACTTTGTTGGACCAGAACTGGTGCTGGGGATAACATCTTGCACAGCAAAACGCACCTTAAAGACCTGGACAGAAAGAATGACAATCCAATATTGGCAAAATCTTCCAGGATTAGCCCACTCTAAGGCCTTCATAAATGGCCTGTCTGAGTCAAGGGCTAAAAAGCTTCTAGAGTTGAACAGACAACAACTGAGAACTCTAGTCGGCCTGTATACAGGACACTGCCGCTTGCGGCACCACATGCACTGTATTGGGGTCGGTCAGGAGACCGAGTGCCGGCTGTGCATGGAGAATGAAGAAACAGCAGAGCATGTGCGGTGTTACTGTCCGGCAGCGGACAGGACTAGATACCTGCTCTTTGGCAAGGTAAAGCTTGCTCCAGAAGACCTGGATCAACTTTCGCCCACAAAGATTATCGATGTCTGCAGGAGGCTGGATTTGTTGGGCGAAATATAGACTTTAGGCGTGAGCCACAATAGACCTTAAGGTCGCGGTGGAGGGCCGATATGGCCACTCACATACAAACCTAACCTAACCTAAGTACAGCATTTTTACTTACTAACCAATACAACTACAACAATATTGACAGAATGTCACTGTCAGTTATTTGTTTTAAATTAAAAGCGTGGTATCCTAGGACTTCTTGATTTGTAACAGTCTTTAATAAAATATTTGATGATAACGCTTCAATCGCAAATATTTCAAAAACTATTCATTTTAAGTACATGGTATGTTATATAAATTATGCTTAGAATTTTACGAGGAATCGAAAAATAAATTCATATATAGGGTGATCCATTGAGAAAAAAAATGAACTTTTTGGTTTTCCCTATATACTAATCATTTTTCAAATTTTTTATACATAGAAAAAAGTATTTTTTAGCACATACATAACCATACTTTCAATTTTTTTGGGACACTTAAAATAACAAAGTTAAAGGGGGGCGACATTATAAAGAATCACCCTGTACATATTAGAATTAAACTAATAATTTAATTAGTAAAAGTCTAATTAAAAACAGTGAATCCGTCACAGTATAATAATATGGAGAGACAACTACAGAAACTCCAAAATATAACAAATAAAACTGATTAGATTAGATTAAATGCTAGAAATAACAACCCTTTTACAATCAATGGTTGTATACTAGAGGATTTTAAACAGTTTGCATAACTAGGAAACAAAGAGGCACAGAGTCTGATAGGGGAATAACAGAAACACAGACAGCTTTTGGAATGCTATGGCCTCTCTGGAATTTGTCACAAAATTCCACACAAACATCAAGTTTGTGATTCAGTATGGGTGCATAACTAAAGCCATAACCATGGATACATGATTAGACAGGTAAACCGATGGTCAATGCTTGTAATGCATTAAATATCGCACGTGAGTTTGGTGTGTGTGCGAGCAAGAGAGAAAGTAACAACACAGTCCGGCAATTAGTTTGGTACAACCGAGAAGCAATAAGATGCTTTTGTGCAATTTTATTACAGTGCAGCTGGTAGTGTCTGTTTTACGAATCACACATTAATACCTTACGATAAATTGTATTAAGTTGGGAATTTTATGCAATACCTCGAAGGTACTGCTCTGCACCTGGATGATATAGTGGCTACAACAATAATAATAATGAAAAAGTTCCATTATTTGAAATTCCTGATAACAAATTAAAAGAAAGGAGCGATGTAACACGCTGTGCAACCAGATATTTAACAGTTAAGACACTCAAAGGATGCAATATGTGATGTCATTACAGAAACTTGTGTCATGCTCAGATTTGACATCAAACTTATTCAGTGAGTCTTGTATTCCAATTTCTTGACAATAAATGCTCGTTTTAAATAATGTTGTATGTAATAATAGGGTACACATTTTAGAAAGTAATATGTTAACACAGTACCCAGTGCAAATAAAAAAATCAAATTTCCAGACATTTCCAGGCACCTCAACTAAATTTTTCATAATACATACTCAAAACTGAAGACACACATCTTTGAATACTTTTTGTATGAATAATTTTTTTTTTTAACTGAACAGGAGCCTTTATCTAGCCAACCAAATTTTATAGAATAAAATGTCACTCCAAGCACCTAATTGTTTATCGAACCAGTTGTGTGAAAGACCCTGTATACAGAGTACCCAGCAGAAAACAAAAATCGAATGCCCTGACATTTCCAGGCCACTCGAGTATTTTTTTATGAACAAAATAAATAAAAATTACGAACATAAACTTACATAATCAAAAACATAAGTATGCTTAACTCCATTAAGTTATATAATATATAGCATTTTGGAGAAGAAAAATTGCAATTTTTTCACGGAAAAACTTGACTTTCATAACTGGCCGACGAACTTAGCATCCAGAAAGAATTTTCCAGTGTGATGGAATAAACCAGAAGTCTCTTGGTGGCGTAGAACTTTCAACATGATCATAAAGGTTAAAATAGAATAAACCCATTCACAGCACAGCTCCAGCGGCCAATACCTAAAACGCATTTTGCATTTTATGCATTCAGGGAAAAACATTCCAAGTGGGATGTACATGTAAGACATATTTGAGAGAGAAGAAGAAGGCGTTATTTATATCGGCGCATGATGTGGCATACGCTGTCCTCATTGACGGATTTAATTGATATTGGTACCAAAGGTAAGCCGCATTGTTATCAGATATATTTTCCTAGGTATGAGAAAACTATTTACGTGAGAAAATTCATATAATATATATGAAATCAAAAAAAAAAAATGCATCTGCTAGTGACGAAATTTTACAAATATATAATTTCCAGGTCTACTAAATGATTTCCATGACATTTGAGTTAAATCACAAATTACCATGACATTTCCCTGACATTGTAGGGGGTATTTCACATTCCCTGATTTTTCCAGGTTTTCCCGGTTTTCCAGGCCGCTGGGTACCCTGTGTATATGAAAAATCTAAATAGTGTTGAAGTATTGTATGAGTCAAAAAATCTCACATCATATTAAAACAATTTCTGTGATAAGTGTAGGTCATTAAGAAGGCTGTTTTTTTTAGGGCAATACAGCTTTAGTTAATTTTTAAACTCTTGTATTTTGTAATTTCCCACCGTGTTCACTTTTCTTTTGTAGGATTACACAATTTAATTATGAAATACATATTATTATAGCTTAGAAGCTAATAAACATAGCCGTAACGTATGTATTGAGGTTGTAAATTACAAAGGTATTGAAAAGCAATAATAAGTTTCCAGTAATTTAAAAATACATTATATGCCTCATTTTTGTTGATAAAAATAAACAAGAACAAAAGATACAGCATTGTGGAAATTAATGTCAACACTGGGAATTTCTGTTATTTCAACACTACTGTGCAATTCTGACACGTTTCTCGACATATCCCATAACCTGTCCATCTGCATTAAGTTATTTTCTATGTCAGTCGTTTTGCCAGTTATTGTGACTAAGTTACGTGGTTTTGTTTTTGTTTTTGGGAGAAATTTCATATGTGGCATCATGAACATTACGCCAAGGAAAAGAGAAAGGGTAATTACACTTAGTGAGCACACAAAGTCTCTGTTGTTCAGTGGTAAGAACGTGTGAAGGGTACTGGGTCCGATCCCAGGATTCTCCTTTCACTTTTGCAGTACATATTAAACAATAAACATCAACCGTGGTTGTGGCATTGTATTTGACCAAGTTGAATGCCTGCACGTTCCACCCTTCAGAGGGGCGTAAAATCGTCGGTCCCATGCCCATGCGATGTTGGGCACGTTAAAGATATCTACCCTCCTTACAGAAAGGCAGGGTTCGGAAAATTTTCCAGAATAGTGGGGTGGAACTGCTCCCTGGCGTCAGTGACTGGCCATAGTTGAGAAAATCGACCAACGTTAAAGAAACGAAAAAACACACACACTTAGTGAGCACACATCCATGACACAAAGGGACATTGCTAGTGAGTGTTCTGTGAGCTTGGAAGCCGTAAATAAGATAATTAAACAAAAAAGGAAGTGAAAATTCACAACTCTACAATTTGCAGACACCTTTTGGGGGGAGGAAGAAAAGCTGATAATTCAAAAGAAACAGTTTCTGACGGAGGCTATGGTAAAAAAGACTGATTTGGGCAAAAAAATAATCTTATTGTATAAAACACTGGAAAAATGCCTTGTGTTTAGATGAGACACAGTTTTTGGGCAGGGGTACCAATCAAAATTCATCCGAAAAGGTGTGAACAAAAAGTTAACTGCAACTCACTTCGTCTAGTAAGTGAAACGTCTAGTCAAAGAGATGTTTTGTGGCTGTTTTTCATATATGGGAACAGGGAAACTTATACCTATCAAAGGCACGATGAAGAGTCAAAAATATAAAGAGATGTTAGAAATGTGTTTGTCCAGAGACCTGAAAAAGTTCAAGCAGTTGGCAGACTAATCTTTCAGCAAGATTCAGTGCTGTGTCATGTTTCCAATAATATGGTAAAATATTTCAAGGCAAAAAGATTAGCCTTCTAAACTGGCCCGGAAACTCACCGGACATTAATCCTATTGAGAACTTGTGGTTTATATGCGAGGTCAGATTGCTAAAAATGGATTGCAAAACAAAAAGGAAGATAATTGAGGCTGTCATTAATGTGTGGTTTCTAGATAACAATATCAAGTATAATTACAAAAAATTAATTGCCCCCAAAAGGGGACATATACCATATTGAATCATACTAAACGGTTTATAAACTACACTGTTTCCTTAAAAAAGAATGAGAATTAAAGGCTTTTTCCAGCAGACAATGTATTTATTTTTAACCCTATGTGTTTTGTTTCATCTGAACCATCTTCAGCGGTTAAAGACCTAGAATTGAAAAAGATGGTTGTCAGAAACTATGTTTCTGGTAGGTCTTACATGCGAGCATTACACAGCAGCTACAGAAAGCGCAAAGGTCTAACAAAAGCTAATGTCAAACATCACAACTAGGCCTGAAAGGCCATGCAAACTAAACTGACAATGTCAAGACATAGTTTCTGACAACCAGCTTTTTATATTCTAGGTCTCTAACCCCTGAAGATAGTTTAGATGAACCGAAACACATAGCGTTAAAAATAAATACATTGTCTGGTATAAAAAGCCTTTAATTCTCATTCCTTGTTAATCATGTCAAACCCATACCTGTTGACGTTTATAAATAATATAATGTTTGTATTTTTTTCTTTCAATAAACTATTTCTAATGTAAATCTGCCTGTGTTCACATTATTTTGCACAATACTGTATGATGATACTACTATTACTGTAGAATTTTTTAAGCTTACCTCCATCTAACCAAACCTCAAAAGCTGTCAGCTGGTCTTCAAAGAAAGGTAGGTGCTTAAATTGTTCCTCACGGCTCACAATGCGGGGCAATTGTGACAAACACAGATCGACAGAAAGATCCCAGGACCTCCACATCGGATGCAGATGGGTTTCTGGTAAACTTGGTGAACTGACTGGAGTACAGTCGCAGGAACGCATGATCCTCTCTGCCAGTAAGAAATTACGAAACAGACTTGCCACAAGTAAGTCTTGACGGAATAGGGTTTGAAACAAATCTATAAAATAATTTAAAAAAACAGATAGATTGACTTTTACTAAAAGGTCATATTATACAACCTCTTGGCAGTACGTTCCAAGCAATGGTGTCAGTTATTGCTGTAAAAATCCAGTTAAGTTCTCCTAACATGGTTCTCCTATCAGTTATTTGACCTGGAATCCTGTAAGAAAAATAAATTTTCATGTTCAACTTTTGGAGACAGATTGTAAAATGACAAGCCAGCGGATGCAATAATAACAATGAGTGTGTATAGCCGACATAACTGTGGACTTGCAATGGAACTGAACTGCTTGCTGACTATAATAGTAATAATAACAATAATACCATTTATTGCTGTAATCCATGTATACAAAATATAATCGTGGATATTAGCACAACCACAGAAAAAAAAAGTGTAATGACTGTTTTAGTTTTCTCTTAAATATACCCCGTTCCAACATTTGCAACTGGTTGGGTAAGTGATTTTTAAAAGTTTTAATACCCATGTGTAACATGTCGCGTGTATTTAATAAGCGTGACATGTCACACGTGTCAACGCCGTTCACTTTTAAGCTTCTGAATTAACCCCTTTTGTGACGTCAGCATCCAAGTCCCTTCAGTGACGTCAAACTCGGCGGTCGCATGTGCTACCGCACTCGACTCATGGAAATGCACTTCCGTACGAGCTAGTTTTATGACATATTTGCGATAAGAGGATCGTTATATATACGCTTGCGACACATGCCAGGCTCTCTTCTGAATCGACCTTAAGAAATGAAATATTACAGTTAAATTCTACTCGGAAAGCAGCATGCCTGAATGGGTGAGTTTTATATGTAAATATCGACTTATTTCCAGTTACTCGTACATTCCTTTGCTTGGTAATAATGGTAGATTGCTTGCTAATGTATGTGTGTTGAAATTACTTTCAATTATTGCTTTCTTTATTATAAGTTTTATACTGTTAACAGGTGGCTTGTGGTAGCGTTAGTTCGGTAATTAACTGCTATTGTACTGTTTTAAATGCATTGTAGCGAAGTCATTTAAGATTTTGTTTCATATAAGCCCTGAACCATTACTCATACCGATGGAATTTTATAGCACCCCGTTGGTTGGGAGGCGGCCTTCATCACCGCTGTTTAGGAGGTGGCCGTCATCACCGTTGGTTAGGAGGCGGCCTTCATCACCGTTGGTAGAGGTCTCTTCAACCACATAGTAAAGAGCTCCCTCCAACAACATCGCTAGTAAGGAGCCCCCAAATGAACATCGTAAATGGTTGACCTTCCAACAACACTGTAAGTGAGGAGCCCCCTTCAACACCACAGTTAGGGAGGAACCTTTAACACCATCGTAAGTGAAGAGCCCCCTAAGTGGCACATCGCTAGGGACGAACCCTCAATAAGAACATCGTTAGGAAGGAACCTTCTTCAACATCGTTAGTAAGGAGCCCCCTCAACAACATCATTAAGGAGTCTCGTTTAGCACCATCGCCAAGGAGGACCCCTTCAACCTGAAGCTAAAAGTTAAGTACACTGTTTATCTGTGGCATTCTTTTTCTTTTGTAGAGTGTGCCAACAATTGATTTTTACAGTGTTATAAGTAATCAAGTCATATTTTCCTTTCATCTAATTTATTAAATTCAATCCACTGCATTATATTTATTTATTTTTATTTATTGTTATCTTAATCATACAGCATGTCTCACAATAATTTTTTAAATAAACTAATTTTATTCATAATGCCTGATTTCATTTGTGCCTCTTAAAACCTACCAACTGCAAGTGCCTAAACCCAAGCCCTGAGATAAGTTGTATCTTGAATCTTCGGTCGCTTCCTGCAGCTAGGGCTCCGCCCTCTGGCTGCGTAATCTCTAGTGGCTGTCTCTGAAGTTGTATCATGTCATATCATATTATATATATATATATATATATATATATATATATATATATATATATATATATATATATATATATATATATATATATATATATAATATTTTTCGTTATACTGTCTCCGCAAGGCTGGGCTAAGTAATATAATTTTAGTTATACATTCATAATGGGCCATTTGCAATCAACTCCAAGCGACGTTGATGACACTTAAAATAAAATACTAATTTTTTTGCATTATTTTAAGAACTAAGGAACCACTAAAGTTTTTTAAATGGTTTAGAAGTCGTTCACCCAGGTGTAGGTATTTTATTTTTAAAGTTGAAGTCAAGTGTAAATTTCTTTAAACAAAATATTCAAACTTATGATCAAATTGTGAGCTATTAGGAGTTAGAATTTGGGTTCCTTGTATTTTTGCAGGCGAGTACACATTCTGGCAATAATACGGACAAAAAAAAAAAACACCTCAAAGACCACTTAGAAAAAGTTTAAACTAAAAAGGTCAACAAGAATGAAATCTGAAAATAAAAGAAAAAAATCATATCTCGAAAACTACAGAGAATCGCATAACATACATGGGGGTTAAATCGATTGGTATTAGTACCCCCTAACCACAAACTTTCACCGGTACACCCTCTATGGTACACCTGTATATTGCAGTTGCAGAGATATATAAGACAGATAGTAAGTATCCTCAATCTTTTAAATAGATCGAAAGTATACATCCGCTAGGAATCTTATCATCATGGTAAGCAAGATGCTCTCTTCTCTTAATACCAGGAAAGCCTCTGGCCTTGACGAGATCCCAGCAATTGTTCTGAAAAAATGCGCACCAGAACTTGCTCCTGTCCTGACTCGTCTGTTTCAGATATCTTATAATAAAGGCATATTCCCTAGTAACTGGAAAACTGCTCGAGTACAACCCATCCCCAAGAAAGGATCCAAAGCGCTTCCTAGCAACTACAGGCCTATTTCTCTCCTTTCAGTCGTCTCTAAAGTGATGGAAAAGTATATAAACACCGAATTACTAAAATTTCTTGAAAACACAGTCTAATCCACGACAGGCAGTATGGATTCCGTCAGCGCAGATCGACTGCCGACCTCCTTTCCTTTGTCACCCATTCTTGGAACAAGTATATGGAACTACATGGTGAATCCCAGATTGTCGCTCCAGACATATCCAAAGCATTCAACCAGGTCTGGCAGGCAGCGCTGCTTAATAAACTTCCGGCCTATGGCCTACCACCAAAACTCTGTACCTGGACAGCAAATTTCCTCTCCAACCGGAGCATTTGTTGTCGTGGATGGCCATTCCTCTAAACTGTATCCAATTAATGCAGGAGTTCCTCAAGGTTCAGCTTTAGCCCCTAATTTGTTTATTCTCCACATCAATGACCTCCTCTCTAGCACATCCAACCCAGTCCACAGTTACACGGACGACAGTACCCTCCACTCATATATACAATATTCTAAGCCTGTCTCTCTAGCCCAATTAGATGAGGATCGCAGACTCATGGAGGGTTCTGTCTCCGTGGATCTCCAAAAAATATTAGACTGGGGAAGCAGAAATCTTGTACAATTCAACCCCACCAAATATCAATCTTGCTTTCTTTCTCATAAGAGATACACCAGCCCTAGACCCATCACAATGAACAACCAAGTTATTCAAAGTAATGAGTCCTTTTCTCTTGTTGGCATTTTTATGGATCGACATCTCAATTGGCACCAACATGTCACATGAATCGCAGAAGCGGCTGCCTCTTCCAGGCCCGCAAATACTTTTCGCCAGCTAATCTCTATACCTTATATACTTCACAAATAAGGCCAAACCTCGCGTACTGCTCCCACATCTGGGGTGCAGCTGCCGCTTCTACACTCGCTATCCTGGACTCCATTCAAAAGAGAGCTATATGTCTCATCGGTGACTCTACCCTCACCCAAAGGCTGCCATTCCTTGCCCACCGACGTGCTGTTGGTGACCTCTCTCTCTTTTATAGATATCTACACGGGCACTGCTCAGAGGAGCTCTCTTCCATAGTTTCCTCACCTGCTGCCTCCAACAGATCTACCAGGGGAACAGAGCGAATGCACCCTTTTACTGTCCAGGTTGCCAGACAGAACATCTTGTTATGCCCGCTCTTTTGTCCCGAGGACTTCCAAGTTGTGGAATTCCTTGCCGGCACATGTTTTTCCTTCTCCTCCGAACCTCCAAACCTTCAAGTCCAGAATTAACAAGTTGCCTCTTTCCTCCTTGTGAACACCCACGGTACGATAGTATTTAGGCTGTAAGCCCTCATGGTGTGTTGCTGATTAAAAAAAAAACTTTTTTGTAGCATAAATATGCGCTGAACCATGGGTGTAAATACCACGTGTATTTATTTTATAATGAATAACAAAAAAAAAACAGAACAAATAGGGCACTGACAATAAGCAAAGTTACCTACCTTTATTCTCCAATAATGCAGGAACATAAGCTTCGTTTTTCTGTATTCACACACAACACCTCTAGGGACCTCGTGTCTCCCAAAGGACTTACAAACAAAATGGATATTTAGAGACCTCGTGTCTCTTCAAGGGGTTGAAAGCAATTCGCTTTCTCGAGACCTCTTGCCTCTTCAAGGACTCAAAAACAAGTGGCAGAGGGATGCAAGCTTCTCTCCCTTCTCTCATTCTTCTTCCCCCTCTCTGGTCTTCTGGCGGAAACCATTAGTAACACTTACTCTATGTCAGTGTAGCGCGCGACATTTGAATTTAAAAGTGACAGAACAACGAGCATGAACATTCCGCCCACCAAAATAAGGATTTATTTTCACAATTATATTGTTTCTCAAATAAACAAACAAAACAAAAATTTACAATAAGCACAAAAAACAAAAAACTGAAGCTATTGGATTTATAATTAACTGTACAAAAAATTTCAAGGCAGACGTATTACTGCGATGGCAACAGACATAACTTCGTCAGAGGCCTATCAAAAGTGCCACTACTAGTGCGAACTTGAGCTACCCGAGCTATACCATCACGGCCTGGGTATAGTTGCATAATGCGTCCGAGCTTCCAAACAAGAGGTGACGAAGTCTCATCTTTAATCACAACTAAAGCTCCGATCGGGGGGGACGTTTGCACAGTATCCCACTTACCACGCTGCTGCAGTGTATGCAGGTATTCGTTCTTCCAGCGGCGCCAAAAGTCCTGGTGGATCCTTTGCACCAGCTGCCAGCGTGACAAGCGATTCATACTTAACAAAGTCAAATCAGCATCAGGAGGAGCACCTAACGGTTCCATTGTAAGAAAATGTCCTGGGGATAGGGCTAACAGATCATTTGGATCAGTACTCGCACTACACAATGGTCGAGAATTCAAAACTGATTCCACTTGAGCAAGCAACGTGGACATTTCCTCAAAGGTCAGAATCTGCAAACCGATCACCCCTCGCAAATGAGTCTTGACTGAGCGCACTCCTGCCTCCCACAGACCTCCAAAATGCGGAGCTGATGGGGGGTTGAAATGCCACTTAATGGTACAAGCATCTGCTGCCCCCTTTGCATAGTTTAAGAGCTGCTTATTTGAGCCGACGAAGTTGGTACCTCTATCGCTATACAAATTGTCACATCTTCCTCTGCGAGCCACAAACCTCCGAAGAGCTGCCAAGAAGGCTTCAGCTGAAAGATCAGACACTACTTCCAAATGGAGGGCCTTCGTTGCCATGCACACAAACAAACAAATATATGCTTTCACCTTTCGGACACCTCGATATCTGCCCTGTGTCACAAAAACTGGACCTGCAAAATCAACTCCGCTGTGTGAAAACGGCTTCAACTGAGAAACCCTGGCAACTGGCAAATTAGACATCATCGGTGCCATGGGAGTAGGATTCACTCGAAAGCAACGATAGCACCTTGACAAAACATGATGAATAGCTCTCCGAGGGGACAAAATCCAAAACTGTTGCGAAAGCAAATGAAGCAATGTGCGAGGACCAGGATGAAGATTGACATGGTGTGTGTGTGCAATGATTAACTCGGTGAGACGATGTGAGCGGGGCAACAATATAGGGTGTTTCACTTCAACTGGAACATCAGCTTGACGAAGGCGACCGCCCACCCTAGGATACCCTCTGTATCCAGAAAGGGGGCTAACTTATTTATTGCCCTCGCACACCTCTCACCTTTAACCAAGGATGCTATTTCCCTTTGAAATACTTCACCTTGAGCACATTTGATAAGCATATGAAGCGCCTCCTGTAATTCGGTGGCTGTCAGAGATGCAGTAGTTCGGTCAGATGGAGACACCCTACAATTTCGCACAAACCGCTGACAATATACAACAACACCCTGAATTTTCCGTAGATGCGAAAAGCGATTCAAAAGTTTACTGAGCCACTCCTCATTTGCCAAAGTAACTAGTACGGGGAGAGTTCGTTGCTCCGCCAGGCACTCTTCTGGCGGCTCAAAACGCAACGACTTGGGCCAATTTTCTCTTGCCAATTTTAGCCAGGCGGGTCCCGCCCACCATAGTGGATGCTCACAAAACCCAGAAGGTAACATGCCTCTCGATGCACAATCAGCTGGGTTTTCTTGTCCACTTACGTGATGCCATGACTCTGGAGGAATCTTCTCTTGTATGCTTGCTACTCGATTCCCAATAAAGGTCTTCCACCTATTGGAAGATGATTTTATCCAGGCAAGTGCCACCATAGAGTCTGACCAAGCATACATAGAGTTAAACTCAAAACGACCTTCATACACCCGACACACAAATTCCAGAAGCTTTGCCAACAATAAACACCCACACAATTCGAGACGTGGAATCGATATTCTTTTTAAAGGTGATACCTTGGACTTGGCACACAGAAAATTGATCCAAACTTGACCCTCCTCTGATACTTGTCTTAAGTAAACAACTGCAGCATACCCTCGCTCCGATGCATCACAGAACCCATGGAGTTCTGTACTGATGATATTATCGTGTTTTACGCCTCTGGGAATTGATAAACCTGCTAGCGCACTGAGTTGTGATTTATACTGAGACCACTGACCAACAATATCCTTTGAGGGCTTATCATCCCATCCCACTTTTTGCTCCCACAAGCACTGCATAAGATATTTTGCCAACAGGGTAACAGGAGACAAAAAACCCAGGGGGTCATAAATTCTTGCCAATTCCGAAAGAAGATTTCGTTTTGTGCACGGACGATCAATAGGTTCAACATTAAAAGAGAATGTATCACCTATGGGACACCACTGCAATCCTAAAATTTTCAACACTGATGGATCATTTAAATCTAACGATCGAGGTTGCTGACTATCAGCTGATACTGTGGACAACAGTTTCGAATTATTGCTGGCCCACTTCTTCAATTCAAAACCCCCCTTAGCAAACAACCCAATCAATTGCCGTTGCAACTCAAAAGCCTCTGACAATGAGTCGACTCCACTGACTACATCATCCACATAGAGATCGGACCGAACTAGCTTTGCTGCCAATGGAAAAGATGATTCCTCATCATCACAAAGCTGCATCATTGTTCGGATTGCCATGTGTGGGCTTGAGGAGACCCCATATGTGACAGTATTAAGGCGATATTTCTGTACAGGTTCCCCCTTTGAGAACCTCCAGAGAATTCTTTGATAATCCCTATGATTATCTACAACCAAAATTTGTCGATACATTTGCCGAATGTCAGCAGTAAATGCAATTTTGTTTGAGCGAAATTTCAACAACACAGTGGCAATATCTGTCTGCAACTTCGCTCCCACTAACAACGTATCGTTCAGAGATACACCATTCGTACTTTTGGAACTAGCATCAAATACCACCCGCAGTTTGGTCGAAAGGCTGTGAGGACGCAACACACAATGATGGGGAATATAGTATGCATCAGATGGTTCCACAGCTACATCTGATACCAGAGACATATGGCCAGACTCATAATAATCCCTGATAAACTCCGAATAGGACTTGTGCAACGCTGGATCCCTACTAAGACGTGCTTCCAGGGAGTAAAACCGCCTCAATGCAACACTGAAAGATTCTCCCAAACACGGAGTACCCTCACGAAAGGGCATATTTAAAATATATCTCCCAGCACTATTTCGGTGCTGAGTCTTCTTGAAGATTTCCTCACATTTTTTATCTTCCGGAGACATAACTAAACCTTGTGGTACCTGTTCCAAGCTCCAAAACTGTTTCAAGGTATGATCCAAGTCGACCAACGTGCATAAACTATTCACAACAGAATGAGACTTTGACTGTTCTACACTGCCCATAAGCACCCAACCAAAAACAGTATTGATGGCCACTGGTGCACCTCGAGGCCCTCTCTTTATTCCAGGTCTAACCACATGAGCATAAACGTCAGTACCCAACAAAATTTCAATGTCCCCTGGTATACCAAACTCTGAATCTGCCAACTCTAAGTTCTGAATATGTTGCCAGTGGCACTGCTCAATTTTAGCAGAAGGGATCTTGGAACAAATGTTCGGAATCACAATCATGTCCAACTCTAACTTTGTTGGCTCATAAATGGACTCTACTCGACATTTGAGAGTGCCTTGGCTAGCAAGCGAGCTCATTTGGTTCAAGCCTTGAACCATCACTGAACGAGATGAGGTGTTGAGCCCCAATTTTTCAACACACTGCTGCGAAATGAAATTAGCCTCACTCGCACAATCCAGGAGAGCTCGACATCTCCTAACCTTTCCATTTTTATCTCGTACTAATAGCATTATAGTTGCCAGTAACACGGACTGTTCCCTTTTTACCACACTTGCCAACACACGCAATTGCTCTGCACCTTGTGGCTCTTCCACAGGTGGCTTGTTTGAGTCACTCTCATCTCCCGATGCCGGTGCTTTTGGGAAGTGCAATAATGTATGATGGTGTTTATTACATACACGACAACTTGATGACTTGCACTCCCTGCTGGCATGCGAGTTTGATAAACAGTTAAAACAAAGATTATTCTTTTTTGCGAACGTATACCGTTTATGAGAGGATAAAGATAGAAATCCATCACACTTGAGCATGGGGTGCTCCTCCTTACAATAAGCACATACAAGCTTTGTGCTGGTAACAAAGGACGAAGCGGGCCTAGCAGTGGTTGCTGAAACATGCTGCCTTCTATTAGTCACATAATTGGAAGTTAAGGCAGTTGTCTCCATTGCTTTACACTGCTTTTCCAAGAATCTACATAAACTACTAAAACTGGGAATGTCCGATTCGCAAAACTCAAGCTCAAATTTTTGCTTAAGACTCATATCCACCTTTTGCAGCAACATGTTGAATTTAGTGAAATCCCACATGTCATGTTCAAACTGCTTCAACGCTTCCAAATTTTCACTGAATACAGACAACAACGTTCGTAGGGAAGAAGCAGATTCACTATTTGCTTTGGGGGCCTGTACAATACCCTGCCAATAATTGGTCAACAAAACCCGGGTATTGTGATACCTTGAGACCAGAGACTTGAATGCAATCCCATAATTGCTTCCCGTTAGCGGTAAATTCTTGATTAGGCCAGCTGCATCCTTCACTAACGAAGCACTCAAATATTGGAACTTTTCAATATCTGACAATGATTCGTTCTCATGAATCATTGTTTTAAACAGATCATAAAAGGTTGGCCAGTTTTTCCAATTTCCATCGAATTTTGGCATTTCGATTTTCGGTAACCTCAAATGTCTGTTTAAATTTGAAGTTGACATAATCGCGTTTGCGTTCGTTACTTCCTTTTCACTGAGAGATCGAGCGTTCGATGATTTGACAGAACACCGCGACTTACTCGATGCTCGACTCGATTTCGAACTACCGTGAAAAACGGATCGAGCTTGATTCTCAGCGGCTTTATTTGCATAACCTCTCAGTTCTCGATAGATAGTTTTTATAGAGTATTGCAGTTCATCGAATTTGTTCTGCATTTCATGCTCGCTCTCCAACTCTGATCGATCAACTACCGACACGATGTCCAAATGCAATGAATCAAATAGATTGACCAACTCATTCAACGCCTCAAAACGAACCTCAAATCTATTCAACCTATCTAAATCCACTACTGCGTCTATTTTGACCTGTTGAGCCACGTGCAATATGGCTTCTACTCGTCTATAAACGCTTTCGCGCTTATTTTTTAGCTGAATCAACTCCATTGTTCAACGCAAAAAAATTCCTAAACGCGATTTAAACAATATGCAAACGTGATTTCAACAATATGCAATTCGAGTATGTACCTAGTTATATACAAGCAATAACGTCACCTTGAAATTAAATGACTCAACACGGCAATAAACAATTACAAATTTACTAGACTAAAGGAAACAAGTAAAATTACTTCAAAAAATGGACTGTATCAACTAATAACAAAACAAAACAACTATAAAAATCCGGTCGATGGGCCAAATGTAAATACCACGTGTATTTATTTTATAATGAATAACAAAAAAAAAACAGAACAAATAGGGCACTGACAATAAGCAAAGTTACCTACCTTTATTCTCCAATAATGCAGGAACATAAGCTTCGTTTTTCTGTATTCACACACAACACCTCTAGGGACCTCGTGTCTCCCAAAGGACTTACAAACAAAATGGATATTTAGAGACCTCGTGTCTCTTCAAGGGGTTGAAAGCAATTCGCTTTCTCGAGACCTCTTGCCTCTTCAAGGACTCAAAAACAAGTGGCAGAGGGATGCAAGCTTCTCTCCCTTCTCTCATTCTTCTTCCCCCTCTCTGGTCTTCTGGCGGAAACCATTAGTAACACTTACTCTATGTCAGTGTAGCGCGCGACATTTGAATTTAAAAGTGACAGAACAACGAGTATGAACAATGGGAGATGACTCACAAAAGAGGAGACCATAATTGAGAGAGAACAAATTTTGAAAAATACATTTTAATCCTGATAAATTGAGACTGTGTTTGAGCAATCTTAATGTGAATCGACACATGTAGCCTAGCTGCTAGTTCATCACAATGTGCATTCCAC
Source organism: Tillus elongatus (assembly GCA_964006375.1). Classification (NCBI taxonomy): domain Eukaryota; kingdom Metazoa; phylum Arthropoda; class Insecta; order Coleoptera; family Cleridae; genus Tillus; species Tillus elongatus. Next base: position 79,299,511 of record OZ023268.1, on the reverse strand, counting down.
TTCAGTGTCTCTGCAAAATGGATTCTCAAAAACTGGTCTTTTTTCTGGATTGGGATATTTTGAACTCCTACTTTTTGGTCATAGGATACTGTGTTTTGTATATTGTGAAAAAACATATAATTCGTTTTATCAAAATTCAGAAACAATTTATTACCACAAAACCATGTCTATAAATTTTCCATATAGCCTTAGAATTTAGTGAAGGTTTGTTGGGTGAAGACAAAAATATCGACATGTCATCCGCACACATTGTTATAATTGATGCTTTAATGAAAGATGGTAAGTCACTTATATAATAAATAATAGAGGACCCAGCACGGGTCCCTGTGGCACTCAACATGTAACTGGTGGTGTGGGAAACCTACATGAGCACTTACTAGCGCCAGTATTAATGCTGTCCACACATTATTTCCTGTCACATAAATAAAAAGTAACCATTCAAGAGGCGTTCCTCCGATGCCATAACACCACAGCTTATGCAGAAATAATTCATGACGAATAGACCAACTGTCACGATTTTGCCATTAACATCTACAGCTGCCAACCATGCTAAAACTTATACAGTTCAAGCGTTACCATTTATTCAGTATTTATCCTCAGTGTAAGTTAATACTCCGATTTTTAATGAACGATCTTATGCGATTGAGAGGTTGCTTTTGTTTATTTATTACTTCTAACAAAAATGATGAGAAAATAAGCAATGGTGCTGCATTTTCAATGAGTGAAGATTGGAACCTGTAGTGAGCATTGATACATACAATTTGGAGAACCCAATTGATCACAATACAGCTTTTAGACCTGATAATCGTTTAGCTAACAAAGTTTGCGTCATCAGAGAGATGAATAAACTGTACTGCATTTTCAATTACAACTATTCTTTGACAGCATTGCATAAAATGACAGAGAAACTCCAGCCGACTCATTAAACAAAAGAGCCAGAATAAATATTATAATTCAGTTTTTCAAAGAACATATAATAGTGTGTTAATTTTGTTAAATAAAAAATTACCAAGTTATAAGAGTTTAAACGAGCACATTTTGGATGCAGCTTAAGTGTCATGATGCTCGTATTTATAAATGTTAATTGTTGACAAGTTAGCACTCTTAACCCTTGGTAAACAATTTAATTTATTTAATAATCGAATTAATTTTCTTAAATAAAAAATTACAAAGTTATAAGAGTTTCAACAAGCAGATCTCGAATGCAGCTTAAGTGTCATGACATTGTTCATTCTTATAAATGTTAATTGTTGACAAGTTAGCACTCTTGACCCTTTGTAAATTATTTAATTTATTTAATAATTTAATTAATTTAGTTAAATTATCGTTTCACTAACAAAGTTAGCGTCATCAGAGGATGAAAAATTCTACCTACCTTAAAAACTAACATCATCTTATATACTAAAATTTAGGTAAAGAACACAACCAAGAGGGGGCTAAATCGCAGGCAAATTCTGCAGTGTATTGTATTTTATTGCTGGACGACGTTTTTGAACTTTCTTTATTACTTTATCTGAAAGGTGAAGGTTCAACGACTCCTAGATAGTTTCGTTTGGCGGAAATATCTGTATTCTTTAGTTATCTCTCTGACGTGGCAAACTGTCGGAATTTATTTTATAAAGCAATCTATCTGATTGGAGCTGGTGCAAGGTTCATACATTCTTTATTGTTAATATATTTAGCAATAGATATGCTCTCAAAAGCGTTTAGCTGTCCTGGTTGTCTTACCATTGTTTATTAATTTTAGATGCTCTTCATTAACGTGGTGAGTATTATCCCAAATACTCCCCTGTGAGGGGTTTGGGGACTAACTAAAAGAATAGGCCCAAGGTAACTCCTGCCTGTCATAAAAGGCGACTAATTGGAATCAAACAGTGGCGGGGGTCTTGTCCAGGTGGGCTGGAGGGAGGCGGATATCTCTGGGGAGTGATGTACACCCGGATTTTGAGGCCTCCACTCTGGGCTTAGAAATGGACGGTTGCCCGCGCTTGGTTGTTACTAAGGAGCGGTGTTCCGGATGGGTGACGCCTTGGGTTGAATGCTGGCGGGTGTCGTGTGTCTAGACGACCTGGAGGGGGTTGACAACTCTGATGAGTGGTAAACACCCGGAGTTTGAGGTCCCCACTGTGTGCTTCGGAATGAACGGACGGCCTCGCTTGTGCGATGCTCGGGAGCGGGGCTCGATGGGATATCGCCTTGAGTCTAGCACTGGTGGGTGTCGGGTCTAGACGAACCCGGAGGAGAGCTGAGATCTTTAGGGGTGGAATACAATTAAGGGTTGAGGCCTCTTCTGTGAGCTTCGAAACGGACAAACGACCTCACTTGGATGCTGATCGGATGTGGGACTTCATGATACTGCCCCGAGTCAAACACAGACGGGCAAGCGACTTCGCTCAGATGGCAGCACATCTGTCAAACAAAGTTTTACCTCGCATGTGTCGTCTCCTGTCGGAAGCTCGATTTGTTGGGTGAAATTTAAGCTAACGCTGGCAGGTGTTGGGCCTGCAGGAACCCGTAGGTGGTTGGGGTCTCTAGTGGTGGATTACACCTGGAGACTTGGGCCTACTCTGTGAGCATCGATAGAGGCTAACGACCCTGCCTGGATGCTGCTCGAGGGCGGGACTTCATGATACCGTGAGTCAATGAAACACTGGCGGGGGTCTGGTGCAGGTGAGGCTGGGTGGAGGTGGATATCTTGGGGAGTGATATGCACCCGAGTTTGACGCCTCCACTGTGGCCTCAAAGACTGACAATTGGCCTTTGCAGATGATACCGCCCTGGATTGAGCCCTGGCGTGTGTCGTGTGTCGTGTGTCCAGACGTCCCGGGGGGCTCTGATCTCTGATGAGTGGTAAACACCCTGACTTTGGAGCCCATACTGTGTGCTACGAAACGGACGGACGGCCTCGCTGGGGTGATGCTCGGGAGCGGGACTCGATGGGATGTTGCCTTGAGTCTAACACTGTTAGGTGTCAGGTTTAGACGAGCCTGAGGGGAGCTGAGATCTCTAGGAGTGGATTACAACTGGAGATTAGATGCTGCTCGAGAGCGGGACTTCATGATACTGCCTCGAGGCAAACACTGACAGATGTCGGGTCCAGACGAACTCGGAGAGAGGTTATCTCTCTTTGAGCTTCGAAACGGGCAAGCGACTTCACTTAGATGGCAGTACACCTGCCAAGCAAACTTTCACCCTCAAGAAAAGATAGGCTCCCTCAGGGAGCTGGAATTGATGGGTGAAATCTAAATAATTAGACGTGAGCCACAATAGACCTAAGGTCACAGTGGAGGGACTGGAATAGCCCACTCACAATAAAATCTAATCTAATCTATCCCAAATATGTGGGGCTATGGAAGATCAATCTATAGTTCTGTATCGTAACTGCGTGTTCTTTCAATCGAATTCCAATAGATTTTTATGTTTGTCCGACGTACTTAAGATCACACTCTTTACAGCTTATTTCATAGATTCCCGACATTTTGGCCGTGCTCTCCTTGTCTTTTGGGTTACCTAGCAAGTTTTTTAATGTATTTTTTGTCGAAAGTGTTAGTTGCAAGTTGGCTTTTTAAAAAATGCTATCTAGACCCTTCATGATTCGAGGTTCAAATGGTAAGCAAACAAAGTTTTTTCAGTTTTCTCTTTTCTAAACGTCGTTGATTCCGTTATCATTTTCTTTGTTTTCTGTTTGTTGATTAATTTCTCCACTAAGCAAGCAGTGTATCTGTTACATTCTGCTACGTTCTTAATATAATTTAATTCTCTAGTATATCTATTTTGGCTTATAGGAAAATTAATCAACCTACTTACTAAAAAATTCAGACTGGCCATTTTTTGTGTGTACATATGATGTGAATCATTCGGAATGTAGCTTAGAGTGTTGGTTTCCTTTCTATGGACATCGCATTCTAGTCAAGGTTCAACGGGAGCTGGATTCGAAGAGGCAGTGTATTCCCATAGCCTGCGAGATCACCAGACCTAACATGCATTGATTTATATTTGTGGGGAAGCTTATAGCATCTAGTATATTAAACTAGGCCCACCACCAGGGATAATATGATAATAAGACACCAGCAAGCTATCCAATCCATATCGCAAGCTGAAATTCAAGCAGCCATTTTCTCTACAATAAGAAGAGCTCGTTTATGTACTGAAAATGACGAAAAACAGTTTGAACATCTAAGGTACTGAGGTCTATGGATGCCATGCTGAACATTTTCACATCCTACTGTTCATTTTTTAGCATATTGACAGTGTGCCGCGGAATATGGAATAAAATTTTGATTGGTTATATCTTTGGTTCTAATAAAAATATCACCGTGATTTTTTTGTATCTCTCTCACTTTTCCACTCCTAATCCTACGAACATGAGAAAATTATGATTTGAAAATTTTGAGAAAAATTAAAAACATAATTTATTATTAAAAAGCGCCCCTGGCAACTATATTGTGAGTTGAAATGCGATATGGAGCAATTAATATTAAATACCAATTAAAACTCTATCAAATAAAATAAACCATTCTAATTTACGTCTGTTAAAGCACAACTTATGGTCCATCCATTTTACAACTTCTTATCATGCTGTAACTTTTTTATTTGAAAAGCTAGAGCAAAAAGATATGCATGAAAATTGTTTATAATTTTCCAGGAATTATGAAATCGTTACATAATTCATATATTTGTTAGCGACTCTTCCAAGAAAAAAGAACTTTTTAGACCAGCATTTGCTATTGCACCCTCTTGCTGCTACGATAGGAGTTTGAAAATAATTTTGAAAAATATCTGTGCCATATTTGTGATTAAAATTGTTATCAGAAAGTTCTAACAAAAATGGTTACGAAGATATGCTAGTCGGTCAGAGTTATTTGAACACCCTGTACAACTTATGACAATTATGTTTTGAATAACACATCATTCACATGTCCTCGTGTTTCGATGACTTTGCAATATATCAGGTGTAATTTCATTCATGCAGCGTTCGATGTTCAATTTCAAAGCGTCTCTAATTCGAGGTTTGCTGGCATAGACCAACAACTTAAATACCCACCACAAGAAATCCAAACGTGTTAAAGCACAGCTTCTTGGAGACCAATTTACAGTTCCATTCCTGGAGATTACACTCACCAAACTTTTCTCTCAATAACTCCATTGGCAAAGTGTGGACTTGTACCATCTTGTTGGAAAAAATCATTTTTTGCGACTCAATTTTATCCAATTTTGGCCATAAAAAATCTGTTAACATTGATCAATAACGCTGACCATTCACTGTTACTGCATCCAATTTGCATTTTCAAGAAAATAAGGTCCGATGCTGCCACTATGGCATAAACCACAGCAAACAGTATTTGTTTCTGAATGTAAAAGCTTCTCGTGAATCTGTTGTGGACTATTTTCACACAAAAAGATAATTATTTTTTTGGATATATATATATATATATATATATATATATATATATATATATATATATATATATATATATATATATATATATATATATATATATATATATATATATATATATATATATATATATATATACATATATTAAACCAAAAAGCTCCCATGGAGCCACAACGGTATTACAATATATACAAGGTGAGAAAGATAAATGCCAATCTAAAGTGATTCCTATTAGTAACTCCTAAAGGTATCTTATTCTACAGTATACATGGGTATGTTAAGTTCAGATTACTAGTGATTACAAGGCAAATAACAAACAACAATACACCATAGAAACAGCATCATAGTCTTTTATTCATATAGTAGTTTTTCACTGCATCACAGAAGGCCTTTATATGCTTTATGGTTTTTGTTTTGGATGGAAGTTCATTAAACCAGATTGCTGCTTGATGAGTTATCTTTCTTCTACCCATGTTTGTGGCTGCTGGCAAAAGATGTATATGCTGATTCGTCCTGGTTTTATAATCATGTATGTTACAATTATATTGGAGGTTCGAGGCAGTATTATCGATTATATTATTTTTATTTTATATATTATTTTAACACTATCTTGTATAATTTCGTTGACAGTTAGGATTTTGAGGTCTTTATATAATGTTACTGTACTCTGCCTGAAGTTTTTTTTGAAAAAGAGTCTTCACTGTCGTATTTTGTGCAACTTGAAGCCACTCCAGAATAGTTTTGTTGGCTTGTCTCCAGAAAGCAGCCATGTAGATTAAGTGTGAGTGTACATATGAGTAGTAGATTTTGTACTTTATTTCCAGACTTAGATATTTTGCATTCCGATAAATATGATATGTAAATGTGTTAAGTTTTCTGATAATATTGTCAATATGATTCGAGTAGTTTAGTTTATAGTCTATTGTAATACCCAGATACTTAATACTGTTAGTTTCAGTTAGATTCTTCCCAGATAGTTTTAGTTGGTATATGTTGCTATCTGAGTTATTAAAGAATACAAACTTACATTTTTTCTACATTGAGTCTTATTTTATTGGTGTTAGTCCACTTTTCAATACTTGGAGATCTATTTGAGCTTTATTAATTACTTCTGTTTTGCTGTCACCGACATAGAGAATCATCGTGTCATCTGCTTATAACACCAGTGAACCACTTATTTCACATTTACTGAGGTCGTTTATATATATTACAAACAACAGAGGGCCAATTATGGAACCTTGTGGAATGCCTGTCACCACTTCAGTTTTTTCACTCGCCGCCCCTCTTATAACAGTAAACTGTTGTCTGTGTGTCAAATAACTTTGTATGTTTACAGAGCCGTTTAACCAGAAATGGGCTACTTCTGAAAAAAGCAGGATCATTTCAAGTTGCTCTAGAGCCCAATTAGTAAACACACGACGCTTATGATGGAGAAGTGGCTTCAGTTATTGAGTCAACACGATCCTACAAGGATGTAAACTAAAATCTTTTCTCAAAATACGCTCAGTTGTCATTCTTGAAAGGCCGAGTTCTTGAGAACGTCGATTAATCAACCGATTTGCATATTCTATAACACTGACGCTTTCGGTGTCAATATTCTCTTGGTTTCTTGCATTTTGTTTTCTTATTGGTATTCTGATTATCGTGTAAAGTGAAATTTGTTTTGAATTTTTCAACAATTCAACGAATAGCAAACACAGAAGGATGATTATGTGGACCAAAATCTTCATGAAGATCACGTTAGTTTGAACAAAAGAACATTTATTTTTATAAAATGTTTGGATGATAAACAAACGTTGAAGTGTGCATTTTGCCATGATGAATTCTCAAATTATACTAAACATAAATGATAGCTAGTGACATTTCTAACATTTTAAATATGGCTACTATATGTTTTAAAAACATATCGTCCCTACTGAGAAACCCTTTACTTTTCTTTGGCTTTAGAATTGCTCTTCTCTGTAACTGGTTTGATGGTAAAGTTACAGAGAAGAAAATAAGCAATTGTAAAGCCAGAGAAAAAGTCTCTATAGTATGGAACAGGTTCACCAAGTAAGGGCAACAATTACTTAAGTTAACTAAAACATTTTCAGGTGGTGTTACTTACCAACAACTAAAAGTTAATGAAACTCACTTGTCAAGAAGATCTTGTGTTACTGATGGTACAAGTTTCGCTGTATTCTGAAGTATAAACCATCTTAATGCTAATTTAATTGGTGTTGTTAAACACGAAGTGAACACATCGGCTGGTAGGTCAGGATTCATTGGTAAGATCTGGTTGGCGGCGCAAGCTGCCAACTGTATGCAGTTCTTAAAATTTGGTGGGGTGCTTAGTAATCGTGCATGTTCGGGAGCTTGCTGAAAATTAAAGTTGCTATATGTATTAAGGACTTCAAATCTATTAGGTTTACTTTGAAAATGTTATACTGGTTGTAGCAAAATAAAAACTGTTATTCCTGCACAAAGTTGACAAATACGTTTTCAAATGTTACCTGTCAAATTTTAGAAATATGATGTAAATTATATTAAATATGTTCGTATACTGATATGACAAATAACATTGTTAGTTAAATACTCTCATGAATTATTCTATAAGAGAGATTATATTAGATTAGATTCAATGGTAAGTGGGCAAATTTAGTCCCTCCACTGCGACCTTAGATCTATTGTGGCTCACACCTAATTGTTTTATACAAGATGGCCATGAAACAGGTGCGTTTTAGGTCACTTATCGTGATTTTCTTGAAAATCACTTGGAGGTAAGTTTTGCTTTCAAGTCAGAAGACTTTTAGGCTTTTATTGCTTTTATTTATTTATTTATTGCAGACCTTTTCATGATTGGACTTGAAACAGCCCTAGCAAATGAAAATGACTATTTTCCTAGAGTATGTTTTCCTTATGTGGACGGTGATTTTGCAGTATTTAATACAAATGTATGCAAAGTAGATGATTTTATTGACAAATTAAACAGTAAATTTCACTCCATTAAATTCACGCATAAAATATAAATTAATACCAAATTACCTTTTCTTGATGATACATCAAGAAAGTCATTAAAAATAGAGACACTTTAGAATTTGACATCCACAGAAAGGAAACCACTACTGTGAGTTACATTTTGATTGACCCACGTCATAGTTCTCCACAAAAAACAGCTAGTTTGAATTTTCTAGTTCATACATTAATACAGTTTCCCTTAAATAAAGACACAGATAACAGAGAACTTGAATATATTAAAAATGTAGCTAAGTATAATGGTTATCATGTCTACCTAGTGAAAAAATTGGTCAATAAACATAAACAAAGAAAATGTTAGCGGAATCTATGACTTTCAGAAAAGATAAACCAGACAAAGACGTTGTACCTTTACCATTTGAACCGCGAATTACGAAAGGTGTTAATAGCATTTTTAAGAAAGCCAATTTACAGCTAAAATTTTCTACAGAAAATACATTAAACAATTTGCAAGATAACCAATAGAAAAAAGACAAAACCACAGAAGTGCCAGGAATCTATGAAATACGTTGTAAGGTTTGTGAACTTAAATATGTTGGGCAAACTAAAAGAACTATTGAAACTAGATTTAAAGAACACTTAGCACAACTAAGATATGACACTATTGATAAATCATGTATTGCTCAGCATAGTAGGTCAGGTTCTATGTAGTCCATTGTTCAAACTGTTATCTTAATAGTCAGTGGGAAATATTTTACAACGATACAGTATTACAAGAGCAGGTATGTAATTTTAATTACAGTGATTTAAGACTCGAACAGAGGAGGTTTGTCTGTATACCTTCGTAGAGGACGCTGTTCACAACTGCTTAGACACTTACACATAAATAGTAGTTCTAGTTTTTATTTTCTTACTTTATTCGTCCCTCTGATGACGCTAACTTTGTTAGAGAAACGATCGTCAAGACTAAAAACTGTATTGATGGATTAGGTTCTTCAAATTGTACTTATTATTTTCAAAATTGCAACACCAACCCTTGAGTGGCACCCCTAAAATCTTAAAGTAGCACACCATTTTAGAGCTAGTGTGTCTCTTTTCAACAGTGTCTTATTTTTTAAATTTGAAGCAGTGAGTTCTGAGAAATTGACTTCTAAAGGTGACTAATTTTTATCAAAAACTCACGTCAGTTAATCAAATGTTTAAAACTTCGACCACCAGCCTCCATACAAGAGTACAAGTTTTGTTCATATAAAAATTGCTGTAGATCAAGTTCAGTATAACAAACATCTTTATTTTACACGTCACAGGTTATTTGTTCCCGAACAAGCAATAATTGTGTTTCTTTTTAAGATTTTTCCATGTTGCATGTTTTGTGACCACCTGTGGATGAAACAGTTCACGAACGCAGCCTTGCTTGATTTAGGAGGCGCTACCTGTTTCCGTTGAACATCATGAGTTGTTAGTAGCATTGTTGCCAAGCTTTCTTATGCTGTAGATTGTCTGACTTTACAATTGCCAATTTATTTTTTGTTGGGCAGGCATAACTAAGACCTGTAAAGTTTGCTAGTTTATTAGAGGAGGTCTAGTCATGTGTATTATCTCATTGGTTGCATATTAGGACTATTTAATAAAGAGATATGTGCATCATGTAAAATGTGTTGCCTATAGGAGAAGTCCATCGCAGTCAGAGAGATTCAGTATGGCAAAGGAGCGAGCCCGTCGTGATATTCTGAGAGAGAGAGGGCGTGGTCACGGAGAATGTAGGCGTGTTACTTCCACATACGATAGTTCAACAGGTGTTATAGAGAGGAACATACACTTGTCCAAGGATCGACCTTACGATTTATTGTTGAAATGTTAACTGCAGTGTGGATGAGAGAGGTTCTAAAGGTACCAACGAGTGTTAGTGTGAAAGTTAGATGTCACAAGTATAGAATGGTGTTTAAAATGTATTCCGCTGGATTTTGGGGATTATTTGACATCTAGATAAGCTTTAAAAGTCCTAAGTGAAGATGTCGGTAATAGGTATACAGATGAGATAGAAGCAGACAGGAATGCAAGCATCCATTGTATGAGCAAAAGATGCCATTTGAAGACTGTAGAATAGGAGATTTGTTGACTGCTGCAGAACTCGCTCGTCGATACAGGTGTAATTAACACTGTGTAAGCGCAAGGCTTGGTTCCCGGCTGCCGTTTTGTGGCCCGGAGCCTGCAATAGGCATAAGTAGGAAGATGGTCTCTGTCGCCTTAGACAGGTGGACTGAGGAAGCCATGTAGAGGCACTGGGGGTCGGTCGGTGGCTGTAGGCAGGCGAGGGACTTCGTGGAGAGGCCGGACAGAGATAAACCTGTCTGGCTACTCGGTAGGAGTCGACCTACGCTTTGCCGCATCCTTGGGGTGCTGACAGGCCACTGCGCCCTTAGAAGACACCTCAAATTGACAGGCGTAGAGCGGGATCCCATTTGCCTGGAATGCGTCGAGGATGAAGAAACGTCTTACCACTACCTGTGTGAATGCGAAGTTTTTGGAAGTCTTCGAGCAGAATTGTTAGGTTCGAGGACTTTGCAGAGGAATCAGGTAGGTTAGGTTAGGTTTGAATGGTCCCTCCACCGCGACCATAAGGTCTATTGTTGTTCACGGCTAATGGTCTATATTTCGCCCAACAAAGCCAACCTCCCGCAGAGGTCATTAATCTTAATGGGCGAAAGTTGATCCAGATCTTCCGGAGCAAGCTTTGTCTTGCCAAAGAGCAGGTATCTAGTCCTGTCCGCCGCCGGACAGGAACACAGTACATGCTCTGCTGCTCGTCACTCTCCATACACAGCCAGCACTCAGTCTCCTGACCGACCCCAATACGGTGCATGTGGTGACGCAAGCGGCAGTGTCCTGTATACAGGCAGATTAGAGTACTCAATTGTTGTCTGTTTAACTCTAGAAGTTTTTTAGCCCTTGACTCAGACAGGCCATTTATGAAGGCCTTATAGTGAGCTAATCCTGGCAGATTTTGCCATTGCTGGCTTGTCATTCTTTCGGTCCAGGTCTTTAAGGTGTGTTTTGCTGTGCATGATGTTATCCCCAGCACCGGTTCTGGTCCGATAAAGTCCCTCTGGGCACCACTCCTGGCAAGCGTGTCGGCCGCAACATTCCCATCATGGTCCGAGTGACCCAGTATCCAGACCAGTGACACCTCATTACAGCTGCCCAGTTCGTTGAGGGCAGATTTACAACTCCATACCGTTTTTGAGTTGCAACGGTAGGAACCAAGAGCATTTATTGCAGCTTGGCTATCTGTATATATCTTTATCGATTTGTGTGTGCACTGGTTTTCTATGCTTTCCCTTGCACACATCTCGATGGCATACACTTCTGTCTGGTGTATGGTTGTGTACTTGCAGAAGCTAGTTGATAGTCTAGCATCGGTGTTGCCCCCATATGTGCCGGCTCCTACTCCCATATTGGTTTTGGAGCCGTCAGCATACCGGCAGAGATCAGCTCTCAATAGGGTCGTTTGATTTCGTTCCCAGTCCTCCCTTTCTGGGAGGACGGTCTTGAAAGACAGATCTCTACTGATCTTTGTAGGCATCAAGTCTGAGACCATTCCCAGAATCCCATGACCCTCAATGTCATCCAGGAGTCCGGACCCTCCCAGACTGATTTCCTTCCGCCTGCTGTCGGCCGTTTGTTTTAGTCTGTACGTTGTCCACCTCGCCACCTTTTCCAACCATATGTGAAGAGGTGGAATATAAATGATGACCTCCAGAGCGGCTGATTGTGCGGTGCTTATCGCTCCCGTTATCATCAGACAAGCTTGTCTCTGTAGATGAGCCAGTTTGGCCCTCGCGATACCACGAAGTGCCTTAGGCCACCAAACTATGGCTCCATATGTTATCATTGGTCTGATAACCACTACATAGAGCCAGTACATCTGTTGGGGGTTTGTTCCCCAGTTGTTTCCACAGATTCTCCGGCATATCCACAGGAACAGTTTAGCCCTGCGGATTACATTCTCTAACTGTACGTCCCACTTGAGCTTGTTATCTAGGGTAACCCCCAGATATTTTGCTTATTCCGTAAATGGAATCGTTTCCCCCATGAGAATAGGTGGTTTTAACCTATCCAGCCTTCTTCTTTTGGTAAATGGAACAATGATCATTTTGCGGGGGTTCACAGACATCTGTTCCCTCCGACACCACTCATTCACTACATTTAGTGCCTCCTGACGAGTACTTGCTAGTTCCTCCTCATATTTGCCCCTAACTATTATGACTAGATCAGCATACGCCTGTACCTCAACCTCCCACAGCCCCAGGATAGCCAGCAAATCGTCCACAAAGAGGGACCACAGCAGGGGGGGATAGAACTCCCCCCCTGAGGGCACCCCCTCGCAGCCATGAAGCTGACCACCTCCCCCTGCAGCGAGGCAATTACGGTCCGATTATGGAGCATGCTTCCGATCCAGCCACAAATGGTAGGTTCCACCCCTCTAGCGTTAGTGGCTTCATAAAGGGAGATAGGTAATGCAATGTTGAATGCTCCTTCAATGTCAAGAAATCCAGCCACCGCCACCTCCCTGTTATCCAGGGATTGTGTGATCTTCTCAACAAGGTTATTGAGTGCTAACTCAGTAGATTTGCCAGTTTGGTAGGCATACTGGTGGGTATTAAGGGGGTTGTTGACTAAGATGCTCCCCCTAATGTGTCCGTCCAGTATTTTTTCCAATCCCTTCAAGAGGAATGATGTATTACTGAGAGGTCATTACGTCCCAATTTGGGAATGTAAACCCCCCTAATCATCGTCCAGCTGGATGGAATATAGTTCCAAGCCAGACTGGCTCTATATAGCCTGATTAGGAAAGGTAGGAGAATCTCCAGTCCATTTTGTAGAAGGACCGGTACCACCCCATCCTCCCCTGGCGCCTTGAATGGCTGGAAATGTTTCACAGCACACTCCAACACCGAGGCCGTAACTATTCTCCGAGCAACCCGCCAGCCCTCCCTCCGAGGGCGTTTAAATTGACCCTCGGCTGGCCTGACATCTTCGTTGCTCAGGATCAGACAATCTGGGAAGTGTGTGTGTGCTAAGAACTCTAACGTTTCTTTCCGTGATTCAGTAAAGGAGCCATCTGGTCGTTTTATCGATCCCAGTTCCTGGACACGGTCGCGTGAGATAATTCTGTGGATTCTGGCGCTGCTGGGAAAATTAGATATGTCCCCGCAGAACCTCCTCCAGGATTCCCTCTTAGCATACCGTCCAATTGAAGACCGTCACGGCCTTCATTTCGAGGTCGAGGCGGTTTGGAGAGAAAACTGAGGAAGAGTAGAGCATGGTTGCTGAGTTGCTGGGGTTGGCAAAAAGGGCCCATTGTAGCCTACTTGCTTGGCATTAGCCTCCCCACCACAGCTACTACTACTACTACTACTACTACTAGCTCATTTGCACTACCAAAATATATAACTTTATTTTATTCAAGTTTTTGTCATACCCCCTGTTAATTTTATCCATTCAATTGGTGCCCTATACCCCTTTTAGTAGCAATTTTAATTTAAATACCTGCATTACGCTTATCTTATCATAACAATATATATATATATATATATATATATATATATATATATATATATATATATATATATATATATATATATATATATATATATATATATATATATATATATATATATATATATATATATATATATATATATATATATATATATATATATATATATATATATATATATATACATAAACATATGCCTTGACCTAGTTCTTTTGCACTTTCACTTCACTGTTCAAATCAGAGGAAAAACTTATACCGTACTTATATTTATGATTACAAAACAATGTTAAGCATTATTATTTATTTGAGCAACCCTTTTTCATATTTAAATGACAGTTTAACCTTAAACTTTGCTTTTATCAAGCTGCGCTCAGCATTTTTACTTGTTATTTCCGTTTTACGTTTTATTTCTACAATACTTTGTTTTTAAATTATCTTTTTATTTTGCATTCACAGATCTCGATCTATTTGGATCAAAGAAAACTGGAAAATTTATGACAATGATACAAAAATTCAGAAATTCTTCTGGATAGCAGATCGCCTCAATGTTCAGTAAGATCTTTTATATTATTTCTACTTTTACATTTCTTTTGAATGTTAGCTTGTGTATTTTAGATGGATGTATTTGTATTGTGAGTATATATCTTTCAGCAATTTCCATAAAAATCATGAAATATGCCCCAAAATCCGCCTGTTTTGAGGTCACTATGAACTTTATTATACAACTGTTACTATTTAATTATAATATACAGTAAAATATACGAAGATTCGGATCTGCAGAAATCCAGATTCCTCAGTAATCCAGACTGAGCTCTCTTTTTTCCATTACGGATGTTATAATTCCGATTTTATGTGCTTCAATAATCCAGATCGCTAAAATTTAATGTTAGTTACAACTTTGCTCAATGTGTATGTTATAATTGGGACCTGGGAAGGTTGTCTGTATGTTACAATTTGGATTCACCTCTCTCCGGTGAAGTCCCATCTTTCAAAGTCTGGAGAGTACATTTCTCCATGAGTCCATGATTTATTATTGTAAACCAACTATTTTGTGACAACTGACAAGTGATAAAAAAAATATTTCTTATAACCCCTCACGTGTTGACAAAATTTGTTAATTTTTGTTAATGTCAAGAATTGTTTTTTTTCAAATTGATAAAATATACACATACCTGTATGTACATATTTAAATGAAAATGGTATGCAAACAGATGTAAGTACATACATATGTACATACCTATAACATATGGAAAAGCATGCACCATGCGTTTGAATACATACATACAGATGTAGGTAATTTTTTTTTAGACTTCAGTAATTCGGATGTTTTTAAATTTCGGATTAATTAGTCCAGATTATCGATAACCTACTGTATATTATAATTATCTTGAAAGCAATAGTTATAAGTACTTACCTGATATTCGCTTTCATGTTGTAAGGCAAACTGTTTAAATGAGTCGACTATAATTCCAGCATTAGAACAATCATATACATAAATAGAAGGTGACCCCATCCATGTTTGAAGATCATATACAGAGAGAGGAATGTATTGAGTATATGTCTGAAAAAAAAATACAATAATAAAAAAAAGTACAATAATATAAAAAGCCCAAATTGTTAATTAACCTTAAAATTATTAACGGCAAATCAAAAATTGTGTTTTACATGGCACTTTTTGGCGACTTATTGTGTATTACAGTATAACTAGTGAAAATTGTACAACAAAATGTCAAGAAGTAAACTAATGGTGCTTCAAGCACAAATTCAACATGGTATTGAGAAAAAGCACAAGTTAACTGGAGTAAAACATATTATACCTAACATATGTTGGTGTGTTTCTTTCTTTCCAGAAGTAAATACCAGTAATAATTCAGTAAACTCTTGCTATCAATTAATGCTGGCATAACGGTTTCTGGGAATGTCCTATCTAAAGAGGGACAAGTGCAAAAGTCTCCTTTCATTGATCAACAACTGGTTACAAATAAAAATACTCATAATTATGGTATATTTATTTATTTCAACAACACACCACGAGGGCTTACGGCCTAAATACTATCGTACCGTGGGTGTCGACAAGGAGGAAAGAGGCAACTTGTTAATTCTGGACTTGAAGGTTTGGAGGTTCGGGGGATAAAGAAAAACATGTGCCGGCAAGGAATTCCACAGCTTAGAAGTCCTCGGGACAAAAGAGCGGGCATAACAAGATGTTCTATGTCTGGTGACCTGGACAGTAAAAGGGTGCATTCGCTCTGTTCCCCTGGTAGATCTGTTGGGGGCAGAAGGTGGAGAAACTATGGAAGAAAGCTCCTCTGAGCAGTGCCCGTGCAGATATCTATAAAAGAGATAGAGAGGTCACCAACGGCACGTCGGTGGGCAAGGGATGGCAGTCTTTGGGTGAGGGTAGGGTCACTGATGGAACGTATAGCTCTCTTCTGAACGGAGTCCAGGATAGCGAGTGTAGAAGCGGCAGCAGCACCCCAGATGTGGGAGCAGTATTCGAGGTTTGGTCTTATTTGTGAAGTATATAAGGTATAGAGATTAGCTGGTGAAAAGTATTTGCGAGCCCGGAAGAGGAAACCTAATTTTTTAGTAGCCGCTTCTGCAATTGATGTGACATGTTGGTGCCGATTGAGATTTCGATCCACAGAAATGCCAACAAGTGAAAAGGACTCATTACTTTGAATAACTTGGTTGTTTATTGTGATAGGTCTAGGGCTGGTATCTCTTATGAGAAAGAAAGCAAGACTGTGATTTGGTGGGGTTGAATTTAATAAGATTTCTACTTCCCCAGTCTAATATTTTTTGGAGATCCACAGAGACAGAACCCTCCATGACTCTGCGATCCTCATCTAATTGGGCTAAAGAGACAGGCTTAGAATATTGTATATTTGAGTGGAGGGTGCTGTCGTCTGCGTAACTGTGAACTGGGTTGGATGTGCTAGACAGGAGGTCATTGATGTGGAGAAGAAACAAAGTAGGGGCTAAAGCTGAACCTTGAGGAACTCCTGCATTAATTGGATACAGTTTAGAGGAATGGCCATCCACGACAACAGAAATGCTCCGGTTGGAGAGGAAATTTGCTGTCCACGTACAGAGTTTTGGTGGTAGGCCATAGACCGGTAGTTTATTAAGTAGCGCCGCATTGCAGACCTGGTCGAATGCTTTGGATATGTCTAGAGCGACAATCTGGGATTCACCGTGTAGTTCCATAGACTTGTTCCAAGAATGGGTGACAAAGGAGAGGAGGTCGGCAGTTGATCTGCTCTGACGGAATCTATACTGCCTGTCGTGGATTAGGCTACGTTTTTCAAGAAATCTTAGTAATTCGGTGTTTATATACTTTTCCATCACTTTAGAGACGACTGAAAGGAGAGAAATAGGCCTGTAGTTGCTAGGAAGCGCTTTGGATCCTTTCTTGGGTACGGGTTGTACTCGAGCAGTTTTCCAGTTACTAGGGAATATGCCTCTATTGTAAGATGTCTGAAACAGACGAGTCAGGACAGGAGAAAGTTCTGGTGCGCATTTTTTGAGAACAATTGCTGGGATCTTGTCAAGGCCAGAGGCTTTTCTGGTATTAAGAGAAGAGAGCATCTATTATTATTGGATCAATTATTGTGCAATATTCAATTCCTGTTCAATTTATTGAAGGTACTAATGAAACAAAAATTAATTTATTATCCTGGAATTAGCTAAGAATATAACAGCTGATCAGGCATCACAAACGTCTGTACATGAAAGCAGTGACGGCTTCACAATAGTCGCAAATGAGCATGTTTACCCCCAACCCAAAACAGGTTTTTGTAATCAAATTCGAAATTAATATCAGTTTATTTTGTAGTACTTAATACTCAATTGAAAAAGATTAATCATACCTGCTTTCCACTTTCTGCGCTCTATCACTCAAAACTAGTTTCCGCAGAGCAGGCTTCACTCACTGCCTTGCAATACAGATACATGCAATTTGGAGAAACCGGGGCAACTAGTAATTTAGATCCTAGCACGGGAGGTTAGGTTTGATTGTGTGGGCCATACCGGTTCCTCCACTGCGACCATAAGCACGGGAGACTTGAGCATTGCTCACGCTAAACACTGAGATCAGCAGGAAATGTAACGCAATGAGTGATTGAAGTATTATTAAATATTAAATAAAACGGTCGAAATAACGTTGACAACTTTGTGGTTTAAACATTGTGTGTCTTATAAGAAAATTGGGTGTATGTAAAACCAAATTTTCTGTTCATTTCACTGACTATTATAAATTCGAGCAAAAAAAATCGTTCAGTTAGAAATTACATAACTATATAAACATAAACATTAACATGAACCAGAATAGCGTTTGTAATTTGTTAAACCAACCATTTCCTTCGTATTCCTTGACTGAGAAACTTGAAATTAAGAGGATAGGCCGTCCTGTTTCAAATTTAAATATTGTACATAAACAGACTGTTAAAGGAAAAGACGTTGTTTGGAAGTTCAGTCGCGTTGTTTATACAAAGAATGAGTGGATTTGTGGAAACGAAGAAACAAACTCAGTTTTCTGTTTTCTGTGTGTACTTTTTAGGGGCGATGAGGCCTGGACTAAACACAGAGTGAAGGACCTTGTTCACCTCGCTGCAAAAATTAAGAAACATGAATCTTCAGTTGGGCATATAAACAGTGGATTCAGTTTTAAATTACTGGGAAAATCCAATATGCAGATGCAATTGAGTCCTCATTACAGACTCACTTCTGAAGAAAAATGAGGAAATTGCAAAAAATCGATATGCTTTTTCAAAGATCATAAATTGTATATAACTTTACGGATCACTTGAACTAGCTCTAAGGGGTTACGATGAGAGTGAAGATTACTTTAACAAAGGAATCTTCAGAGAGCTCGTGGATTTTTCAGCAGAGCTAGATTCGGTGCTAAAAGGTCACCTGAAAAAATCTACAGTCTTCAAAGGGTCATTGAAGATAACTCAAAATGACATCTTGGAGTGCATGCTAGAAGTATATCAAGAAGAAGTAAGGAAAGAGGTTGACTCAACAGGTTTGGTTTTTGTGATTACCCCAAGCATTTCCAACAAGATGAAATTTTCAAACTCGGGGCATCCATACTGTTTACGAAAACCTATCGGACTTGGTTAAAGTAATGAGCTTTATAAAAAACAGTGAAGAAATCACTTCAGATACGGCCATTAATCAGGCAATCACGTTTTAAATTTATATAAATACTAATTGCTTATTTTATAAATAACTTATATTAAAAGCATTAATCATAATGCAATCCTCTTTCAATTTCAACCTTCAATCTCCTATCCTCTTCATTTTAATGCACCTTTTGCGTTTCCGAATGTTGAACTCCTCCAATATCGTTCCACAAGAATGATTGATGACTTTCCACTTGCGTGATCACTTACACCAATTTTAGTTTCACCTTTGTTATTAAACTCCAATTATCTTACTGACTTTTACCGAGATATGTTTCTAGATAATTTATTTATGGATTAAATATCACGATTATTCTTTAATTATCCCATGTTAACTGCTCACAATATCATTTTAGTACTTAAAAAAGTCGTTCGTAACTATACTGAATTTCTTCTGTTTAAAATTTTAAAACAAACGCGCTTGCATAGCGACCGCGCTTTTCGTGTAGCAACCATATGATGCTCGCTCATGCTAACAACACTGTAATGAAACTCCCGTTTCATTGCAATGAAACCAAATTTCGTTGCTGTAACACCACTCTGACAATTCTGTTAATTAATATTTTCAATAAATAAATATTGTCACATTTATCTATGAGAATTAAGTTTATGGACATTGTAACTTCTATGGTCAGTTGTAGTATGTTGGTAACAGCGAACACTATGGAATGATATTTCTAGAAGGGACCAGAAGTGACAGGTGTAGATCAAGAATCACTATGGACAGTATAAATAGCCAAGGGGAACACAGAGTAAGTTAGTTCAGTATTGCATCAGTGTGGTATAGAATAAGTGATCATAAAGTATTAAGCGAGTCAGCAGTAAGTATTGGCGGATAAGAAGCGATCATAGAAGTCGAATAGTGGAATATATTTCTATGGACATTTAGTAAGAGAGAGAAATGTTTCAGTTGATACTGGTGTTGGAAAATAGTTGGTTATAAAAAATTAAATACCAGAGCGTTATCAATTAGATTACACTAATAAAAATGTCCAAATTTTAAAAAAATTCATTTTAAAATTTTTACATTCACTATGAGTTAAAAATGTCAGGACGCAGCAAGTGCGTTATAGTAGCGAATTTTCATACGAATTGTACACTATTATTATACGGCATATTAGTAAAGTTAATACTTTGAACTTACACAGACCTTGAAGACCGATTTTAGAGGTCCTAGTTCGCACACATTTGAAGAATTCTTTCGAAAGTGTTACCATCGATATCTCTCCATTATCAAAAAAAATCGTGCGTTCTAACTCCTTTTGGGAAAAAATGCCCAAAACTTAATTTTCTATGAAGCTAAAGAATTAATCTGTAGATAGCCTAAGTCTCTTTAAAAGAAACTTGTATTACAAATTTCATTAAAGTTATATAGAAGATTTCCAGAAGGAAACTTAATTCATATTTAGAAAAGTAAAGTATCTGCCAAATTATAAACATAGCAGTTATTTTTCCTTATTAATCGTCAGTATGATTTTGTTTTAGTCAACCTAATCAAACCGGTTTTTTCAATATCAACAATAACAAAATTATTATTTCAGGCTCAAAGGTGACAAACTTATTTAGGCGTTTTAAACAAAAATAAGATCTTGTTAAAAAAGTATAAAGTCTGTGCACTATTGTTTCTCCAAATGTCAAAATAAAACATAAAAACATACATTCATCGAGCTGGATTTGATCGCATAACCTTCTGCTTAGGAGGCAAGCGCGATGCCCCCTGTGCCATCTAGGCACTAACGTTTTATTTGTATGATACTTTAGATCGGCTTCATGCCCGGGATATTATACCCAAAGTATACGTAACAATTAGTTACAGAATTAGTACAATTACCATTGAAACACATCCCACCACTGTTTCGGTCTTATATGACCTCTTATGTTTAAGTTTAAAGATAAAAGATACTATTGACTGAATCCCCCAGTTAAATAACAATCACTTGGCAAATGTTTAATTTAATGTCGTCTGTCATCTTCCATAATTGCGGCCGAGATTTCACGATTGTTGGTTCAGGTAGTATGTATTATTATATATTATGTAGTAGTATTATGTAATATTTAGTTTGGTTACCGTTGATGTATGGTTTATACCTGTTGTACGAATCAATCTACGTGTGGCAGTTAACTACTCTGTCTGTCAGGCATTGGACTTTAACCGCTAAGTCAATTCAACGTATGTGTTTGGGATTATATTTTTAATTTGGCAAAAACTCTAAAATATTGTGTACCAAATTACTTAAAATTCACAACATAGGTTTATTTGCACTATTTCTACCCGAACCATTAGTTTGTCAGGTGCTAACTGTATACCAAATTTGAAGACAATATCTCAATTCGTTCTAAAGTTATCGTGGCTACAAACAGACAGACATACAGACTGGCAGAGAAAAAAAAATTCGTTCCCGAATAATGTTTTCTATATTTTGACACTTTTTACGACATTTAAGCAACGAAAATTTTGAAACTTTTGTTGCCAATGCTATACTTCCACATGTATTTACGATGTGGAAGTAAAATGCCAAGAAATATATAAATAAACACCTTAAGTCATTAAAACATGTCACGTGTTCATTGCAGACACGCACATGACCAGGCCTCATTACCTTTGACTGATGATGATGATGATCACAGTAAAAAATAATTGTATTATCATCATTTATTAATTGGTACAGCAGTATAATACATAATTTAAACACAAGTGAACCAAAAACAGATCACAATGACAAGCAAAACTGTCAAATGAATAAGGTCAGTTGATAAAATTTATATTCCATGTTCTATGGCCAACTTTAAAATCAAAGCTTATTACTTACTCTGTTGAAGACCCAGATTTCTCCATTGGTCGTTGCTTTAGGAACTCCATGACCGTTATAATGAAATAATACTCTTTCTTCTTTGGCATTTCTTCTTAATGATGTGCACAGCTTTTTAACCTCTTCTGCGGTTGGATCTAAAGACTGTTTGTATCTAGCCCTAGGCTGCCATCGTTCATACTGTACCTGGAGTGCACCACCTATTCGCTCTAGAGCCTTTGAGGGGGTCAATGTTGTAGGATCTAAAAATTAAATCAAGGTTACACCTGGGTTTTGTAAATGATTCTAAAGGGCTGTGTAATTAAAAATGTTCACACTCTCAGTTAAAACTAGGACACGGATGGAGTGAGGAAATGAGAAAAAGATGTGAGAATCAAAGTGGAGTTACTGTTAATGCCTGAGAAAAGGAAGCTATATGCTTACTCATTGAAAACACCATGACAGAACTATGTTTATTACAGAATGAAAATGTCAAAGACTTGAAGGTGAAAAGTATATTGACAATTCTACAAGAACTAATAACTGCATGGGCAAAGCAAGTGTGTGAGGACATAAAAGTTGGGTGTTTGAAAAGGGATATATGGTGAAATGAAAAAGGGAACTGTGGAAGACATTCAGGAAGCTTATAGAAGAATGGTTAATGCCAAAGATGTGGGCCACACAAACGCATAATACTTCTGAAGGAAATGAGAAATTGTTTCAGAAATGAATTAAAATGGCAGGACAAGCCAGGAGAAATAACATTAGAATTAAAACATTATTTTTAGATGTATATTTAGCTCAATTTACTTCATTTTTTTTTTAATTTTATGTGCACATAAAAAGTATAGTTTTTGCTGTCTATTGCTTACTTTTGGTTGGTCCAATGTATTTTAAATGCCCCAGAGATTTTAATTATATTTGCATAAAGTAAGATAGCCTGAACTGTGAATATACTGGGTTTTGATTTTGAATTTACATGTTTGGTTGGGTATAAAATACAGATTTTTTGCTAACAGATTATTTATAAGTACAATTTGGAGAACCCAATTCGTCACAATACAGTTTTTTTGACCCGGCGATCGATCGCTAACAAAGTTAGCATCATCAGAGGGATGAGTAAACTAAGTGAATAAAGACTAGAACTACTATTTATATATTAGTTGCCAAGCAGTTGTGAGCAGCGTCCTCTAGGAAGGTTTACAAACAGACCCCCACTGTTGAGTCTTAAATCGCTGTGATTAAAACTGCATACCTGCCTTTGTTATGCTGTGCGTCGTTATCAAATATTCCTTCTAAGGACACGCTGGTTATTAAGATAACAGTTCGAAGAATGCACTACATAGAACCGGACCTACTCTATTCATCGAAACATTTTTGTTAAAATTTCTAACGATATATATACTTTGCTACGCTAATTTCAAAATTTTTAAATTTTTTTATTTTTTGAAAATAAGGGAACTGATTTTTATTATCGGTATCCGTTTAAAATAGATATCTACAAGAAAGGAAAGTAAAACTGTCAGAGATGCCACTATAATTTAATTTAATTTGGAAAAACTATAGAAAAACCTACTAAAAATTTAAGTTGATAATTTATTTATTTTAAACCACTACTAATACTAAGGTGTGAACCCTTGCTCCAATTTATATGTTGTCTAATTGAAAATCCTTTAACAAAAACAAGCTTGATAAAAGTGTAAGATTAACAATAACAATTAGGCGACAGGCTGTTTGCAAACGTATGTCGTTACATTATAAATACAAAGATACGTTATTATTATACTAAGAAATTGAACATCCAAAAGTATTTTATTTAATTTTCACAGAACAAAAAAATAGAATCGTAAATAAGTTCACTTATTTTGGCGAGTCCTTTAACCACAAATTTGTAGGTAACTCTTCGAAGATCGCTTTCTCTCTCTCTCTATCTTCTGGTATGTATAATGATAATATCAGAAAAGTGTTACCTTAGGTTATTGGTTTTTAACCTCTGGGTCAAACTTTGACTGCTATATTGTTTCGTAACACCAAACCAAATAAGTCTTCACTCCGACAAAGCTCAGTCTACCAAATAAATTCAGAAAATTGACGTATGCCGGAAAAGGCCTAATACGCAATTAGACCTTGATTTATAACAACTTTAGGTAGGATAACTAAAAAAGGCAATTCAATTCAGAGAACGATATAAATTTCCATCACTTTACCAGCGCCGCAGGTTCTGCACGATACCCACCGTCTCAGCGTTATCAATTTCCTACCTCGTTCCGATAAATATCGAAATATCGGCCTGAAGTAGATATCAGGGAAAGAGAGATAGATCGATACCATTGACAGCGGCGTCGATTGGGGGAATTGAGTATTTTAATTAAAATGACGATCTTCACCCGGAATATGAAACCAACTATGGAGATGATCAATTGAAACGGGGATTTATAAAAATACCACGTTGCACACCACTCTCTCCCGGTAAAAGAAGAAGAAAAGGTAAGCTTTACTTCTTATAAAAACTAAACAGAAATTAACCGATGGTAACAAGTCTAAACAGGTTAAACTAAAAGATTACATATACACCCACACATATGTACACTTCCCTTTGTGGTAAAAAAATAAATGGATAAGCAAATCATATTTCGCTATAATCCAAAAAGAGGACAGAAATTTTTAAATAACTGCAAATAACCAGAGGAGTGAGGAATAACCAGCCAATCCGCTCAGGTTTCAGATTTATTTGGCCCTCAGTGACTGAAAGGAAGTTCATGTCAGGGTAAAAATTTGTTACTATAACGGTAAAGGCATGTAGGTAAGAGTAGGTAAAGGTACGGCAAGGCAAGGTAACAGCAATCAGGACACCAATAGCTGACAAAGGTAAATACAACGACAGTCACGCTAAATGTGAAGGCAAGGATGACTATAAAGATATCGAGGTAACGATATATCAAATAGAAATTTTAAAGAAGCTACCGCAAGGAAAATATATCTGAGGTAAACATACGGTAGGGATAGATACGATATTGAAAGTGGGACGAAAATAAGATAAAGAGGCAGAAGAAAACATATAAAGGTTTAAGAATCGACAATGGAAGGACCATTATAAGGCTTAAGATCCTTGGAATGCCATCGGCCCAAGTTTTTCCCAGACATGTCAGCGAGGGTATAGACTAAAGGAGAATGTATCTGAATGATACGACAAAGAACAAACTTTGGAGCTAATTTAGCCTTAAAATGGTTGGTCGCATCGGACAGAACATAATTCTTCTTCCATACCAGTTCGCCAACTTTGAAAGATAGGGAACGACGACGCAAATCGTACCTAGCCTTGCTAGAATCATATGCCCTTCGAAGTCGTCTTCTAACATCCTCATACACAGAAGGAATGGTCTGAATGTCCTCTTGCCAATGAGATTTGTCAATCACTTCAGGAATGGACTCAGGATTGTCGGAAACCTTACCATAAAAATCACCTGTGACAGGAATGTTGCGTCCAAACACTAGAAAGGAAGGGGAGTAGCCGGTAACATCATGTTTGGCCGTACGGATAGCTTGGGCCACTTTATGGATGTTCTCATCCCAGGTCTTGTGGGAATCCTTGATGTACGAGGCAATGGCAGTGACAAGCACCTTGTTAACGCGTTCCGTATGATTTATCTGTGGATGATATTTGGCGTTATACCAAGTTGCTTGCACTTCGTAAGACGAGAGGAACGATTTGAATTCTTTTGAAACAAACTGAACACCGTTATCGCAAAGAAGGATTTGAGGGACACCATAAATAAGGAACACTTGCTGTTCAAGGAACTGAGTAATACTTTTCGTGGTTGCCTTGGCAACTGGGTGAACGACCACAAATTTAGTAAACCAATCTGTGGCAACCAAAAGATACTGTTTGCCCCTTGTTGAGCGAGGGAAGGGACCCATGATGTCGACTGACAACAACTGGAAAGGGAAATGGATGTTTTTGTAATTACCCATAAGTCCAATAGGACGCTGGGTAGTGGATTTATGCGCACCACAGACAAGACATTTTCGGACATAAAGGTATATGGATTTGCACATCATCGGCCAATAATAATATTCGGAGATACGGGCAAGGGTCTTGGCAAATCCAAAATGTCCCCCCGACGTGGGTTCATCGTGATAGTGCTGTAGTAGGGCATCACGGTTAGGGGTTGGAACCACAATTTTCCATTCGGAGAGGTTAGACTGGATGTCATGAGGATGTTGCACATGTTTGTATAATACATTATTAAGGACAGAAAAATCAGGATATTTGGAGGGGTCTTTTTTAATCTTATTCAACATGTCTAGGTACCAGGCATCAGGAGACAGATCTGTAGAAGATAGCAAAGAGATATGACGAGAAAGGAAATCGGCAACGACATTCTGAGAACCTTTTCGATGTTTGATGGTAAAGGAAAATTGACTAAGCCTCATGCACCATCTAGCAAGTCGGCCAGTGGGTTCTTTCATTTTTGTGAGCCAAAGAAGAGAGGCGTGATCAGTAAAGACTATTAGATCAGCAGTACCTTCGACATAACCGCGAAAATACTCAACGCCGAACAAAGCGGCTAAACATTCACGCTCAGTGACACTATAATTTTGCTCCTGTTTGGTCAAGGTGCGAGATGCATAAGCGATAGGGTGGTCAAATCCTTCGGAATCCTGTTGAGTCAACGTAGCTCCGATACCAACCGATGAAGCATCAGTATGTATAGAAAAAGGTTTAGAATAGTCGGGACTCGTGAGAATGGGGGCATTAACAAGACGATTTTAAAGTGTTTTAAATGCCTGGTCAGCCTCTAGAGTCCATTTAATCGGTTGACCTTTTTTGCGGCCCTGAAGTAGGGCAGTAATAGGAGCACTGATGGTAGAAAAATCCTGAATAAACCTTCGGTACCACTGCATGACACCCAGGACGCGTCGAACTTCGGTACTATTAGTAGGGATAGGACTATCAAGGATGCATTGGATTTTTGCTGGATCCGTTCTGAGGCCTTTCTCATCAACGACATAACCCAGAAAAGATAAAGAGGAACGACAAAATTCACATTTATCATAATTGATTGACAAACCGGCATGTTTCAAATGTTTATAAACTTCGTTCAGTATTTCTAGATGTCTTTCGAACGTGTCGGTAGCAACAATTATATCATCTAGATAGATGAAAACGTAAGGCTCGAGCGAAGGTCCAAGGACGGAGTCCACTAGGCGCTGCATCGTGGAGGGACTATTGGTTAACCCAAAAGGCATAGAAGTATACTGAAACAAGCCACGTCCTGGGATTTGGAAAGCAGTTTTGCATTTAGAAGATTCTGTCAAGGGTATTTGCCAAAATGCCTTTTTCAAATCAATAGAAGAACGGTAAAGGGAATCACGAAGTTTATTCAAAATACTGTCAATACGAGGTAAGGGATAGGAGTCTTTGCGGGTGACCTCGTTCAATTTTCGGCCATCAAAACACATGCGATAACTATCATCTCGCTTACGTACAAGAAGCACTGGGTTTGACCAGGGTGAGTTGGATGGTTCTATTACCCCCAGAGAAAGCATTTCGTCAATTTCTTTATTTATGTGTTTCATCATGGCCGGAGATAGCGGGAACTGACGGATTTTGAAAGGAGTTGTGTCACCGGTATCAATATCATGAAAGATAAGGTTGGTTTTACCAAGAGTGGGAGAAATAAGTTCTTTGAAATTAGAAATAACCCTATTTAGTTGCGACAGTTGAGAGGAAGATAACAAATCACGGTTAATGACTGCTTTGCTTCTTGGAGTCGGTAAGGAAGCACATGTAGCAGGAACAAAAGGGATTGCGTTAGGGTTAAATTTAGAATCTGAAACTTTAGAAGGAATATGTATAGTGATAGCAGGACAAGGATTTTTATGTACTTTTTCGACAGAAACCGGTGGAGAGGTAGGGACAGAAGTGATAGTGGCGGCTTGATAGGTACCAGATTCAAAGTCTAATGAAAGATTAAAAGTGTGACAAAAATTGACTCCAAGAATCATGATGATGGAAAGGTCAGGAACAACTAGAAATTTGACCCTTCGGGTTCTATCGCCAATGGTCACTGGAAGATAGACATGCCCTTTCACAGAAAGAGGAGTGGCATTAGCAGTTTTAATGACCGAAATATCGTGAGAAATTAAAACAGGAGTGTTAATGCGGTCAAGGTAAGGTTGGAAATCTTGGCCAACTACCGAAACATTAGCACCCGTGTCAACTAAAACGGTAAAAGAAAATTCCCTGATTCGAATAGCCATGTGAGGACGGGAATCACCAACAACAGGAGTTAAGACAGGGTTAAGGGAGGTAGCGACGGTAGAGGAAGTTCCAGAAGGAGAAAATTCCTTATTTATTCTCCGCAACCACTTAGCCCACTCAGGAGCAGAAGTACGACAAGGAATATCTACAGTGGAGGTAATCAAGAGAGAAGGGGTAAGATTGTTTTGTGTTGGAAGGGTAGGAGAAAACTTTTTGGGCGAGACCAAGATACCACGGGAGGATTGCCCAGTTTCCTTCCGGGAAACTAGTTTTTTGAATTTTTCGGGACATGATTCTGAACGGTCGTACTCGTAGAGGTATGGTGTATGGGTGGGGTATGTGGACTAGTAATTTTAGGTACAGGGGATGATGACAAGGGAGAGCCTATTTGACTGACATGCTTCGACGGTGAAGGTAAGGGAGAGCGAGACCCTGAGGGAGTGTTATTGGAAATGGAAGGTAGTGAGCATCTTGGACACTTGGATTTGTATGTGTTTCTTCGACCACACCCAAAACAAAATACAGAACGTGTCATTGGACAGGAGTTATAGAGGTGACCTCTCTGTTGACAATTCCAACAGGTACTGGAGGACACTGCAACAGCTATTTGATTTTCTAGCTGTTCAGCATAGGCAAGAGAAGGTTCAAGAAGATGTAGAGCGTTTTTAAATGGGGGTGGCTTGAAATCAGTAACATTTTTCTGTGCCTCCTCAAGGCGTTTACAGAGTTTAGCCAAATGAGAAATGGAAGAGATATCTTGAAGGGCAAGTTGTGAAATATGGCAAGGTAATAAGTTTCTCCGAATAATAGATATTTGATCAACCTCCGAGGGAGGAGAAGAAAGCTTAGAAAACAAACCCTGCATATATGCCAAATATAATGCTACGCTTTCTTTTTGACCTTGGGTGCGGCGCTTAATCTCAGCTAAGAGATCCTCATCATACGATGAAGGTAAAAAGGTATCCTTCAATAAGGCAACTAGTCCATCCCAACTATTGACAGTTGGTCTGACACTACGGAAATATTGAAGGGCGGGTCCAGAAAATAGGTCGGTAGCAGATGAAAATAGCTCCTTGGAATCCACGTCGCGGGAGAGCTGGAGTTCTCTAATTCTCTCCAAAAATGTGGTCAAGCTATCACCTGAACAATCACCAGAAAACGTAATGTTCCATTTCCATACAGGAACATAGCGACTCCTTGAGGATGAGATAACCGGAGTAGGTAGGGCAGCGTTAACTACCGAAGAGGTAATTGTAGAGGCAGGTACGGATGTGGAATCAGTACCTGGGGAATGCAAAGACAGACGCGAAAGGTTGTAAGCGTCCTCTTTTTCCAAGAAGTCACCTTCCAGAGAAATTATTTTTTCGTCAAGGGCCTCAAGTAACTTTTCATGCTCTGGCTTCTGTGTCGAAATACGGTGAAATCGAGAAGTCAGATGGAGAAGATGAAGATGAAGATGAAGAAGTCGTTAACTAGAGGTTGCAGAGAAGCAATGATAGCTTCACAACCTTGGAGATCTTCACCAAATTCCAACGGGGAATCAATGTCTGGGAGAAGAGAAACACCCTGTCTTCTTAGTAAAACCCTGAATTGTCTCCGGCGATCATCTTGATTATCCCTGGGCTTACCACCCCGAAGCTTGATCTCATAGATAAGTTCTTCAGATAAGAGGTAATTGACAAACTCCATTAAAAAAATCTGAAAAGGAAATTTTAAAGAAAAGAAGGAAAAGGCAATGTGCCAAAAAATATATATATATTTTCGCTGTTATGTGAAATGTAACTAGGCAATGAATTACCGAAGAAAAAATGTTTTACTTTCTTTTTTTTATTTATTTATTATGTTATACCAGATGAATAGCAAAGCTCTTCGCGTAAACTTACACTCCCGAAGTGAATTTAAAAATGGTATAATTTATTTTCCAAGCATGTTCTAAATTATTAAACCGTTAGTTCTATAAAACCCCTGAGAACTAACGATCAATCTAAATTTTAAGTTATAATTGAAAGAGAAGAAATATATACAGATTATCAATTAGATAAAAATTTTATGCGAGCACAACCCAAAGGTTAATGCTAGAGAGAGTGACGCATGTAACGAGAGAGAAAAAAAAAGTAAAAAAATAAGGTAAAAGAGAGATAGCCCTGTAATATTTAAATTTCTAAATCCAAAAGTAAATAATTAGTATACAAATCGATCCCCACCAGGTTAGATGCCAATTTTGTGCTACGCTAATTTCAAAATTTTTAAATTTTTTTATTTTTTGAAAATAAGGGAACTGATTTTTATTATCGGTATCCGTTTAAAATAGATATCTACAAGAAAGGAAAGTAAAACTGTCAGAGATGCCACTATAATTTAATTTAATTTGGAAAAACTATAGAAAAACCTACTAAAAATTTAAGTTGATAATTTATTTATTTTAAACCACTACTAATACTAAGGTGTGAACCCTTGCTCCAATTTATATGTTGTCTAATTGAAAATCCTTTAACAAAAACAAGCTTGATAAAAGTGTAAGATTAACAATAATAATTAGGCGACAGGCTGTTTGCAAACATATGTCGTTACATTATAAATACAAAGATACGTTATTATTATACTAAGAAATTGAACATCCAAAAGTATTTTATTTAATTTTCACAAGAACAAAAAAATAGAATCGTAAATAAGTTCACTTATTTTGGCGAGTCCTTTAACCACAAATTTGTAGGTAACTCTTCGAAGATCGCTCTCTCTCTCTCTCTCTATCTTTTGGTATGTATAATGATAATATCAGAAAAGTGTTACCTTAGGTTATTGGTTTTTAACCTCTGGGTCAAACTTTGACTGCCATATTGTTTCGTAACACCAAACCAAATAAGTCTTCACTCCGACAAAGCTCAGTCTACCAAATAAATTCAGAAAATTGACGTATGCCGGAAAAGGCCTAATACGCAATTAGACCTTGATTTATAACAACTTTAGGTAGGATAACTAAAAAAGGCAATTCAATTCAGAGAACGATATAAATTTCCATCACTTTATCAGCGCCGCAGGTTCTGCACGATACCCACCGTCTCAGCGTTATCAATTTCCTACCTCGTTCCGATAAATATCGAAATATCGGCCTGAAGTAGATATCAGGGAAAGAGAGATAGATCGATACCATTGACAGCGGCGTCGATTAGGGGAATTGAGTATTTTAATTAAAATGACGATCTTCACCCGGAATATGAAACCAACTATGGAGATGATCAATTGAAACGGGGATTTATAAAAATACCACGTTGCAACTTTATTGACTTGATATTTTCTTTATCTACATGATGATTATTATCCCAAATATGCTGAGCAATACATGATTTGCCAATAGTTCCATATCTCAGTTGTGCTAAATGTTCTTTAAATCTAGTTTCAATGGTTCTTTTGGTTTGCCCATCAAATTTAAGTTCACAATCGTTACAACCTTACACATCTGTGGTTTTATATTTATTCTTTGGGTTACCTAGCAACTTTTTAAATGTATTTTTTATGGAAAATGTTAGCAACAAATTGGTTTTCTTAAAAATGCTTTTAAAACCTCTCGTAATTCGCGGTTCAAATGGTAAACAGACAATGGTTTTGTTTGGTTTATTTTTTTTGAGTCATAGATTCCGCTAACATTTTCTTTGTTTTACGTTTATTGACTAGTTTCTTCACTAAGCAGACAGAGTAATCACTAGATTTAGATACATTTTTAATATATTCAAGTTCTCTGTTGTATCTTTCTTTATTTAAGGGAAACCGTATTAATCTATGAACTAGAAAATTCAAACTGTAGCTATTTTTTGTGGAAAACTATGGTGCGAGTCAATAGAAATGTAATTCACGGTAGTGCTTTCCTTTCTGTGGATGGTCAAATTCTATAGTGTCTATTTTTAATGACTAATACATCAAGAAAAGGTAATTTGTTATTAATTTCTATTTCATGCTTGAATTTAATGGAGTCAAATTTACTGTTTAATTTGACAATAAAGTCGTCTACTTTGCATACATTTGTATTAAATACTGCAAAAATATCATCCACATAACAAAACATACTCTAGGAAAATAGTCATTTTCGTTTGCCAGGTCTGTTTCAAATCTACTCATGAAAAGGTCTGCAATGATGCTTATGAAAGTATATATATCGTTAGAATTTGAACAAAAATGTTTTGATGGATAGAGTAGGTCCGGTTCTATGTAGTCCATTGTTTGGACTGTTATATTAATAACCAGCGTGACCTTCTTAGAAGGAATATTTGATAACGATGCACAGCATAACAAAGGCAGGTGTGCAGTTTTAATCATAGGGATTTAAGACTCAACAGTGTGGGTCTGTTTGTATACCCTCCTAGAGGACGCTGTTCGCAACTGCTTGGCAACTAACATAAATAGTAGTTCTAGTCTTTATTCACTTAGTTTACTCATCCCCTTGATGATGCTAACTTCGTTAGCAAAAAGATCTTGGGGCAAAAAAAAACTGTATTGTGATGAATTGGGTTCTCCAAATTGTACTTATCAGTGCTCACAGGTGCCAATCTTTACTCATTGAACAGATTATTTCCCTAATAAATTTGACAAATTCTGATTATTTATTACTTTGTAAACAAACATATTTGCCTAAGGAAATAGAGTATGGAAATGTTTACTTCACCTTAAATCAGTAGAATTATAGTGTCAGATTTGTTAAAGGTATTTTTGTAGACAGTTTGTAATTATTGGTCGAAGAGAGGTAATGGTTAGATGCTCTTATAGGGTGTTGATATATTTTGTAATTTTCAAAGCTTAGTGATGGGTTGTTATTTAACAATCTGTTATTTTTTAACTGTGGCCGAGCCGCAACAGTAACAACCTGTTATGGATATATAAAAATAACAGGTTACAGGAGGACCAGAAACGCTACAGCAGAAATCTATTTGCGCTTGCGCTTGCGTTTTACACTAGAACTCGGACTCATATCTGTTTTTGTTGCACTGCAACTAGTTTTCATGAATCGACATCGGTTTTCATCGGCAACTGTTAAATTTTAACAGGATGAATGGACATCAGACTAGGAATGCTAAATACGTATGGGTATAGAGTATAGAGCGGACTTTACTTCATAACATAATACTTAATTTAACACTTTATACTAGTGTGCTCACAGCTTTGGGAAAGTAGGATTGTCGGTACAATGAAACTGTTAAACTTTAACACTTTGTTGATGGGGATACGGCATACGGAATACGGACACGGACACTACTACTATTAATCGCTGAAACTTCAAAAATCTCAGGAACAGTACCAATTGTAATGAAATTATAAAAATATTCCCTGTACCCGGTATAGTTGAAACCAGACACACTTCACCCTATAGGTAGAGAGAAAAAAATGAGTTTTAATTAAAAAAATATATTTATTTTATTTTTTGCTTACAATAATTCATGTATTTCATATAACTCATTTTCAAGGCAAAGATGGCTATAGAGGTGTTCAAGCTCAATGCTTAACTAATTACTTAATTAGTAAAGAAAATTTGAAAGAAATTCTTCATTGTTGAATTTTTTTACCAAATTGTTATTAGTGATGAATACCCAAAAAGCCCCTTTATCATTTTTTCTTATAAAAAATTTATTAATTGTTTTAAACATCAAACAAAAATATTTTTTATTTTAAACATTATAGTTGCATAATATAGTAAACAATTTAAATTATGTTTCAGAGAATTAGAGATATCTAAAGTTTTTGCTTTATCCACATTGTTTCATAATTATTTTTGTCTTTTTATTCAAATTAATCCCCTTCACACCTCAGGCTGGATCAACTAATAGTTACATCGCCCGGGGATTGAACCCGTGTAGCAGCAAATCTCCTTTACCCAACTACACCACCGGACGGGTTCAGCTACTGTTACTACGTCTACGTGGAATTCTTAATAATTCATAGTTCATACTGTTATTTTGAACCTGTTATATTTAATTGTTATTGCTAAATAACAGTAACTGTTAAGACCTGTTAAAGAAATATAACAGTTTTCTCCATCACTACCAAAGCTACATATCAGAAAGAGATCAAAGATGTACATTTAGATGATTTGTTATATCTGGTGTGGAAGTATCAACATCTAATAACTGTGTCAAATCATAACAAATAGCAAACCGCTCTTCATTTGCTATTTGTAGGATTTGAGAACTTAAGCCAGTTGGAATTATAAATATTGAAATCAGCAAGGACAACTTTGAAATCAGAATAGTTTTAGACTATATAAACTGCATAAAATATTAAAAACTTCATTATATGTGCTAGGATTGGGAAAATTATAAATGGGACCAGGAAACTTTGTAGCACCCGACGATAAATTTCTAAAAATCACAATTGAATAATAAGAAAGCCTTCATGTAAGTTGTGCACAACAGCAGTATATTTTTTAAGTCATCTTCATTTAAAAAACTACACTTTTCCAACATGTAAAAATGTAAAGTCATACAATCCTTATCTTTGATTTCCTCAGCAATTTTTTCTATCCAGTGATAACTGGTAAATCTAAAACTGATAATAAATTATGTTGGAGAACACTATTACACTGACCTTTACACTAAATTAAGGACATTCTCAAACCTGTGAAGATTCTTAGCCTAATGAAAATTATTTTTATAAAAGTAACTATATGGCACTAATAGTGCATAATTATATCCCTTACCTATCCAACATTCTAATCGCGCACAGGGTACAGTTTTCACAATATCCGGGGGATCTACTCCAACATTTAAACATAGGACTAATGCGACACTGACAGTTTTCATCTGAAAAAAACAAATTTAATCCCATATAAAGGCCACACCTAAAACTAATTTGCATTTTAAACATTAAAATAATATTATACGTACACGTTCTTTCATTCTCCATGATTGTGTAACACATGTAACACCAGCGATTGGTTTGAGGTGCCTGTCTTCAGTAAAACTTAGGGGTAAGTCCAAATCCGAAATTTTAATTTTTTCTTCATATTTCTTTTTGTCAACGTCCGATAGTACTTCAGTCATTTTGATGTGGATTTTGCTAAACGTTCAATGAATGTTAAGTATTTAGAAACTCTCACTGATTTTAATCAAAACGCAATAACATATCGAAAATGAAAGCATGGCATACAAAACAAACAGCCATTTTCGACATTCGACATTAATGAATCTGAAACCTGAATCTAAGCATAATAAATAGAGAAACAATCTGTGGTTCTAAATAAAATGACACATCAGTCATACAGTAGAGCCAAAGGCCCATATACCAGGCACCAACAGCTGAGTTTAGTGCTCATATGTTGACTACTGTTGGAATTCAGAGGTAGTAGTAAACAGTGTTATATAGACATATATCTAATTTAGTGTAGTTTAGCTGAGTTAGTGTTTATACTGACTTTATTTCGAGTTTTCCACACATTCAAAATGGTAATGTCTTGTTCTGCCTACGGATACACAAATCGCTTTGCTAAACTAAAACCTATCTTGTAAGTTCTCCTAGTTATAGTCTGGTCATGTGTAAATAATATTCTACCGCAATTTAAGGGTTCCTACTGAGCGAGCTACCTTAAAAAAAGTGGTTAGTTGCGATTAAACGTCAAGGTTTCCAGCCATCCAAAACTTCGAAAATCTGTTGTGAACATTTTCGCCCAGATGATTTTATTTGTAATTTTGGAAGAAAAACAGTAAAACAGCATGCAATACCATCGATCTTCAACTTTCCCAAACATTTATTGAAAAAAACCGCCAAATCACGTTCATCGTAATTAAAATCAAAGCCATAATAGAAGAACCAGACACAATAAGGTAATATATTCACTCTTAGTAACAGGTAAATTGCTAGATACTTTTAATTTTTTATATTTTCATAAGCGTAAATACGTTAATATAACCATGATACAAATAACGAGAGATATGATAATGAGACTACCTATTTTTAGAACTGTTACGCGCATGGTGTCATGTGGTGAGTCCAATGCAACAAAAATAGGATGTCGTACAGTGGAGTTTGGCGTTTCATTACAACCTCTTAACAAATTACGTATTTTACTAATATTTAAGTGCATACAGTTGGAAGTAATTCTTTAAGATCAGAATACTATACTGTGATTATGACCTGATGATCAAAACAAGTGTATGAATCTTAACGCCCTCTAAATGTCTGCGAACGTTTTCTCTACTTTTTAAGTTTGTGTATCCCCAATGCTAATTCAGGGCTCCCCTTTATTATTATACTTGTCTTGTGCATTGTGCATATATATATATATATATATATATATATATATATATATATATATATATATATATATATATATATATATATATATATATATATATATATATATATATATTCATTCGGAATCAAAAATTTTCTATATATTGATTCCGAATTACTTTGTTTTAAGTGTGTAGTTGGACTTCTATAACGTTACTCATCACCACTCTTGTAAGTCACTATATCATGGGTTACAATCATGATATAATGACTTAGAAGAGATATGATATTGCGCATAAGCCCCGCCCCTTTATATGACGTCACGCGGTGAGTAACGTTATAGAAGTCCAACTACACACTAAAAACAAAGTCATTCGCAATCAAGAAGTTTCTATACGTCAGTTTAATGCGGTTGAAGTTACGTCTATATTGTCTTTTTCAGATAATATAGATCGCAGGACTAAATTTATTCATTTTCATTCTTATTACTTCCAACTGTATGCACTTAAATATTAGTAAAATACGTAATTTGTTAGGAGGTTGTGATGAAACGTCAAACCACACTGCACGACAGCATATTATTGTTGCATTGGACTCACCACTTGACACCATGCGCATGACAGGTCTAAAAATAGGTATTCGGAATATCATATCTCTCGTTATTTGTATCATGGGTTACAATGACATTATAATGTTATATAACTCTCGATGATGACATTACCAAGCAGAAATATTTGTCTGGAATGTAATTTAGCCGTGCATTCTATATTATATCCATCATTCCTATAATTATTGCTCATATATTACAAGAAACTAAATGTAATTGTCTCCCTTAACGTGCAAGATAGTGATTATTGATATCAAGTGAATCATCAGCTAATTTTAATTAGACGAGCTTCATAAGTTGTCTTTCAATTTAAAACATTCTTAAAATGTTGCTTTGATTTGGGGTTAGCACTATACACCATATTACGCAATTTTACAATGACTGCCAAATTTAAAGGTACTGCTTAAAGTTAACAATGCGTTTATATAGGATTTCCAACCACTGAATTGTATTAACAGCCGAGAGATGAGCGCCTAAACTTAGCTGTTAGTGGCCCTTGGTATCATTTATCAACGAGCGTCTAGCCACAGTAATGACCGGCTGCATTGATTATACGCACTTCGCAGAATATTTTAAGTAAGGAAATAAAAGACCTCCGTGACGTGCTGTTTCCCACTGACCTGCCCTGACATCAGTTCGCCCAATTAAAAGCTAAAAGGGGAAGGAAAATCAACCCTGTCATGCATGTGAGCATAATGTACTTTTTCTTCCAGTTTTTCCTCCTTTTAGCTTTTGATTACGCAAACTAATATCAAAGCAGGTCAGTTGGGAGGATTGTGTGTAAACAGCACGTGAGGGAGCTCTTTTATTTCATTACTTAAAATATCTGTAAAGTGCGCATGATCAAAGCAGCCGGGTCATTACTGCGGTGAGACGCTCGTATTTACCATTACTAGACCCATCGAGTAACAGATGTTGACGTATGAACACCTGTATGAATGGGCATCCTAGTTTATTTTTTTGTTGGACCTTCCAGTTGTCACTGGTTGTCACTTTAATTTTTAAATGTACCAAATCCTCATCCTTCATCCTATAACTCAAAATTCTTATTTGTTTGTTTATTTTTTCGTGTTAGTCACTTACCATGTGAATTATGTTTGATTGACTCAATAGTGATAGTGATATAGTTAATAATATGTAACATATCATCGAGAAATAATTAATATTGGATATGAAAATATTAAATAATATAATATATGTATATATCATCAAAGAAGTGGACCAGAACCCAGGAGATAAAACTACATAAGAGAAACACCAGCTGTTTGCAAATAAAAGGACTTTAAAAGCAAAGCCTTTCTCAAAATTTCTTAGGTCATATGTCCTGGATAAATTTGTCAGCATGTTTAGAGATATAAAATACACTTGTCTACCAAAAAGTTATCAACATCAGTTAAGTAATGTTGGGTATTTTGTAGTGGAAGATATACAAGAAAATACAGAAGTCTTAAGAGAAATAAATCTTAATCAAGAAGCCTGGGTAAACGTAATAACTCCGCCACCCACTGTCACTGCAGCATACTTGTGGCATACAGAAGATTTAAGTTGTCAGAGTATTTTATCATTTAATGGTGAACAGGATGAGATATTTAAAGAAGAAATAAAGTATGGACAGATAGTTGAATTATGTGGATTTCCCGGTTCTGGAAAAACCCAGTTGTGGTATAAAACTTTTGGTACTCTTTGAATATAAGGTGTCAGACGGCACATCCGAAACAGTGCAAGCCAGACATCAGGAGAAACGTAAATACCACATGCTGTGTTGTTGGGTTGTAGTTTTACTTCCACATCGTCACAACGTGTGGAAGTCTTGCATCTGCAACAAAAACTTGAAATTTTTTTTTCACTTAAATGTAGTAAACTGTATGAAAACATATATAAAACATGATTTGGGAACGACATTTTTGTTTTGTCTGTAGCCACGATAACTTTAGAACAAATTGAGATATCATCTTCAAATTTGGTATACAGTTAGCACTCGACAAACGAATGGTTTGGATTGTTTCGGGCTAAAATCGCTTTAAGAGTTGGGGGATCAATGGGGGGGTGATTTGGTAAAAATTGACATTTTTTCGTTAAAACTCAAGTAATATAACGTTTTAGGGTTTATTTATTAGAAACATTTTAATTTAATCAAACATCCGGTATAATGTGCTTAAATTAAATTAGGGGTTCAATGTGTGGGAGTGGAATATTGTTGACAAAAATTATGAATTTTTTTTTGCTAAAATGGCACAAAAAGTCTTTAAACATATAGAAAACTTTATCCTAGAACGATTTTTTTTGTCTGTCTGTCAGCATGTACGTCTGTCTGTTAGTAGGTGCAATAACTTATGAAAAAATTGAGATATCATCTTCAAATTTGGTATGCACTTAGCACCTGACAAGGGAACGCTTCAAATTGTTTTTGGGTAAGATCGTTTCAGGGTGTAGGGGATAAATATGGCGTGATTTCTTGAAAATTGACATTTTTTCAAGAAAGCTCGAGTAATATAACGTTTTAAAAGTTTATGGGTACAGGAATACAAATATTTTCTTTGTGGTCAAGTCATGGGCCCTAAATTAATTCTATGGGAATGTCTTTCTGGAGAGTATAAATTGTCACAGCTATGTTGAAGTTATAATTCAATTTGCAGCACTATTTTTCATTGAATAAGATCTATATCAATATTATATACTTCTTAATATATTTTTGCCTGTATCAAATGTGTAGTAAATTGTAAAGAGAATACTTATGACAAACTTTAGGGTTACATCTAAAAATAGCTCCTAAGCAGCTAAAAATAATGTCACAACACATAATATTGTTAAATTTATGTGTAGATTTGGTAAATTTGCAGACAACCTCCTGAACATAAATCTTTTCAGAAACATGCTTAGAACACCTCCCACCCCACCCCACTGATGCACAAACCACAGGATCAATTGGTGAATTTGCAGATGACCTCCCAAACAGTTTGAGATAAAACGACTGCTGATAGATACAGTTTGTCATCTTACATGCACGCTGACACTATTCTTACCTTTTGCTCTCTTGCCTTTGCCGAGTCATTTACATTTAAAGTTGTTTACACATTACATACTTTTTAAACAATTTCTCAGCACGGTTCTGTTCTGTGACACCCCTTCCCCTTCTAAACATTACATTTGACATAAAGTTCACAATGACTTTGGGATTATTAGCTTCTACTACCAATTTATCACTTTGCTTTTAGTTTAGTACGCCACTAGTTCATGTACCCCATTTAGACAGTTTCTTATATATATTCATGTGTTCACGGATGTTATTTCTGAAATTGTGTGTTGTTTACCTCGTTCTGTTACCACAAGAAAATATTTGTATTCCTGTACCCATAAACTTTTGAAACGTTATATTACTCTAGTTTTATTGAGGAAATGTCAATTTTCGCCAAATCGCCCCTTATTTATCCCCTACCCCCTGAAGCGATATTACCCAAAAACAATTCGCGTTCCTTTGTTGGGTGCTAACTGTATACCAAATTTGAAGATGATATCTCAATTCGTTCGAAAGTTATTGTGCCTATTAACAGACAGACATACATGCCGACAGACACGTTGTGACGATGTGGAAGTAAAACTGCAACCCGACTTTACAGCATGTGGTATGTACGTTTCTGTTGATGTCTGGCGTGTGCCGTCTGACACCCTATATTCAAAGAGTACCAAACTTTTTTTTAACTTTATTTACCGAAATATTTTCTTATTAATTGTTTACTAAGTTTAAAGGTTGTCAAGCAATGTATATGACACATAGAATCGTTACTGAAAACTAACATAACAATAATGAGATTTACGTTGATAATGAGATTTACATTGAAACATTTACCTAAGCTGAATGAATATTTTAACTGATATTATTCAGTTAATATTTTTTGTATAGTTTCTTTGAAATTTGTTTTTTGTTAATTTGTATTTGAATTACAGTAAGTCCTCGCATAACGTCTTCTGATTTAACATTTCATTATAACGTCGCAGTTTGTAGTAGGCAAATGTATGTAACATTGAAACTGATTCGGTATAACGTTATTCTAAAAAAAAGTATAAAGTAGTAGGTAAAAAAGGAGCACATACAGCTAGCAACACTGATGGCATCGTAAATGTGTTTTCCACTTATTTTCTACTACATATAACAAGGAGCAGGTTACTCAACTTAATCAAAAGCGAATGGTATGAGCGTTAGTGCTTACTTAAGATATTAAAGAGATTATGGACTACGTTATGAAGGCAAAACATAAGCTAGCAACTGGGCCAAACGATGTTCCACTTTATCTTCTCAAAGAGTGTGCATTTACTTTAACACTTTCTTTGCATATCTTATTTCAATTATCTTTAAAGCCGGGGATATTCCCTTCTTCCTGGAAAGAAGGATATCTTGCACCAATTCATAAATCCGGCCCTAAGATGATATGAAAAATTATAGGGCAGTGTGTAATCAATCTGAAATTCCAACAGCAATGGATTATTTGGTGTCGGTGAAGCTTTCGTGGGATACCAGGCTTATTTTTCCTAATGAACAACATGGTTTCTTAAGAGGATGGTCAACTACCACTAACTTGCAATGATATGAGAATTGTATAATAAAGGCGTTAGAGCAAATATTTCAAGTTTGATTCAGTCTATACAGATTTTACAAAAGCATTTGAGCAGGTGCCATGCCTTTCTGCTATCTAAACTTCACTTGAGGGTAGATGGCTGTGTTCTTAAGTGGATTCAGAGCTACCTTACTGGGAGAACTCAGTATGTGAGATGTGCAACATCAATTTCCTTGCCAATTGAGGTATTATAAGGTGTTCCCCATGGATCACACATAGGTCCCTGATTATTTAACCTTTTTATTGATGATATCGATTGTGAAAAACAGCAGCAACACTTATGTTTGTTTATGCTGCTTTAAAATTGTGTATAATCATTGATGGTACAGATGATGCACAGCTGTTGCATGAGGATTTGGACAGTTTATCTCACTGGTGTTGTTTTAATCTCGTAACGTTGAGTGTTGATAAGTGCTATCAAATAACATTCCATCGATCTATATACCTGTAAGATTTTCCTATAAGATCAAAAATTGTGAGTTAAGAATTACTGACACTGTAAAGGATTTTGGAGTGTTGTTTGATACTAAGATGACTTTTAAGCAGCATATTTCAGGTGGGGGTGTAAACAAGCCTCAAAATGTTGGGATTTGTAATGAGATCTTCACATCTTGATATTAATATCTGCAAATTATTGTATTGTACGCTTAGGAGTGGTCTTTTGCCTTCATCACAATATGGATTCTGACAGCGAAAAAGTACTCAAGATGCTATCTCTTTCAGAGAAAAAGTATATAACACACTTAATGAGGGACAAGTTGGATTTTGGGTTTTTCTTGATCTGGGCAAGGTATTCGACACTTTGATTCACGATTAATTATTAGATACATTGTACGATATAGGGTTTAAGGGAACTGCTTATGAATTAATGGTTAATTATCTCACTGGTAGAAAACAAGT
The DNA here is from genome assembly GCA_964006375.1 of Tillus elongatus. Taxonomy (NCBI): domain Eukaryota; kingdom Metazoa; phylum Arthropoda; class Insecta; order Coleoptera; family Cleridae; genus Tillus; species Tillus elongatus. The sequence goes on along the minus strand of OZ023268.1, from coordinate 79,257,021 downwards.
TGTTCAGGTGGTAAACGATTTGAGCAAAGAAAAAGCAGTAGAGTGTGAAGGAATACTGCAGGAATAGTAGAAGCCAAGAAAGATAGATAATAAGTTTTGCCGATGACACAGTGATTTATTATAGAGACCGGTCATGGGAAATAGTCAAGGATAAGGCAGAGAGAGATCTTTTGATTTTTAATTGGCTTCGACATAAACAGTTAACCCTCAACATAGATAAAGCAGCCGCTTTACCATTTTATTGTTATGCATCTGGTGGTCCTCGATTCAAAGAATTAAATATAAGTGAAGATGGTTCATCTTATAAAATTAAATGTAATCATTATTTGGCTGTAATTTTGGATCGGTGTTTGAGGTGGAATTACCACATAGAAAATTTAGTTACCAACCTAAAGAGATTTTTTCACAAGATACAATATGTGGTATATTTTTAATACGCCACTGCTTAAAGTTGTTTATAGTTGCCTCATTGAGTCAAGACTGAATTGTGGTTTACTGGTGAAGGGAGGCGCAACAGAGATGCACCTGAGAAAACTTGAAGTTGTACAGAGGTATATTCTCAAAATAATGTATTTTAAACACAATATGAACCCCATTGTGCTGCTCTATACTGAGGCAAATGTACTTGATGTGAGACAACTTTACTTTAAAGTATTAACTATATATCACCATAAAAATAGACAAACTTTCCCATGTGTTGATCATTGCTATTTAAATAGCCCGCTCCTCTTTTTGTTATTTATCAACGATATAAGCTCTGTAATTTCTGGTAATCATCTATTATTTGCTGATGATCTCAAATTATACTCCAGTGTTCACGATATTGGTGACTGTTCAAGACTCCAGGTGGACCTTGACAACTTGCAGCTGTGGTGTGTTGAGAACAGACTTGAATTAAATGTCTCGAAGTGCAAAGTGATGACATACACTAGAAAAACCAGTCGTATAGCATTTCCCTACAAAGTGGGTGATGTACCATTGGCTAGGACTGAAACGCACAAGGATCTTGGCATTTTATATGATGAACATTTAAGTTTCACTGGACATATTCAAACAATCACAGCATCCTGTTTGAAGTTGATGGGTTTCATTATGAGGAATAGCAGATCATTTTCCAATTTGGATAGCTTGAAAATTCTCTATTTTGCCTATATTTGATCGAGGCTTGAATATTGTAGCTTGGTTTTTGATCCCTTTTATAGTGTTCATATTGGTGCTCTGAAAAATGTTCAGCGTAAGTTTTTAAAACACCTTGTATATAGGGCATCTGGTACCTACCCACAGAGGGGAAGCGATCATGGCCAATTGCTGATGCAAACTGGCATACCCAGTTTGTATTCGCGTAGAAAGTTGCACCTGTGATGTTCCTGCATAACTTATTTCATGGTAAAGTTGATTGTCCAGACTTATTGATGCAATTAAATTTCTCAATTCCACGGGCTGAATCTAGAGTGATGAGAGTGTTTAAGCCTCCAATACAAAGGACTAACTTGTATATGAAATCACCTGTGTACACAATGAGCTCTGACTTTAATGATATTGCAAACTTGTGTGACTTCTATTCGGATAAGGCTGCGGTTATTTGTAGGGTGACTATATCTTACTTTGTCAGTTATTAGGACCATTATATGTACTGTTTTGTGGAATTTCTGCCTTGTGATGTTTTGCACAGAATTTTAGTTTTGTATTAGAAGTATTTTTTGTTCATATTGTTACATATTGTTCTTTTTGTTTGGTGCCCAATTAATGGGATTATCCTGTTGGGCGTGCATTCAATAAATAAATAAACTAGATCTAAGGAGCGTAACGATACTAAAGAACAATTTTTCAAAACCTCACGGTCGAAGAAATCATCTCTTCCTCTCCCCACGTTGATACAATGTGCTGCCATATAGAATTAAAGAAATTCCTAGTATAAAATACTTCGCTCGGCATACCAAACAATTTGTACTTACATCAGATAGAATACAAGTGTGTAATCTGGTTGAAGTTACTTGAAAGCATTTTGTTCTATAAATTCTAACCTAAGAGAGTATGCAGACAGGAACAGAGAAGCTGGTTTATATGCTAAATTTTTGTTTTATTTCCTAGAATGGATAGAGCAGAGTAAACTTGTATAGATTGTGTATATGGCAAACTGTGTGCCTAATGAAATCTGCCTGAGAGTTCTTAGACAACCAATTGCTTTTTGGATTCGTAGGTACTAAAATTTTGTATCACCACACATTGCATATACCTGTTAAATACCATTGTATTATTTCTTGTTTTCCATTTATTATTGTTATAAGCAATAATATTACTTGTGGAGATCGTTTTAATTTTATTATGGTAAGCTGCCACATAGCTGTGATAATCTAGTCTCCTCAGAAAGACATTCTCATCAAATGAATTTAGGGTCCATGACTTGACCACAAATAAAATATTCGTATTTCTGTACCCATAAACTTCTGAAACGTTAGTTGACTCGAGTTTTATTGAAAAAAATGTCAATTTGCACCAAGTCACCCCTCATTTATCCCCTACCCCCTGAATCGATCTTACCCAAAAACAATTCAATTCCTATGTCGAGTGCTAACGGGATACCAGATTTGAAGATGATAACTCAATTTGTTCGGAAGTACTGACAAACAGACAGACAGACAGACGAAAAAAATTTCGTTCCAGAATCAAGTTTTCTATATGTTTTGAGACTTTTTACGCCATATTAGTACAAAAACAAATTCAAAATTTCTGTCACCAAGATTTCACCCCCACACATTCAACCCTTAATTCGATTTCAGCACAGAATACCAGATGTTTGATGAAATTTCTCATAAACAAACCCTAAAACGTTATATTACTCGAGTTTTAACAAAAAAAAAATTAATTTTCACCAAATCACCCCCTATTCATCGCTTACCCCCTGGAGCGATTTTACCCAAAAACAATGTGAACCGTTTGTTTGTAGCGTGCTAACTGTATATCAAATTTGAAGACGATCTTTCAATTCGTTCTAAAGTTATCGTGGCTACAGAGACATACAGTCTGACACACAAACAAAAATCGTTCCCAAATCATGTTTCCTATATGTTTTGACACTTTTTACGACGTTTAAGTGAAAAATAATTTTGAAATTTTTGTCGCCGATGCCATACTTCCACACATATTGACGATGTGGATGTGATTAATAATAATTATTAGATACAAAATTATCCACTAATTAAAACATGCATCTAATTACATTTTATTAGTTTGCAGCTTGCTGTATCGGTACAAGTGCCTGAATGCTGTGGTGGTAATCAGGGCAGAGCAGTTTTTATATGCACTAATGGAAATTTTGCTTCACACCGACTTAAAGGTAATATCTCCTAAATTTTATTAGATGCAGTACTTTTAAACACACTTTAGGAAAACACAGTCCAACACAGCATTTAGATTAGATTAGATTTTATTGTGAGTGGGCTATTTCAGTCCCTCCACCGCGACCTTAGGTATATTGTGGCTCACGTCTAATTATTTAGATTTCACCCATCAATTCCAGCTCCCTGAGGGAGTCGATCTTGTCTTGAGGGTGAGAGTTTGTTTGGCATGTGTACTGCCATCTGAGTAAAGTCGCTTGCCCATTTCGAAGCTCAAAGGGAGATAACCTCTCTCCGAGTTCGTCTGGACCCGACATCCGTCAGTGTTTGCCTCGAGGCGGTATCACGAAGTCCCGCTCTCAAGCAGCATCTAATCTCCAGTTGTAATCCACCCCTAAAGATCTCAGCTCCCCTCAGGCTCTCCCAAACCTGACACCTAACAGTGTTAAGACTCGAGGCAACATCCCATTGAGTCCCGCTCCCGAACATCACCCCAGCGAGGCCGTCCGTCCGTTTCGTAGCACACAGTATGAGCTCCAAACTCCGGGTGTTTACCACTCATCAGAGATCAGAGCCTCCCGGGACGTCTGGACACACGCCACGGCTCAATCCAGGACAGTATCATCTGGAACCACGCTCCCGAGTAACAACCAAGCGAGGCCAATTGTCAGTCTCTGAGGCCACAGTGGAGGCGCCAAACTCCGGGTGCATATCACTTCCCAGAGATGTCTGTCTCCCCCCAGCCTCACCTGCACCAGACCCCCGCCAGTGTTTCATTGACTCGAGGCGGTATCATGAAGTCCCGCCCTTGAGCAGCATCCAGGCAGGGTCGTTAGCCTGTATCAATGCTCGCAGAGTAGGCCCAAGTCTCCAGGTGTAATCCACCCCTAGAGACCCCAGCCACCTCCGGGTTCGTCCAGGTCCAACACCTGCCAGCGTTAGCTTAAATTTCACCCAACAAATCGAGCTTCCGACAGGAGACGACACCTGCGAGGTGAAACTTTGTTTGACAGATGTACTGCCATCTGAGCGAAGTCGCTTGCCCGTCTCAAAGCTCAAAGAGAGATAACCTCTCTCCGAGTTCGTCTGGACCAGACATCAGTCAGTGTTTGACTCGGTGCAGTATCATGAAGTTCTGCATCCGAGCAGCATCCAAGTGAGGTCGTTTGTCCGTTTCGAAGCTCACAGAAGAGGCCTCAACCCTTAGTTTTATTCCACCCCTAAAGATCTCAGCTCTCCTCCGGGTTTGTGTAGACCCGACACCCACCAGTGCTAGACTTAAGGCGACATCCCATCCAGCCCTGCTCCTGAGCATCGCACAAGCGAGCCCGTCCGTCCGTTCCGAAGCACACAGTGGGGGCCCCAAACTCCGGGTGTTTACCACTCATCAGAGTTGTCAACCCCCTCCGGGTCGTCTAGACACACGACACCCGCCAGCACTCAACCCAAGGCGGTACCCATCCGGAACCCCGCTCCCGAGTAACAACCAAGCGCGGGCAACCATCCATTTCTAAGGCCAGAGTGGAGGCCTCAAAATCCGGGTGTACATCACTCAGAGATATCCGCCTCCCTCCAGGCCCACATGGACAAGACCCCCGCCAGTGTTTGATTCCAATTAGTCGCGCTTTACGACAGGCAGGATTTACCTTGGGCCTATTCTTTTAGTTAGTCCCCGGACCCACAGCATGCTTGCAAACTTGTCAGTTACTTCATCTACTAAAGACTTGTATGGTTTAACGTGTGGAATTTTCCGCACACATTCTGTTTATTATTACATATAAGGCCCCCAATTGCATGTGTCTGCCTTAATTTAAGACGTTAACAAAGTGACACTTAATAAAGTTAAGGAAAACTTAATATTTGTCTGCATTGCATCACAAATTGTTGAGGAATGCTTAGCGAGAGCACACTTATATCTGAGAGCATCTAGCGAATTTGGGAATTATTCATGCTTTTGTGTTGGCGAAATTGTACTGTCACTAATTTCTCACAACGGATGACAGAAAAGTCCAATTCATTTGTGTTTATGAATAATGTGCAACAATAATGATAGTTATGTAGATGAAAATGCAAATAAAATAATGAAAAAGTTCTGGACGCAGCAAGTGCGTTATGGTAGTGTATTTTCATAAGAATAATATATTAGTGATTTAGTCTTGCATAAAAAGTTATAAAACATCACTTGATTTAATTAGGAAAGTAAAAAATAAGGTAAAGAAGGGCAAGCAAAAACATTATCTCTAACATAAATATTTATACAATAATTTGGATACAAAACTCAAAAAAAAGCAATTGATAAACAGGAAATATACTCAACAAAAAATACACTAGAAAGCTGAACATAAAAAATCCCATGGTTCATGCATTGAGGGTGATTGCATGCAGAAGGGGAAGAACCCCCAGGACGAAGAGGGTTTCTGCCCCTCACTCAAAAACACGGTGGGTTCTCTTTCCCCTGTATGCATACAACCCCCTTCAAAGCATAAAACACAAGAAAATTTTCTTGGGAGCAACTTCCAAGAAAGTTATAGGACCTGGGGGAATATGGGTGTTGTGCAGGGTAGACAGAGTTTAAAGGAGGCATTGCTGCAAAGGGTGAAAAACGCATCTTTTCAAAGTCCGACTAAGTATTTTTTTTAAGCATTTTCCGCTGCTATTTCCTCCCCGGCCAGCACCCCGATTATTTATTGGGGAGTTTTGCAACAAATTTCTCTTGTGGCTTGTGCATTAAAGGGGGGTTCTAAGCATGTTTCTAAAAAGAAAATTCTAAAAACCCTCAGTGCAGTAAACTGAAAATTCACCGAAATTACATTCCGCTTCGTCGCCTATAATGTCTTTTTCAGATAATATAGAATACAGCACTAAATTAAATAGGTTTACTTGCATTTTCATTTTTTATTTATTTTGATATTACATATATAAGCACAAGATAAGTATAATCAGGGGAGGGCTTAAGTAACATTGTGGCAACACAAACTTGAAAAGTAGAGAAGTTATTTAGAGCGTGTTAACAGTTAAACTTGATTTCATAGTCATGTCACAGTAGTATTCTGACCATAAAAAACTCCTAACTGTATGCACACAAAAATTACTAAAATCCATTTATGAAATGTAATAAAAAACAACAGTTTCGTAATTTATTAAGAAGTTATGAGATGTGATGAGATGTCAAACTCACTGTACCACAGCATTATATTATTAGTTGCGACTGTACTCACCCCATGTCGCATGCGTATGACAGTGCAAAAATAGGTCACCGCATTACCATATCTCTCTAGTAATTGTATCATGTCTAAAACCTAAATTTGAGGCTGAATTTTCAATTCGATATTGACAATTGATAATAAATGACATTACCACAGAATGACAAATGACAGCGGAGCTCCAGCACTAATGCAGTCTAATAACATTGTCGGACAGATTAAATTAGGATTGTAGGGATAAATAAAAATCATGAGAAATGGGTAATTTGAAATTTGCAGTTATTATAGCCAGCTATGGATTATGGTATTTTTTAACTAACCGATATAATTAAATTTTACAAAATGTTTTCTTTATTACCAGAAGTTGTGAAAATTTGAGATGTTTATACATGAAAGGTTTAACTACATGAAATTTCTGAAGATCTGGAAGAGATACCTACATCTTGACACCTTGCAGTGATTGTAACTTCCATTGTTTAGATTTTTATCTACGATTGATTTAAACAGCATAGCAATAACGCCTCTGTCTTTGTCCAACATTGTAGAATTGTATTACAGAATTTGAAGATATGTCGAGGATTATTCTATTATTAATTTCGAATAATTTAATTTTTCTTTGATCAAAAGACTTGAAAATTGGTACACAACCACGTCTATCTGTGTTCTTTTAAGGTGTATATTTTCCTTTCAATCACTTAAACAATTTGAACAGGTGGATGGCCTCATCCAAGCCATTAACAAAATAAGGGTAATTTCCCAATTTGGTCCAAATCAGTGAAGTATTTTTTGAGTTATTGGTTGGATATATATATATATATATATATATATATATATATATATATATATATATATATATATATATATATATATATATATATATATATATATATATATATATAACATTTTAACTGACCCTGGATATTTTCTGAAAGTCTTACCATCAATACCTCTCTATTACGAAATTTTCTTAACGAAAATTTACTAAAATGCAATAAACTTTGAGATCTGTTGATTTATCTATTTATTGAGAAAGCCAGTATACAGCACATCTTACAGATAAGGTTGAAATTTGTGCTTGTAAAAAATGCAATTTCTTTCCAACCCTGGTTCCAAATGTAAACGTTTCAACATTTGACAGAACCAGTCAACATTTGACAGAAGCACTTCAAAACTTTTGTTTTCGCAATTATTCTATACCAAAGCTTAGATGATAGGAAAGAACAAGGATTTGTCACGAACCGTTTGTCAAGTGGGTGGCACTAAAAACGTGTACATTTTCAGCTAAAGGAGCAACATCGATATTATCATATCAAAAGAAGAGGCAGAGATCTCCAACTTTCTTCCTGTGGTCGAGAGAAGTGAGTAACTGTGATGGATGGTTCTCCTATAAGTTAAACAGCTCATTTATGAATAGATTTTAGGAGGGATAAGGTTGTCTTTGGGGCAGCATCCGAGACATGAGGGCAATATTCCAACTCTTGCAGTATCAGAGTGGAAGCTATGACCACTGTAGCTAGGAGTAAATGTATATATAAAGAGGCCATAGTGCATGTATATAACAACATACTGGCACCAACTGTTCTATATGGATCTGAAAGTCGGGAGGCAGGTAAAGCATGTAAGAAAATTAAATGCTGTTGAAATGAAGACGACCTGAGACGAGTGACCGTGTAAGTCAAGCAAAGACTGTGTTAGAAATGAATGGGTTCTGAGCGAATATAATGTAGAAAAGTCTAAAAATAAGTATGAGAGCAGGCAGCTTAGATGGCTTGGATACATAGAACGAATGGATAATGATATAATGACAATTAGAATGTATAAAGAGAGAGGTAAGAGAGGAAGACCCAGGAAAGCTTGGTCGGATGTTGTGGGCGATATGTTAAAGAAGAAAGATGTCAAAAGTTTGGGAAATAAGAGTATGAGATGTATAAATTTGGAGGAAGCAAATGTGCTATGTCAGGAGATAAGTGCATGGAGAAATATTGGTAAGAAATAGTATAGACTTTGTTGCGTGCCTACCCCTTTATGGAAATGTCGTAATGGGTATTCGTAGTCGTAGCAGTCATCCATAAAACAATATTTACAGTCGGCTCCTAATGATGAAGCTCTAAGCTTTAAAAACATTTAAAATACAACAGCATTGTGACATCCTTTATTTCAACAGTCGATGGTTGTTCTAGCTATGTAAGTTGGAATAATATGCACACAATTGTGCATGTCTTTCTTAAATGAGTTGACTGTTTTGTCTTATTTATATATTAAAAAATGGAAAAGTATTTATAAAGGGTCAAAGCAGTCACCAGCTAAAAACTAACATCTATAAAGATAAATGACATGATGCTGATTGAACTGCCTTCTAGATGTGCAACTTTAAACACTAACTTCATCATAGATTATAATTTATCAAAAAATGATTCAGGCTGTTTTATTATTTATTATTAATTTTTGTTAGAGCTAATCAAAAAAAAAAAAATCAAGAGAAGATTCTTCTCTGTCAATATATTTTTTTTCTAAACAAATAAAACACTAATATTTCTAACTTGATTTTTCTTTCTTACTTTTAGAGATAATAGCTGATTATAAACAAAAGTGTATACACCAAAATGAAACAAACAGACAAGATGACTATGTTTTTAGTGAAAATTCTATACTGGAAAGAATCCATTATATCAGTGCACCGACTCTTTTAAAGTTATTGGCATTCTTGAAATACTTGGAAGACTGGTTAGATCAAAATACACAGGTATGTTACACCATTATCTAAAACTTTTAAAACATTTTTACCAGCACTCAAAGGATAGGATGATATTAGCGAATTTTTCGTAAAACGAAAAATTCACTAATGGGGAGATCTGTGTTTATATATGTATGTATATATATATATATATATATATATATATATATATATATATATATATATATATATATATATATATATATATATATATAATACAATACATACAAAACATACTCACAACATATACCTATATACAACACATAAACAAAAAAAAAAACACAACACGTTTTAAAATGGTTTGCCACTACTGTAAGCAAGAGACATTTCTTTTCTGTCTTGCCTCCTTCTTCATCTCTTGGTCTCCCTTTCTTTAGTCTCGATAATTTTTCGGACCACTGTGTGCACTAGGTTCCAGCATTCCTGTGATTCCAGCAAGCTGCTCGCCATAGATTTGACGTTAAATACCCTCTTGGCTTGGGCCTATTCCTTTCGGACATCCTCCCATCTTGGACAGGCGAATAGAGTGTGTTCTACATCGTCAATCGCCCCGCAGTAGTCACAAGACTCTGTATCACTCCTCCTTCGCTCGTAGAGGTACTTGCCAAAACAGCCATGGCCCGACAGTGCTTGGGTCAAGAAGTAGTCCACCTCTCCAAGATTTCTTTCACTCTAGTTTCTAATATTTGGAATAATCCTCCAGGTCCAGCGGCCTTTCGTGCTGTTCTCCCATTTCGTCTGCCATCTAATCATCAGTTGAGACCTAGCAATTTCCCGTGTTAGACCGCCATGTCGTTCTTGTCTCTCCTGGATGAGCAGCTCCACTGGTGGCACTCCTGCAATCACAGCCGCAGCCTCTGCTGAAATTGTCCTATAGGCGCTACATATTCTAATGGAGAGTATTCGCTGCACCATTGTGAGTCTCTGTACAAGCTTTTTGTTTTTAATGACACTGTGCCACGTGGGGGCAGTATACAATATCTGAGACATTGCGACACTCATTAGCAGTCTCCTCTTTGATGACCTGGGACCTTCGATGTTGGGTATTACTCTAGTTAGGGCAACAATTGTCTTTTCGGCTTTCTGAGCCACTTGGTTAACCTGCTCAGCGAACGTTAGCTTGGTGTCCAGCCAAACCCCTAGGTATTTGATCTTTTTTTTTTCGGCAATACTTTGCTTCCCTCTACAATAAATTGGATGGGAGCCATTTTCCTCTTACGTGTAAGTATGACTGCATCCGTCTTTTCAGGGGCCAGTTCGAGTCGTTTCGGTCCTATCCAAGCTGTCACGCTTTTCAGTGCCTTGTTTGCCGTGCTCATCAGTAGCTCTTCGGTCTTGGCAACCACTACCACAGCCACATAGTCTGCGAAGCCCACAAGAGTCACCCCCGCGGGTAGCGCCATCCTCAGCAGTCATTGTACAGCAAGTTCCACAGTGTGGGCCAAAGGACCGAACCCTGCGGAACGCCACTGCTCATTCGCCTACTCGTTACAGATTCCCCAGCTTCCAGGATTATTTCTCTTTCTGACAAGTATGATGCTATAATGTTGATCAAACCTTCGTCGATTCTTCACTTTCTTAGTTCTTCCAGTATTTTCTGCCACGACGCGCTATTGAAAGCATTTCTAATATCCAAAGTTATCAGTGCACAAAGTCTTCGGTATTTCCATGAGTAGGCAGAGGCCTCCCTGGTGATGGTTAACACTTCGTTGATAGCGTCCGCAGTCTGTCGGCCCACTCTAAAGCCATATTGTCTCTCTGCCAAGTCTCCTGTTCGTTCAATCTCTCTCTTCAGTCTTGCCAATATGAGGTGTTCATATAGTTTGCCTTCTATATCGAGCAGGCAGATGGGTCTCCGCGACAGTCTGTCCGCTGTGGGTATCAGCACCAGTCTGGTCCGTTTCCATTTTGTCGGGAAGTAACCTTCGGCTGCCAAGTGGTTGTAGACAGACAAGATAAGTTCTGGTCTTTCCTCCGCGACTACTTTCAGTATCTCTGAAGGGATGTATCCTGGTCCAGGTGCCTTATTTATTTTAAGCTTTTTGGTGGCTACTAACAGTTCTTCAGGTGTGAAACTTGTAATTCCACCGTCGCGCATCCGCTGCCACACTACTAGGTCGTGGGTAGGGAAGAGACGGTCGACAGCACTCTCCACCATGGGCATCGACATCGTACACAACGGGTATCCAAACATTTTTTTTGTGACGATTTTATATCCGTCTCCCCAGATGTCCCTGTCGACATGGTTACACACTGCTTTCCAACTGGCCCTTTTGGCGTCTCTAATACCGGATTTTAGCGCCTTTTTTGCATTTTTATATTCTTCCCAGAGGCGTTGTTTCTCTTGTGGTGGGATTCTTCTGGCATTCCTTGTATATTTCCGTCTTTTAAGGACACATTCTCTTCTCATCTCAGCAATGCTGTTACTCCACCAGTATACTGGTGGCTGTCTCATCTTTGTTTTGCGCGGCATGACCTTGTCACAAAACTGACCAAGCAGTGCAGAAAAGGCTTCTGCCGAAGGTACCAGTTCTTTTTCAGCTGTTTCGGCTATCATACGCTGTAGCTTTGGTCTGTCCAAATTCTTTATCTGCCAACCCTTGGACTGTTGGTGACCTCTTTGGGCCCTCTTCTGTTCAGCGATTTCAAACATTATGTAGTTATGGTCGCTCAGCGATTCATTTTTGCTGACCTCCCAGGAGATAGTTCTGGGTTGTACATCACAGGTGCACAAGGTGAGGTCCAAGATGGAAGTGTAGTCTTGCCTCTGAAAAGTTGGTTCATCGTTCTTGTTCAAAATGCAGAGATCGTTGTTTGCGATCCACTCAGTCATTTTCCGGCCTCGGTCATCTGTAAACTCCATGCCCCACTGTGGTGACTTCGCATTGAAATCGCCTGCCACGATGGTTGCCCGATTTCACAGCCTCAAACGACTTTCTACCTCGTTGAGTCCTCTCAAGCTGATCAATATCCTTGTTCCCCGAGGCATACACGCTGTACACTTCCAATGTTGGTGTAGTTACATACGAGAAACCATGGCCCCAGCCTTGACCTTCAACCACTATTTTCGGGTTTAGGACTTTTATGGCAGAGTGCAGTTCCCTGTCGAATATCCAGTCTTGCCTATCTTTTATTGCTCCCAGGTTTGGTTCACTGATGATTATCATATCGGCATTGGTGTCTCTGGCGGTAGTCAGTGCCAGGTCATGTGAGGGACGACTTCTATTTGTATTAATTTGAAGTGCCTTCATTTTGAGCTTCACATGTAACCAGTTCTATTACCTCTTTTCTCCTTCGTGGTGTATTGGTGGTCCTGTCTACCCTCCCAACAGAGCCATTTTTCCTCTTCCGCATTTCCTGTATCAGGATTCTATAGTCGTTGGCCATATGTCCCTTTTTCTTGCATGCTCTGCATATTGCTTCGTTAGATAGATAGGTGCTTTATTGTCCAAAGATAAAAATCTTATTGACAAGCAAAGTGTTAACATATAAAAGTAAAAGTTGTCAAAAGATAAAAACACAAAAATATAAGTTCACAACAAATAGTAATATAAGTGCCTATGTAACTAGTTTAACTATATATAAATAACAATATAAAAAACAATATAAACATAAATACACAGCTGACTAACAATATAATAAAAACACACAATATATAGAAAGCAGCTCAAATGAAAACAACCAATCAAAACTGTCACAGTAGTGTATCATTAAAAAATTCATCTATTGAATAATAACATTTTTCAATGAAAAATTCCTTAAGCTCTTTCCTAAAAATTTCAATGTCACCAATCCTCCTCAAGTTTAGTGGTATCTGGTTAAATATCTTTTTACTATTATATATCAATGACCTCTTTAATAATGATGTGGACGGTATAGGAAGAGGAATGCAGTTCTTTTGTCTTGTATCACGAGAAGACACTGACCTGATTTCATCTTTATATTTTCCATGCATAAAGCATGCAGTCTCCAAAACAAACAGAGACGGTAGGGTCAATATCCGCTCAGAAACAAATAAAGGTCTACAAGAGTCACGGACACTAACCCCACACAAATATCTGATGGCTCTTTTCTGCAGAATAAATACAGAATTGAAAAGATAACCTGCACAAGAGCCCCAGTAACAAATGCCATGCCTTAGATGGGACTCCACAAGTAAGAAGTAAACACTTCTAGATGTACTCTTGTCCAAGCTTTTTGAAACAACTCTTAGTGCGTGACAACCTGATGAAAGCTTTTTACATAGATGATTTATATGTGTTTCAAATTTTAACGATTGATCAATGTATAGTCCCAAAAACCTAACACAGCTCTCGTTTCCAAGTTCCTCAGCTGCTAGAGTCACAGCAGGCAGACTACATTTAAAATGCATGATATTAGTCTTAGAGACATTCAAAGTTAACAGATTTGAAATAAACCAGTTTTCTATCATCTTCATATCCTCTGCCACAGTGCACTCCAGTGTTCCAACACTATCACTACTCCACAAGATGGTTATATCATCAGCATAGATAGTCATATGACCCTTAATTTTCAACATAGACAGGTCATTAATATAGAGTAAAAACAGCAGTGGGCCAAGAACAGACCCCTGCGGAACACCATGGTGAATATATTGGTACCCAGAGCTAACATGACCAAGTTGAACACTCTGCTGACGATCAGATAAATAGGACCTCAACCATTCAAGCAAAGTCCCCCTAAAGCCATAAGTAGGAAGCTTGCGTAACAGTATCCCATGGTCAACACAATCAAATGCTTTAGTGAGATCACAGAACACTGCCGAAGCCACCTGATTGTTATTCAGTGAAAGGTACAGATTTTCAAGAAAAGAAAATATTGCATCATCTGTACCTTTTTTAGGTTGAAATCCAAACTGGGAAGGTGTTAGGATCTTGTGTTTACAAATAAATACCTGCATTCTATTTTTAATTAATTTCTCAACTATTTTAGAGATGGTAGGAAGTAGAGACAGAGCACGAAAACTATTTGGAGAATCTGTTTCACCTCCTTTATATGCAAGAATTACTCTAGCCATTTTCAGAGACGAAGGAAAAGATCCCGTTACAATCGAACTATTAATTGCCTCTGCCAAGATTTCAAGAACCCAGTTAGGAAGGTGAAGAAGCAGTTTGACAGATATACCATCCCACCCGATAGAGTCCTTGTTCTTAAAGTCATGGAGCACTCCATGAATCTCAGCAGAATCGACCGGCGTAAAAAAGAAGGTGTCAAGGATAAAAACATCATCCATGAAGCCCAGTGGATCCGTCCAAGGGACCCTCCACTGTATCAGCCCAGAAGCAATAGAACAATAATAGAGAATATTAGAGCAGTCTTTTATAGAGTGTCCGTCATCACCGCATTTGAGGCATTTACCTTTCATATCCTCCTCCGACGTGCACGTTTTTGCTACGTGTCCATACCTTTGGCACTTGTAGCATTTAGGAGGGGCTATCTTTTCAACCACTCTACATCTGGACCAACCTATTTTTAGTTTTTCTTTTGCCAGCAGCAAATTTGCATCTTCAATTGGCATTTGTATATTCACGTACTGCACCCCTCTTGTGTTGGCTTTTGAGGACATTGTGACTGCAACCTCGTCGTCTCTTAGGTTAGTGTTCCCTCACTCTGCCATAATTGCTTCTTGCACCTCTTTTGCCGTTGTGTCGTTATCTATGTCCAGTATTGTAATGTTACGCCTGTTTTTGTGCAATTGAACAACAGCTATAGTCTTCATCTTCTCTTGCACTTTGCCCTGAGAATTTCTCCGGCGTTATTTTTATTCCCAGCGATTTTCAGTTTCACATACCCTTCTTTGGTTTTCTCGACGCTATGGATTTTAACTTCAAATTTGTCGATCTCAATATTTTTCTTCATTTCTCTTAGCAGATCTGCGTATGATTTTTCCTCCTTCGTCGGTTTTACCAAGATGGTTTCGTTTCCTCTTTTCTTGCGGCTGCTTTTTCTTTGCATTTACCAGTCTTCATCCCTTGGTTGTTGTACTTCCTGACAGTCACTTGTTTGTTTTCTTCCCCTTTTAGTATGTATCTTTATACTGACGTCTTCTCCCCTGAATACTAACTCTACGGCTGTTCGTATGTATACCACCATTTCTTCCCTGACGCAGGTAATTGTAAAGTCCCTTCTTCCTTCATTGCTTGAAATCGCCTTGATCTTTTTCAGTACCTCCAGTATGTGGCTTATGTTATTCCCCGGAGAGTTTCGTCCTTGTATCCCGGCCAAATATAGTATCCGAGTTGACTCCTCTGAGGATCCATCCTCATCCCTTATTACACTGCTACTTGTTGTATATACAACTTTTCCTGGATTCACCTTCTTCTTTATTATGCTTTCGATGTGGGGCTGTATCTCGCTCAGTCGTTTTATAAGTGCATGACCTTGCTCTACCTCGTTGTCCACCACGACTACTAAATCTCCCTCTCTGGGCGCCTGTACTACCCCTTCCGTTGTTATCTTGCTGGTTTTGTATACCTCTTCCGGCCATTTTTCCTCCATTAGAACCTCAACCTCACTTATGTCTGTCTTAAGTGCAGTATACAAAAAACTGGTTATTCTATCCTCAATTCTAGTTGGTGAGTCCCTTTGTTCTCTCATCTCTCCCACTTGTATGCCCATATCTCTGGTTTCCTTTGTACAGCATGCGACGTCGATTTTTCTTGTTTTGTCTCCCTTCACACCCTTATTGTCTGCTACATCTAGAAGCTCTTGCAGCTATTTTAGCATATCTTCATGCATGATGTGCCCCATGTGCCTGCTTAGTTTCTCTGCTGCTTCCTTAATTTCAGACTTTGGTTTGTAAGAGTTCTCCAGAATCTTGCTGAGGTTCTTGGTAGCAGTTCGCAAGCCTTCTAGGTTTTGCATGAAGCTCTTCTTCCGTCTTTTATCTTCCTGCTCCTCTCTATTATTCTTCTCGTCTAGGCCCTCTATTTTTCTCTTTTAGGTCTGGCTTAGTGGGGTCTGATTGTAACTCCTAGTTTCTTCAAAGCCATCTGGTAATGACATACAAGAAATAGTTCTTTCAAACTTCGGTGGTGTCCTTGTCATCCTATTACTTCGTCCAAACGGGTGGTTTTCCTCGTTGGGTCTATGCTCCTGTGTTTCATTCCTGCGGTTGCTGTCTGACGATCGGGAGTGGCCCGCCTGGCTACCTTGAACCCCGACCGGTACTGGGCCATCCGAGAAACCCTGCACTGTAGTCTGTTTTCCATTTCCATAGCTCATTTCATCATCCATATTAAATCCATCTGGTTAGAGAAAGGAAAAGCTGAAAGATGAATGAACCCTAGCCCTCGGTTAACCTAATAGCTTCGGGTTCGGAAAAGAATAAGAGTTGGCCAAGGGAGGCCAGGATAGGAAAGATCAAAGAGAGGAGTGAGTCCCAAGACTAGTTGAAACAAAGACTCATTCAGCTGGGTATCCTCCATGCTCGCCACGCACATATTGTCAACAAGCATTGACCCCTGCGGGGCATATATATATATATATATATATATATATATATATATATATATATATATATATATATATATATATATATATATATATATATATATATATATAGTTATCGTATCGATGACTCAAAAAATAATAGCCCGATTTTGATGCAATTTGGTACGTACGTTTGTTTTGTAAGTGGCTTGTATAAGTTCGTTAGCCAGGAAAATCGGACGTGTTTTTCCGGGGAAATTTTTTTATATTCGAAAATAACAGAGCTATGACAACCAAATTTGGCACATAAGTTGCTACTATCAAACTTACCCTACACGCCGAAATTTAGATCTCTTAAGTTGAAAGAAAAAAAAAAGTTATATGCATTTTAAGAAACAATTTTGGGTGCCACTGGTGATCAGAGGAAAGCACAAGAATAAAATATTTTGGTTGACTAACAAAACCAATTGAATATTACATACAACCTATTTAGAAGTGGAGATTTACCACTGCCCACTATTAATTAAAAAAAAAAAAAATTCTTTGAACTTAAGCAAGTCCGACCCTGTGCATTTGTGCGCGTTATAATTATGGGTCATAAAGTAAAGAGCCATAGTCAATTTATTAATGTAAATAACTGAAATGCCGTTTTCAAAACAGTCGTCCCTAGTAAATTATTTATAATTAAATATAATCAAGTCTATCATTTTATTGCTGAGTTTATAGTTATGTGTTGAGAAAAATGAGACAGGAAATAATTTTTCACTTTTCAGGTAAAGCTGATTATCATTGATAGCCTATCGTATATATTGAAGCAAGTTCAATTCTCTGAACGAGTAGTGAAAAGTTATGTCATTTTAAGAAAATTACTGCATTTTACCCACAAACACAACCTTGCAGTGAGTATAGGTAGTTTAGAATGTACAGTAAATAGATTATCCTTTGGTTATTTTTATTTGGCTGCATCTTACTTAAAAAGTCTGTTTTCCACAAAATACTATTTTTCAACGAATCCATGTTATACATTTTGAGGTAAGATTCTGTTTTGAAGAACACTTTAAAGCCTCATGATCACATTTATTGACGTGGGCCTAATGTTGCTTGTTTTGCTTCATGTTAGCGTGCTAGCAGTCTCAGTGGTCTAGTGGTAAGAACGTGTGCCTCTGGACCTAGGGGGGTCCTGGGTTAGATTCCCAGTAGAAACTTCAGAGTATTTTTCAGAATTGTGTTTGAACAAGTTGAATATCTGTACGTTCTAAGCTTTGGATGGGCGTGCTTAAATTCGTCGGTCCCGTGTACCATGCGATGTTGGGCAGGTTAAATATCCCGACCCGCTTTACATATAAGAAAGGGTCCAGTAAAATTTGAGAATAGTCACGTATATCCTGAATAAAACAACGAGCATCTAAGTACGAGTCTGCCTATTATAATTACTACATTACAAAAATCATGAGGTAAATCTAACTAAGAGTTGTGTCAGAACCTGTAGTGTATATATGTAGAAACACAATGAACTGTCACAAATTGCTTATTCTGTTTTGATGAATTCTTATTTATCTCCGAACGTGCCACTATACCAGGAACACTGCGAATGATATATATCTGGGAATGATTTTAAGTGCCTCTATCTTTTCACACTTGATCTCATTCGAGATTGCATGGGCACGGCACAAAAGGAACAAGATAAACATTTCATGACAAAGACAGCTGTCAAACATTCTGCGTGTATGTATATATATATATATATATATATATATATATATATATATATATATATATATATATGCCGCATTAGAAACAGGAATTGAAATGGAACACCCAATAAAAAGTGCCATATTCGATATTAATGATAAACTGTTGGTGTACAAATGTATATTATAAGTGATGTGAAAAAAAAAAACATTGAAAGCTATTGTATCGGGGAACAACAAAGACACTGTCTTTAATCAAGTGAAATTTGGTAGAGAACATTTAATGACATAGATACGATGGCCCATAGATTTAATGAATATTTTATAAAGAGTATGGATGAGATTGTGGGTTCATTTCCTTCATGTGAAAATAATGATATTACATCTATCGTTGGAGCACCTTCTACCAGTAGACTTAAAAGTTTTAAATTGCTAACAAATGATGAATTGCGGACCATACATTACTAAACAAAGGAAGCCCAATTGATATACATATAAAAATGTTAAAATTAACTTTAAATGAATCAGAAAATATTCTGCTACACATAATAAATTGTTCGCTGGAGACAGGTGTTGTTCCAGTAGATTTAAAAGTCTCGACTGTAATACCAATAAGAAAAGTACCATTCACAATGATTGCAGAAGAATTTAGAGGTGTAAATACAATTCAGTCAGAGATGAAGGTTCTGGAGAAGGCTGTGTATATTCAGTTAATTAATTTTATTAGAGAAAACAACAATCAGGGTTTAGGAGGCATTACAATGGTGAGGCTGTTTTTCAGCACCCTCTTGCCCACTGGAAGGACACCCAGGATGGCAGACTGACTACTTTTGTGGTCGTTCTCGATTTCCAACGTGCTTTTGAGAATAGAGAAAGATCGTTGCAAAAGCTAGAATGTTGTGGAGTAGGTGGTGTAGTGCTAAAATGGTTACATATCTTTTTAGAGAATATGTTTCAGAAGGTAAGGTGTGGGGATGTGGTGTTGGGTGTTATGCCAATTACAGTGGGGGTGCCATAGATAAGTATACTTGGACCTCTTCTTTTCATCTTATATATGAATGATTTCAGTAAGGTGGTAAAATTAAATAATCAATTGAAGGGTATTGCATGTTGGCTCAAAAATAAGTTAAAATTAAATATACATAAAACCAAGGTGATGATTTTTGGAAAAGACAAGGATAGGGAACGCTTAAAGTCAGTATGTCAAATAAAAGTATAAGATCAAATTTTAGAGACTGTAAATAAAGTTAAGTATTTAGGAATCATCATTGATGATAAGCTTAGATTTCATTATCATGTTGACTACATATCTAAGAAAATAGCTAACAAAACAGGTGTATTAGGACAAGTTGGTAGTTGTCTGTCGAGATATTCAAGGACAATTGTTTATGACACCACTATACTGCCTCATCTGCATTTTGGTGAAACGATTATTTGTCTGGCTACAAAGGCTGAAATACAGAGGCTCCAAGTGTTGCAGAACAGGTTAATGAGAATCATTCTTGGGTATGGTAAAAGAACCCGTTTGAGAAGCATGCTCTCACAGTTGGGCTGGATCAGCGTAGAGAATATAGTGGAGATGAATGCTTTGGTTTTTATCCACAAGATTAAACTGGGATTAATGCTGGATTATTTAGCAGATAGGTTAACTAAATCTAGTGAAACTCATCAATACTGCACTAGGAATTCTGAGGACTTTGTTTTGGAACATAAAAACTCTAAAGCAGCACAAAATTAATTTTTTTTCAAAGCACTTATAACATATGATAAATTGGACAGTAAATTGAAAACTGTAAACTTGAAAAAAACTTAAACTAGGCTTAAAAAGTGTATATCTAAATTTAGAAGTAGATTTTTTTTTAATTACATATATTTTATATAAGTAAGTTAGTGAGTATACATATTAGACTTGATGTAAGTTAGTAAATTGTGTTTAAGTAGTCATGTGTATATACTCATCGTTTTGTGTGAATCTTGTACAATTCAATCTCACCAAATCACAGTCTTGCTTTCTTTCTCATAAGAGATACACCAGCCCTAGACCCATCACAATAAACAACCAAGTTATTCAAAGTAATTAGTCCTTTTCACTTGTTGGCATTTCTGTGGATCGAAATCTCAATTGGCACCAACATGTCACATCAATTGCAGAAGCGACTGCTAAGAAATTAGGTTTCCTTTTCCGGGCTCGCAAATACTTTTCACCAGCTAATCTCTTATATACTTCACAAATAAGACCAAACCTCGAATACTGCTCCCACATCTGGGGTGCTGCTCCCGCTTCTACACTCGCTATCCTGGACTCCATTCAGAAGAGAGCTATACGTCTCTTCGGTGACCCTACCCTCACCCAAAGGCTGCCATCCCTTGCCCACCGACGTGCCGTTAGTGACCGCTCTCTCTTTTATAGATATCTGCACGGGCACTGCTCAGAGGAGCTTTCTTCCATAGCTCCTCCACCTGCTGCCCCCAACAGATCTATCAGGGGAACAGCGAATGCACCCTTTTACTGTCCAGGTCAGGTCACAGAGCGAATGCACCCTTTTACTGTCCAGGTCACCAGACATAGAACATCTTGTTATACCCGCTCTTTTGTCCCGAGGACTTCCAAGTTGTGGAATTCCTTGCCGGCACATGTTTTTCCTTCTCCTCCGAACCTCCAAACCTTCAAGTCCAGAATTAACAAGTTGCCTTTTTTTTCCTTGTCGACACCCACGGTACGATAGTATTTAGTCTGTAAGCCCTCGTGGTGTGTTGTTGAAAAAAAAAATTAGTAGCATTTTTGCTAAATAAACTGCATTATTATTATTATAACTTTTATTATGTTCGTATTATTTGTGTTTTTCAATTATTCGTGTTGGTGATCCCCCATTAGCCCGCATAACCGAGAGTATACTGCATATACTTTTAATTTTTGTTGTGTAAGTATTGTTATTACATTATTTTACTTTTTTAGGTGGTTCTAACCAATGATATGACAACACGGATAGATGGTAGTACAGTTTACACTGCACCATCTTTTGGAGAGAGCTTTTATCATTCCATACACAGCAGAATATTACTGAAAAAAATTAGTCCTGGTATTTTCAACGCTTCTCTATTAAAAAGTGTAACTAGTCCAGTAAAGAGTGTCAACTTTCAACTTACTTGAAGTTTACATTATGGTTTAAAGTTATTAGAAGATTGGAGGCTTGGTGTTTGCAAGAAAATAAATAATTTTAAAGTAAATGCAAGGAACAGTAATCAAATGAGCAAGTCAATAGTAATATAGCTTACATACAAGTGAGAATTTGAGGTTAACTAGCGTGCAGTGTTGTCAAGTTTGTCTATTACAAATACATGGAAAATAGCTGTAAATATTGTAAAGAAAAAATGTTGTAGATTATTACAAGTGCCATATTTGTGATTCGGCTTTTCACAGAAGTTGTGGTTTGCAAGCTAAAGCTCTAAACAAAGAAAATAAAGTAATTTGTCGCCTTGGTGTAAAAAGTGTGGTTAATACAGTTGCAAAAATGAGCAAAATAAGTGCAAATGACATTTAACCTATAATCAGAAAGGAACTTTAAGTGCTCGAAAATTGTTAAATGCAAAATTATATGAAGCAAATGCAAGACCTGCAAGTCTGCATGAAATACATGTTCAATAATTTTGAAGAGCAACATCAACATTATGCAGGCTAGTAAAAACAAATGAACCAGTGAAGATGAATAATGAACTGCAAATCAGCAGGGCAGTAAGTATGTAAAGGCAGAGTAAGCCAATGCCTATGGGCGCTAAAGTCATATAAATTTAATTATTCTGAATAATAATAAGTTGAAGAAAGAAGAAAATATGTGAAATCATGTAAATAAAATTATATGAGTCTTTCTGACATTGAAAAATTTATCAATGATTTGAGCGCTAAATATCTAAACGACTTCAATTGTACTGAATGTATTCAGGAAGCAGAAAGTTTTAAGTTTCATGCACAAAAACTTTTTGATGTCCACTGTTAATCTGCATTGGACATGTACCAAAACCTACATAAATTTGAGCTACTGGCAGATAACTCTTAATTTAGCTACACCATTACACATTTTTCTTACAATTCCAGTCACTAGTGCTTCTTGTGAAAGATCTTTTTCAAAATTGAAACTTATAAAAAATTATTCAAGTTCGATCATGTCCCAAAAAAGATTATCTAATGCTGCCATATTATCCATAGAAAGGTTTATTGCAGAATCCATTTCTTTTGATAAATATACCAGATATCAGATTTCGCAACACAAAAAGTCAGAAAATGTCGTTCGTAAAATTATCATGCTATTCAAATATTTAACGAGAGCATATAGTCTATTTATAAGTATTTTATTTATACCTACACATTTCCATTTTTCATTTAATTTAATTTTTGTTTTTTTATTATTTTTTTTTTAAATTTTTTTTTTATTTTTTAGTTTTACAATACATGCCTATACCTATATAATCTCCTGTTATTACGAAGCTTAGTAACTAACTGATAAAAAATGTTTGTTTTTAAGCCAATGAATGTTAATGAACTTATAACTCATTTAATAAAGAATAAAATAGTTATATATGTATAAATTTTATGTGTATTCCCCTCTTCACGGCAGCGCCTTTCTCCAGGGGGCACTGTTGCGGCCGACGCGCTTGCCAGGAGTGGTGCCCAAAGAGACTTTGTCGGACCAGAACCGGTGCTGGGGATAACATCTTGCACAGTAAAACGCACCTTAAAGACCTGGACAGAAAGAATGACAATCCAATATTGGCAAAATCTTCCAGGATTAGCTCACTCTAAGGCCTTCATAAACGGCCTGTCTGAGTCAAGGGCTAAAAAACTTCTAGAGTTAAACAGACAACAACTGAGTGCTCTAGTCGGCCTGTATACAGGACACTGCCGCTTGCGGCACCACATGCACTGTATTGGGATCGGTCAGGAGACAGAGTGCCGGCTGTGCATGGAGAGCGACAAGACAGCAGAGCACGTGCTGTGTTTCTGTCCGGCAGCGGACAGGACTAGATACCTGCTCTTTGGCAAGATAAAGCTTGCTCCGGAGGATCTGGATCAACTTTCACCCACGAAGATTATCGACCTCTGCAGGAAGCTGGCTTTGTTGAGCGAAATATAAACTATTAGGCGTGAGCCACAATAGACCGTATGGTCGCGGTGGAGGGACCGGTATGGCCCACTCACAAACAAACCTAACCTAACCTAACCAGGGGGCACAAAAGATAAACCCTGCCTGTAGTAGAATATCACCTAGTTACGGCACTGTAAATAAGAGTGGAAACATTGGAGACCAGAATTAATAACTTGAGCAGTGTGAAAAGGCAAACAATATTGTGATTTCAGGGATACAACCACAAGACCTATAAAAGAAACAGTTGGGGCTGCTGTTTACTGCAATAAATTTGGACATAAGAAAATGAAATAACAAGCTGCTGTAGGAAATGTACCGAAAATAAAATAAAAGATATTGACTCAGAAGAAGAAAGTCAAAAGCATCCATACCAAGGATTGTAAATTTGATGGGGAAAATCAATTTATTTGTATAAATGATGAATTCACCAAATTTAATCAAGATCTTTTCACCAAAATTAGTGAATTCAAGAAGAATTAATGCTCTAAATATGCATATTGCATAAATAGAAAATGTTACTTGAAAAAAGAAGATGGTGGTAGGGACTCAAATTTTTTTGTTAGCGATTTGAAAAAAATATGTAACTAAGTTCATTGCAAATTATAGAGGAAAAATATTTTAAGCTAAATTCATGTTGAAACTAATTTAATATGCCTTCTACAAACATTAAAAGTATAAGAAATAAAATAGGTAGTATTGTAGATTGTTTTATTTATTGGGTCGTATAGGCCTTTGGCCTCTCAGCACTGCAACTCTAATTGGTTTTTATGCATATATATTTTCTAATAGTTGCCCAAAGTGTTCAGACTTTTCATATAATCTACTATCTATTTGGGGACTATTTTATCTATTTCCTGTGAGGTTAGTCACCCCTCCGAGATATTTGAGTTGTTAGCAGAACTGGCCCATACAGTCTCATAGTAAGTGTTCTGTTGTTTCTGCTATTTCAGTGCAGTATCTGCAGTTTTCACTGTCCGCCTTACCCATCTTCATAAGGTGATACTTTACTGGTGAGTGTCCAAATAAATAGAAATATGGTATAGAATTAATTGTAAATAATCTTGCTGATAAGCCAAACATACTTGTATTTACAGAATCATGGCATTATTTATTTATTTATTTAAATTACAACAGCATCCTACAGACAAAATTCAATTATTGGATGCTGGAATAAACATAATATTATGACAGAAATTAACAATTCTAAAGGTAGTCAGCAGAACTAATAATGAAAGAACAATTTAGCGTAACATCAGTTGCTTGACCTCAGCAGCCGTGCAGTGGAAAATGTCAATACTACCACTCAGCTGATTATATAAACTACACATTGTATACAGTGGTGAGGACTGTACCACATTGAGCGTTGCAGTGGATAAGTAGAAAGTCACATTGTTTCTAGCATTAAACGTCGGTACTAGAAAGTTTCACCCACCCAGGATTTTAGAGCAGTCAATCTCATTCGAAATTATTTTATATAAAAACATAATGAAAGTGTAATTACGTCTCTGTTTCAAGCTATTGGCAGAAAATCTTGAGAGTAGGCACGAATGAGAAACATGTTGTGCAGGGTAGATGCCATCCTCCGTAAATACAAGAAATTTTAGGAATCGCCTCTGTACTCGCTCCAAACAATCAATGTACACAGAATAGTTTGGACACCATATGACACAAGCGTATTCAAGTTTCAACCGGACAAATTCTTTAAATATAATTACCATGGTTTTGATTGACACAAGGTCTTTTGAAGTTCTTATAACAAATCCTAACATTCTATAAGCATGCGATGTTATACTCAAAATATGTGGAGCGAATGACAATTTGGTATCAAAAGTAATCCCCAGATTAGTAATCAGCTCCTTTTTTGGTAGATACGAACTATGCATGTTATAACTAAACCGCATTGGAAGTTTCCTCAGAGTGAACGTCATGACACAGCACTTGTGAACATTCAGTGATAGCCAGTTTTAATAACTCCACTTTACCACAGTATCAAGAGCTGCTTGAATTCTATGACAATCCGACAAGTTATTCACTTTCAAAAAATCTTAAGGTCATCAGCATACAGCAAATAATTGACATCATTGTCCACCACCACATCATTTATGAAGATATTAAATAATAAAGGACCCAAAATAGATCCTTGAGGGACTCCAGATGTAGCCATGAACTCTGACGATGTAACACCTCCCACCGCAACATACTGACTCCTATTACTCAGGTATGATCTAAACAGTTCTATCAAATGATCAGAGAAACCAAAAGATTTAAGCTTATGCAATAGGATGCCATGGTCAAGCCGCTCAAAAGCTTTAGAAATATCCGTGTATATGACATCCACCTGAGATCTATGCTGAAAAGATGTCGAAATGTATTGGGTGAAAGGAAATAAATTTGTTACAGTAGATCGACCAGGTATGATTGATTATGTGATTATAACAAAATACTATGATATTGTTACGTTCTTCGGGGTTCTGGATTTGTTGACTAACAGACACAGATTTTCAAACTACTAATTTATTATAACCAATGATTTTTCTACCATAAACACTAACAAAAATATTCCTCTATTACAAATGTCACTATTCACCTTGTATGATTACTTATTCTGCACTAACATTAACGCACTACTGACACTGACTGACTCACTTTATCTGCGCCTCGCCTATTTATATTGTCGATAGATTCTAGACCTTTCCACATTGTTACCTACCTGTCACTTCTGGTTCCTTCTAGAAATATAATTCCAGAGGGTTCGCTGTTACCAACATACTATACAAGCTACCTGTGACCATTGAAGTACCATAGTTCATAAACTTAATTCTCATAGACGGATGTGACACTGCACCCTTCTGACATATGACCGTCCCGGTCTAATCCTGACATTGACATTGCATAAACCTGTGCATATGGACCACCTTTATCTTGCTCTTTGGGCTCCTCTCAATGCGATAGACAACTTCATTGATCCTTTTGACCACGTTATACGGACCGTCCCATAATTTCTGTAGTTTCGGTGACCGTCCCCTGCCAAAGTACTAGATTGTAGAACCACACCCGACCACCTGTTTTAAAACCAGATAAATTAGCTCGCACATCTTAACAGGTCTTCATGCGGTCGCTGTCTACTCTTATATACATTCTGACAGCAGAATGGATGGCTTCCATTCTTCTTTCCAAATAGTTGATGTATTCACCAGTTGAACGTGGAGAATCTGTGGGTTTTCCGAATATGAGATCAAGGGGAAGTCTTAAATCGCACCCAAAAACCACGCTGGCTGGGGTATATTTGGTAGTCTCATGTACGGTCGAGCGGTATGCCAGGAGAACTAGTGGAATGTTCCTGTCCCAATCTATTTGGTGTTTATTGACAAATATTCTTAAATGGGACTCCAATGTAGCATTGAATATTTCCACCATTCTGTCAGATTGAGGGTACGTGGGTGTAGTTCTCGTTTTTCTGATTCCCATCAGCTCACAAACCTTATGAAATACAGCCGACTCGAAGTTGTGTCCTTGGTCAGAATTAAGCTCTAGCGGTGTGCCATATCTGCAGAAAAACTCATTCACCAATACTTCTGCAATGGTGGTAGCCTGTTGATTCGGAACCGCAAACACTTCTGGTCACTTGCTAAAATAATCCATGGTTACAAGCATATACCGATTTTCTGTTCTAGGGAAAAGACCAGCTATGTCGATTGCAATTCTTTTGAATGGGGCTCCCACGATGTACTGCTTCATTCGCCCACTGGTTTTTGATCCTTACTGGATGCACACTCTTGGCAGGTTTTACACCATTACTCCACATCAGCTCTACATCTTAACCAATAGAAACGTTCTCTGACCTTCTCTAAAATTTTCTTTACTCCTAAATGGCATCCAACTGCTCTGCCATGGATCTCCTCGATTACCTCTTTAATTCTTGGCGTTGGAAGGATTATTTGCTTCAATATGTGGGTTCCGTCCTCGGACTCTCAATCCCTGACCAGAAGACCATCTTTGATTTGATTTCAATAGTCCTACTGGGCCTAGTAATTTTGGTGGCAACGCTTTTATCACTAACTTCGGACCAGTCCAATTCTTCGACTCTTATTTGTAGTTCATTATTCATCTTCACAAGTTGCTGTTGTTTTCTGTCCATTGCAGATATGGAATAATTTTTCAAAGAAAGGAATGCCAATGGTTTACCGTTAACCAACTAGGATGAGATAACTATGTTAATGTACACAGATGACACCCATTAATTTGTAGAGGAATAAAAGTATATCACAATGTCTGGACTAGAACCGAACATAACTAAAACAAACATTATAATTTTTAAAAAAGGCCCTTCTGTTGCCGGACATAAATTTTACTATAATAAGCAAATTTTGGATTTTGTGAACGAGTATACCTATTTAGAGACACCTCTTAAATTTAATGGCATATACCACGGAGCATGTAAGGAGAGAGTGAGTGAGGCAAACATCAGTCTGGGAGCCATTAGGCACACACATTTACAGAGGTATGTAATGTGGAATGGACAAGTCAAGTTGTTTATCTTAGTTGTAGTATCGACTTTGAGTTATGCAGCTGGTATCTGTGGGCTCAGATACATTGCGAATATGGAGGTTATACATAATAGATTTTTGAAAGGTCAAAATTTTCATCTGTGGGAGACACCTGGTTACATACCATGTCTCGAATTTAATCTACCTAGGCTAGGATATTATGCACTAAGAGCAGCACCATATTAATTTTTATGCTGAATAACATGCAGAAGGACAGGTATCCTGCAATCGCTTTGGAACAACTGAAATATTTAGATTCCTCTGCCACTAATATAATCGAACTTAATTGGTTTGGTCAGCTAAACAGCATACTAGCTGAGATTGGAGTGTAAAACATGGGTATTTTAGGCCATTTGTGTGAGAATGACAAATTTATGCTTACTTGGCATTTATCCAATGCATAGCCGAATTGGATGAGAACTGCACCTTGCTTTCTGTGAACTGCCTCCCAGTACAAATTTCGGTTTGAAGACAGCACTGGGTTGGTATTACTACCTATCTATTTGCAAAGCTTTATGCTCTAACTGCGTACAGCTGACAGCAAGGAGGTGGTTCTGATCTTTGGGACTATTAAATACCGGATTAAACAACCCAGAAGAAAAATATGCTACTTTTTTTATGATTCATTCAAATTATTTACAAGGGCAGAGCGTACATTATAGCATAAAGCCTTTGTACAGTGCAACTGCTTATGTCGAAGAAAAACACACATCACCTAGTGCACTCACACTGGTCCCAGGTAAGGATCCAACCGATTCTCGAAGCTTCCTATACTCAGGGCAGCCACAATGTCCTCTGGCAGATTGTTCCAAACATCAAAAGACCTATTGGCAAAGAAGCTCTGCCTATAGGAGGTACGGAACGGCTCCTTTTTTAGGTTGATCTGGCGTCCTCGAAGTCTTGAATCACTGTCCAGGGTCACAAAGGCAGAACAAGGTCCATGACATAAACCTTACGTTAGTTTATAAATATACACAAGATTGGACCTCCTGTGTCTTGCAGAAAGGGAAGGCAGCTCCAGGTGAGAAAGCCTTTGCTGCTAGCTCAGATGCCTAATCTGCTGCAGCTATCAGGTTGTAGCGAGATTGTTCTAAGATATCCTTCTCTCTAACCAGAGCTGGAGACCAAGCAGGTATCCCGTATTCCAAATGTGGGCAGATATACATGACGCAAAGCTGCCTAGTGAACTCAGCCGTGATGGAGGAGGAAATCACTTCTTGAACGTGTATAGGACACTGTTAGCCAACTTTGCCACTGCAGTTGCCTGGGTGGTCCATGCCAGCTCCAACGTCACAGCAATACATGTCGTTGTGTGACTCAACTGGTGTGACAACATCCGGTTCCAGATGGCAAACACGCCGAGGGTTGCTGCAACCAACATGCAACATTCAGAGGGATTTGCCAAATTATAGTCCACACCATGATTGCATCCAGATCCTATTGAAGCATATCATCTGATAAAGTCGGACACTTATACAGCTTACAGTTGTCGGCATAGCATTTGTAATTTGAATAAAAATCAAGACTTAAAACATATAATTTTTGATTGTCAGTTAGAAAAGACCCCGACTGTTGTCCGCTGGATAGAGCCATACACTTGCATTAAGGCAGTTAGCTGGATCTGGAGCATGTTAAGGTTTTCTATAACTTCTTGTAAAATGCAATGTTAATTAGAGCATTCATATTGAATGAGCAAAACCTTTTTTATTATTTTTGGTTTGTTTTTATGGCTATTTGGTTTGTCAGACTTACCTCTACTTGTAATTATGTTAATATCTAGTTTTATCACACTTACCTATAATGTGATTGTGTCAACATTTAGTTTAGTTTATTATTTGGATTCCATATTTAAGTTTAAATTATTGTTAGAAAACACCACACCCTTTGTTCATGATTTTATATCGATTGAACATTAAATGTATTATTATTATTTGTTTTTACTAGTTGTGCATAATTTTGACGTTGTTCTTCAAACTGATCAGAGATGTATTTTATGCTGAATGGTAGGTCTTGCATTTGTTTCATATAGTTTTGCGTCCAATAATTTTGGAAAGGTATCCTTTCTGATTATCTGTTGAGTGTCATTTGCACTTAGTTCATGTTTTCAACTGTATTAACCTCACCTTTTGCACCAATGCAACGAACTACTTTATTTTCTTTGTTTAGAACTTTAGCATGCAAACCACAACTTGTATGTAAAGCTGAATCGCAAATATTACACAATACTTTTTTACAATATTTACAGCTATTTTACATGTATATGTAATAGACAAACTTGATAATTAACCTTAAATTTAATGAATAATACGTTCAGATATAAAAGTAAATCAAGCTGAAGAAGATGTTGATGTTTTAACAGTCACCACTGGCCACTGCACTGTCATTGGCCTCACAATATGATGCTATTCTGATCGTCAGTGAAGATATAGACTGGGGCTAACTGGATTAGTACCTGCTCACAAAAAAGTGTATTTTTAAAAACTTGGAAGATGTAACACACTGATACATTGTATTCTGCATCATCATTCAAGTACAGCTCATCTGAAAATATTCTAACTCTTCGTGCAGTGAGTAAATGTGACACTACCTTCAGCATCTTCGGTTTTCGGAAAACTACATTTTGCAGTCTTTTCCAGAACAACCCAAATTTGTATGCACTCCCAAAGGTGTTTAGAAACCTAAGTGTTACTAATCAAACCCTAAACTCTCTTTCCAACAACAAATTTCGGAGCAATATTAGTAGACTGAAGCTGGCCAAATTACCATCAACAGAATATGCTGTACAGCAACATGCTTTTCACATGGATGGTAATACAGAAAAATACTATGGAACAGGGTTGGACAAAAAGCGGTCTTGGTCTCATGCCTGTACAAACCTCCACAGATGCTGATCCTCAAACTCTACTCAAGTGTATTTCATACCAATGCAAAAATGGATGAAGCATGGCATGTGACTGCAAGAAGCCATGTATAAAATACCCCCATCATTTGCAAGCTTGCTGCAGCCAATCCTGTAAGAACACTGACCTGATCTGATATGATGAGTGATGATGAAGATGTAACTTTCTCAGATACTGTGATGATGCAACCCTAGCAAAAATTATAGTTATAAACTTACACATTATACTAAGTTATATTGTGGTAGATTGAGATTTTCCAAAATGTACTTATTTCAGTTTTAAACAATCTGTATATTTTGAAAGTTACTTTTCTTTAGTAATGACAATATTTTCAATAAAAAATCAATATTAATCCATGAACATGAAATTTAAAACAGTGTTGAAGACCACTGTACCAAGAGCCACAATTTGCAATATTGAGGTCCGGTCACCGTTCGGAAATGAAAACTAATTTAAAACGTAGTATGGTAACTAGAATTGTAAGGCCGTTGCTCTAATATATAGGTGGTATCGACCCTATTAAATATTGAGAGAATCTAAATTTCTACATTGACTGTAAAATTGCCCTTTGAAGTCAACAATGGCCATATAACACAGAAAGTGTTCATGTTGAATTGAAAAAAAAGTTGTCTAATCTGTGAAATGTTGAGATGAGTCCTAATCCCATTAATGTATATTTGACTACAATTTAAACTAATCATCATGCATCTTACCATCATTCATATCGCCATGACAATAGTTGTAACATAACCACAGTCTCATTAAGAAAAATAATAATTTCATTGTATGTTTCACTAAATATATTTCTTTTTCATAACACATAAATTAATAAACATATCACAATATTTTATAGGAAGTTGAATGATAACGGGTTAAAACAAAAGACCTCTTCCTGTATTTCTTACAGACTCCTCCAGAATGCTTGTTTCTGGATAATTTTGAATAGGTTTTATACAGTTTTCTAAACAAGTTGATAGGCAATTCAGTTGGTAATTTCAATTTTTCCATCTGACCTAAGCTAATTGTTTTTTCATGAAATTCATACATTTTATGTCCAGTCTCTTCTAACAAACGAGGGGCACCTGGTAAAACTCTTCTAAGTATAATTACAGCTCTTCTTGAAATTGTGTCCTGAGGCCTTATGCAGTGGGTTATTCCATCAGCTGCAAAACCACTGTAAAAAAATATTTTACATATTATTTATGGATACTATAAAAAAAATGAAACAAAAAATATTATGGCAGCCTGTTTATACAAATTAGGTTTAAAAAATGCACCTGGAAAAGAAACAAAAATCTAAGAAAGAGGGCACTATCTTAGTTCCTTTTTAAGAAGAGCGAAGGAAATATCTAAATAAAGGGTGATGCCTAACACCGAACAACAAAGTTGCTCAATTGTCATCCTCATCTGCACATGGTACGCCCAGCTGGATGACCAAAGAAGCTCTGGCGACCGAACATTGGCGGTATAATCATATATGGCATGAGGGGTTGAGGAGTCGTGGGCCAAAAGACTGGCAAGCTGAGGAAGTGGAAACAACAACATGAGCTTTCGATGAAGCTTTCCCCAAGACCATCATGCGCGGTGAAGAGCCGCATCCTGCACGAGGTGACCCTGCTGATAACTAAACATGATGGATCTAGACGTGGAGGTCGAAAAAAACTCCCCCAATCCACGGTGTTACGTGATTTGTGCCTAGGGATGGATGGCCATGGTGATGGTGTCGTGAACAGAACCTCTGGAGTGCCGGGCAACCCTCCAGATTAACCCGCCTTGCACCACACAGGGGGTTCTGATGGTGTGGACAGTATTTCCCCCATTCTCGTGGGAACAACATGGAGAACATAAATATCAATAAAACCAAAACCAAAGAGGCTCGAGGAGTGGCTCCGGCTACAGACTCGTGCTTTGAGTCTATTCCGGAAACGGAGACGAGCCAAGGGGCGGCAGCCCCCGCGGACTCTGGAAGTCTCACGACCGACGTCGATACGGGGGATCGGGGGGTAACTTCGGCCACAGACTTGTCCCCGACACCCAAGCTGGAGGCTGGGTCCCGCCGGAGGGCGGCGAGGTACGCGGACTCTGGGGTCCCTCCACCAGTGAGGACCCTACTGTAGGGGTAGCGGGACTGCCCCGGCAGGCCAAGCGTCTGTCCGAAACGCAAAGAAAGAAGGTCCGGAGGGCGCAGAAAATGGCGACCGGGACGTGGACGGTCGAGAAACCTGTAAAGCCACAAGAGGGGAGTGCGAGTCAGAAGAGGCCGCGCTCGGACTCTAGCACGCCTACTACAGACAGACGTCCTAAAAGGGCCAGGGCACCTGTAAAGGCGCAAGAGGAGAGTGCGGGTCAGAATAGGCCGCGCTCTACTACGCCTGCTACATACAGACGTCCGAAAAGGGCCAGTGCCGGAACACCGGCGCAGACTGTCTCGTATAGGGAGGCTGCGGGGCCTCGGGATGGCGGTGATTGACAGACGCCATCGTGAGGTCACGCTAGACCAGGAGAAGGCGGACCTGATCCAGGCTGCGGTGGACTCTCTTCAGGAAGGGGAGAGCCCGCCTCAGTTCCACCGGGAGCGCCTGGCGGGAGGCATCCTCTGGATAACCTGTGCTGGCCCGCAGTCGCGAGACTGGCTGCGGAAAACGATCGGGGGCCTCGGTCAGATTTGGGAGGGGGCGGACTTGACAGCCGTCGAGCCCAAGGAACTCCCAAAGAGACGCAAGGGATCCTCGTACGGATCCCTGACACCGTCCCGCAGGAGACGGTGATCAGTAGACTGAAGATCCAGAACCCTGAACTGGAGACACAACACTGGTCGGTTCTAAGCAGGAAGGCAAAGGAAAAAGGACATACTCTCGCCTTCTCGATCGACCAGGCATCTTACAGAGCCCTTGAAGAAACCTCGTTCAATGCATTCTGGGGCTTGGGAAGGATTAGCTTCCGCCCAGTGGAGAAGCAACCAGGGGTTGATGGGAGTTAGGTTCCTTCAGATCAACCTCCAACACAGTAGGGCAGCCACGGCCGGACTACTGATGGCTCTGAGGAACACGGATATGGCCCTCATCTAGGAACCGTACTCCTATAAAGGAGAGATCAAGGGACTCGGCGGAGCTGCTGGAAAGCTCATCTACAGCAGATCCAGCGAGAACCCGAGGGCCTGCATTTTTGTCAGGGAAGAGATAGAGTTTATGCCTTTAATGAATTTCTGTTCCAGGGACCTGACAACGATCAAAATCCGATGTGGAGGAGCGGATGGGCCGAGGGACATTACTGTCCATCAGCCTATCTGCCAGGGGACAGCACGAACCCTCCTCCACTCAAGGAATTGGAGCAGCTGATGGTGGGTAGCAGAGCAGGTGGATGGCAGACCATAATCGGCATGGATGCAAACGCGCACCATGAGTTGTTACAATTCTTTATGAAATTTAATTTAGACATATTGAATAGAGGTAATAAACCGACCTTCGTCACAACACGGCGTGAGGTAGTTTTAGATCTAACAGTTTCCACCCAGTTTCCGGGTGACTTTGTTAAGAACTGGCCTGTGTCTGTGGAAGTGAGTAGCGCAGACCACAGATACATCCGGTTTGAAATCGCCAAAGTCGAAAGACAAATGGTATAGTACCGGGACCCTCGCAAGACAGGCTGGGAAGTCTACAGGGCAGACCTAGCAGTGGAACTGCGGGGGGTTAAGAGTACCATAGACAATTCAATATACCTCGAGATTGCGGCAGCCCAAGTGCGAGACGCCATCACCTCTGCCTATAACGCCAACTGTCCCCTGAAAATGAGTGACTCCTAAACACTTACACTGGGAAGTGCCTACTGTCATGGGAGCCAATATCTGAAAGACTCATCCGAGCAAGATTGAGAACACGTTCTTGGAATATAATATATTTTCTGTGCTATGCCCCGACAGAAATAGCCACCATGGAGGAAAAAGAATTGTGCTAAATTTAGAAAATATGGGTATGGAACGGGCATTATGAATACTAATGGAGAAATGCTGACAAATGTTTCCGCTAAGCATAACCTTGTGATTGGAGGTACCATCTTTACACACAAGAATAGACATAACGTAATCCGGAGCTTCCCAGATCTTAGAATAGAACCAGATTGACCACATTATGGTAGCAACAAAGTGTAGAGGGTCATTGATAGATGTGCGTAGCAGGAGAGGTGCAGATGCAGCCTCAGATCAACAGCTAGTTGTTGGGAGCATCAGAGTAAAGATTGCGGGACTCCATAGGAACAAACAATCTCAAATAATATGATACGATATAGAAGACACCCAAAGTTTCCATACAGTATAAACAAGAACTTAGAAATCGACAGCAGGCACCAAGGCCACAATCATGGGAAGAGGTGGCGGAAAGCACAATTGGAATAAGTCAGGCTAACAGAAAGTAGTGCATCAGTGACTAAACAGGGAGTCAAATGGAAGAGCGGGGGAGAAAGGAGGTGCAGATAGACGGGAGCAGAACTATCGAAGAGAGAAGTGTGAGGAGTATATAGTATCTAACAAAGTGGTGAAGAAATCGGCCAGAGCACACATAAGAAAATGGGCTGAAGATCTGTTGCAGGAAGCACAGCAGGCAGCTAAACACCATAACATGCATAGACTATGCAATCACGAAACAACAGCAATAAACCAAATCAAACTATAAGACCCATCAGATTTAAAAAAAAAACAGGCAACAACTAACGACCATGTGTACAGGCTAGCAGTGTCGAGAGCACTTTGGCGAAATGCTTGATCCACAAGAAGCGCATTTTGGTGCCACTGAACAGGTTTATGAATAGGCAAGAATAAACTGTGACCCTTCCAGTCAAAGTGAGATCCCAAGGGCAATTAAGATGCTTAAAAATAACAAAGTGGCTGGACCTGATGAAATTCTTAGCCATCTTTTGAAAACGGATCCTGAGGCATACTCGGAATTCTTGCCAATTTTGCAAGAAGCATCGGAATCAAAAATATTATTCCTGGTACATGGAAAGATTGACCAAGAATAAAAATTCCTAAGAGAGGTGATCTGTCCCGCTGCAACAACTGGTGTGGTATAACACTCCACAATACCATCATCAAATTTCTTTCAGTTATCATATTGGGAAGACTGATAGGCTTCCTTGAGCCGCCATTGATACAAAATCAAGCCGGTTTCAGACCCAACTGCTCTAGAATAGACCACAGCAACACCCTACGAGTGATCATGGAACAATCAGTTGAGTGGCGAAATCCTCTATATCTCACATCCATGGACTTCAAAATAGTTTTTGACAATGATAACCACGAGACTATCTGGGCAGCTCTTTACAGGTGACATGCAAAATCATTGCCATCATTAAGGAAATATATAAGAATGCAACCTGCAATGTGCTGTACAAGGGACAAAGAAGCAACCCATTTAAAATCGCAAGAGGCTTGCGTTAAGGATATGTGCTGTCGCCATTCTTATTCAACACTGTCCTTGACTCTATGATGGCCAGAATCGATACATTGAACGGCATAAGCTGGACATCATTTACCCATCTGAACGAATAGTGAGGAAGGGAGTAGCGACCCTCTGGTAGCTGCGTCGTGTGATAGGGAGGACCTGGGGACTTAAACCTCGGATCCTACATTGGATCTACACTGCGACCGTCACGCCGAGAATCCTCTATGGGGCGTTGGTCTGGTGGTGTGGTGTGAACCAAACTACCAGCAGGAAGCTGGCCAAACTCCAAAGGCTGGCAATCCTGGGTATCACATGCGCTATGAGGACGACACCCTCAGCCGCAGTAGAGGTCCTGTTGATGCTGCCACTGCTTCCCATCTGCATCAGAAGGGAGGCTATGGCGTCGCATCTTAGAATGCGAGACTCAGGAAACTGGTGCGGAGAGTGAGCAGTAATAGGGCATGCAAGAGTCGCCAAGGAGGTGGAAAAGGAAATTCCGATTTCCGCCATAAAGGTGCGGGATGCCGAGGACGATATTAGGTTGACTAGGCCATACACCCTCATGATCCCCAGTAGGGATCAGTGGAGGGAAAATGAGGTTACATTCAAGCCTGGTCTGTTTCACCGACGGATCGCGGCTGGAGGACCAACAATCCTCCGGGGCAGTAATTTACATCGAGTGCCTGGGGGTGCGCGAGAGCTATGCTCTTGGCGCATATACCACGGCGTACGAAACAGAGGTGTATGCTATCCTGTCTGTGGCCAATAGACAGGATGTGAAGAGGAGTCCCGAGAAATGTGTGTACATCTGCTCGGATAGCCAGGCGGTCCTCCGGGCAGTCTGCGCGTGCAGAATCAGGTCAACACTGGTTCAGGAGTGCGCTAACGCCCTCAGTGGACTAGCCAGGACGAAGGAGGTGCAACTGGTGTGTGTTCCGGGACACTGTAGCCTAGCGGGGAATGAGGTGGCGAATAATCTGGCAAGACTCGGTTCCCGGCGGCCGTTCTGTGGACCGGAGCCTGCAATAGGCATAAGTAGGAAGACAGTCTCTTTCGCCTTAGACAGGTGGACCGAGGAAGCAACGGAGAGGAACTGGGGGTCGGTTGGTGCCTGCAGGCAGGCGAGGGACTTCGTGGAGGGGCCGGACAGAGATA
Source organism: Tillus elongatus (assembly GCA_964006375.1). Lineage (NCBI taxonomy): Eukaryota > Metazoa > Arthropoda > Insecta > Coleoptera > Cleridae > Tillus > Tillus elongatus. The sequence continues at coordinate 79,219,425 of OZ023268.1, read as the reverse complement.
AAGCTGTTTGGCTACTCGGAAGGAGTCGACCTACGCTTCGCCGTATTCTTGGGGTGCTGACAGGCCACTGCGCCCTTAGAAGACACCTCACATTGATAGGCGTGGAGAGGGATCCCATTTGCGAGGAATGCGGCGAAGATGAGGAAACGTCTTACCACTACCTGTGAATGCGAGGCTTTTGGGAGTCTTCGAGCAGAATTGTTCGGATCGAGGACTCTGCAGAGGAATCAGGTAAATACCCTCCAATTGAAGACCGTCACGGCCTTCATCTCGAGGTCGAGGCGGTTTGGCGATGGAACCAGGGAAGAGTAGAGCATGGTTGTTGGGATTGGCAAAAAGGGCCCATTGTGGCCTACTTGCTTGGCGTTGGCCTCCTCACCACTGCTACTACTACTACCCATCTGACTGATCTGACCTATGTAGACGACATCTACCTAATGTCGCACAGCTATGTGAACATGCAAACACAATTTGACTCGCTTGTGAGAGAAGCAAAAAACTACGGTCTCGAAATTATCTGTTGAATAATCTTGAATACTCACTGAAATTCATATTCTTGTTTCCTATTTGGCCTTATCTGAAGTGATAAGTTAAAAGCACTGATTTAATCTTCTTTATCAAAATTTATTAACTGAAAGTAATTGCTATAATTTAAAACATATTGAGAAATAGCGCTTTTGGCGAAGAATGACATTGACGATAGCCAATTTGATTTTCAATTTCTTCACAAAATTTTGAAGGGTTTTCCAAACCGAGTACACAATTGTATAGAAAATTTAGTAGCCTTTCTAACGATGTATTACTTTTCCCCATTTGCTATTTAAAACTTTGAACAGGGTAGCTACGTTTAAGAGGATGCAGTAGCATTTTCATATGAAAATGTGTCTCCCTCAAAAACAAAATTGGCAAGTCAGAGTTTTTCAAAGACAACTTTAAATGCCCGAAAACCTGCTTGTAAAATTTTTGATGGGTAACATAGGTAACATGTAAAAAAAAATTAAAAATTACATACCTAAGTAATGTAACAATACCTCTAGGCAAACCCAACTTAAAAATGGGTTGGGTACATCTTATTGGTTTGAAATCAAATTTACATCCAAAGCACAGACAGCTGTCACTAAATAAGCTTACTGATATTATAGGTCTGTCAAATATATGGGGTGGGTCAATATGAGACACAATACAACCACCTGGTTTGTAAACATTGATAACAGCACTGTTTACAAAATCTTCTGGTATTAAATTAGCTTCTATTAATGGTTTTACCAGCTTCTCTAATATCCAGCATGGTATTGGGTCAACTGAACCTTTAGGGTATAGCTTTTCTAGGCCTGGACCCTTGTGTTGTGTCGACCCACTTATTTTAGATCCATATGTGTATCCTTCACCAAAAAAATATCTACAAGAAAAAACGTGTTTACAGATGAAACTGGTTGGTTTCACAATAAATATTTAATTTTTGGCAATCAATTAAAAAACTATAATCCTGAATAAAGTCCTCGATTTTGATGAAAATAATAATACGTTTATAGAGAGTATATGTATATACAGGCTGTAAAAAACTGTGGAAATTGCCAATATTTTGAAAACTACTAAACATATTTTTTTGAGACTTGGTATATTGATGTACTTAAATTTAATACTGTGTTGACAAGTAAAAAAGTGTGTAACTATACAGGGTATCTCAGAACTAATACCAACATTTTTATTTCAAATTGAACACCTGTATATTTTTGCGTTTTCTGAATTAACATCTAACTCAATGTCTAATTGTATTTGAAGTTTTTTTCCTATCTTCATTCACTACTGAAAAAATCGTTGTTAAAAACAATTTTCAAAAATTGTTGATATTTCGAAAACTACGGAACATATTTTTTTGACACTTGGTATATTGATGTATGTATTTAAGTTCAATACATTTTTGACAAGTAAAAGAGTGTATCTAACTATACAGGGTGGCTGATACCAACTATGTTATTTTAAATTGAACACCAGATTCTAATAAGCATTTAAGAGAAAAATTCAATTATGTAAGTTTTGAGTTGTTTATTCGTCACAATGAGACATTTATGTACTCAAACTTAATTCAGTCACATTAATACACTGAAACCATGAAGATAAGTCGTGTCATTTGTAATGTTGCTGGGGTGCCTTATCTGCAATGATAAATTTGACAGTTTGTCAAATGTTATTAAGCACTCATATAAGCTTACGCCTCAGTTAACAGAAATTAACATGGTAGCTCTAACTGAAAAAGAAAAAATTTCAGTGTCAATGATGGTTGAATATGGTGACCGCAAGAGAACACAAGCAGAAGTTGTCGATTTATCTAATCAAACTTACCCTAATCGATCTGCGCTTAGCCAACCTTATGGAAGCAAACTTCTAAAGAAAGTCAATGAAAAAGGAAGTTTACAAGACAGACCAAAAAGCACTTTTAGTGGTGATGTGTGTAATGTATAATATATAATAACTATAAATGTTTTAATTGATTTACAGGACAATCCGATTCAATCGCTTCGACAGATGGGCTAACAACACAATATCTCTCACAGGTCAGTTACAAACTTATTCAAAAGCAAAAAGATACCTCTAGTTCAAGGAGTTATAGAGGATGATTTTGATAGAAGGACGGAGTTTTGTGAAATTATGATGAAAAGGTGCAATGTTGATCCCAATTCTGTAAATAATATTCTCTTTTCCGATGACGCTACATTTATGCTTAATGGCACCGTCAATAGGAAAATTGTAGATATTGGGGACAATCTGCGGTGGGTGGCTGAAGCACACACGAAAAAACCACAAAAAGTCAACGTTTGTATAGTTATTATAGGCCATAATATCATTGGACCATTTTTCATTAACGAAAACATTACGTCAGAACTTTATTTTCAGTTGTTACGTGAACAGATTATGTCAAACGTATGCCGGATGATATTGAACATTTGAACATATAAATTAGGAATTAACTTCATGAAATTCATTACAATACTTTTGATAACGTCTTGCAGGAATTTAAACACAGACTTTGCTATTGTTTAGCAACTAATGATCAACATTTTGAACATCTCATAAAGTAACTAAATTTAATTTTTACTTGTTTATTATGGTTAATTTGTTTTTTGTGTTATGTGATTTTATGTACACACTTTGAAATTGTAATATGAATACCATAATTCCGTTTATGTAGACGAATAACCAACTTAAAACTTACATCATTGAATTCATCTCTTAAATGCTTATTAGAATCTGCAAAATATATAGGTGTTCCATTTAAAATAACAAAGTTGGTATTATTTGTCAGTCGCCCTGTATAGTTATACATACTTTTTCACTTGTCAAAAGTATATTCAACTTAATACATCAATATACCAAATCAGAAAAATTATGTTGTCCTTTTCGAAATATTAGCAATTTTTGAAAATTGTTGTTAACAACCATTTTTTCAGTAGTGAATGAAGATAGGAAAAAACTTCAAATACAATTAGACCTTAAATTAGATGTAAATTCAGAAAACGCAAAAATATACAGTGTTCACTTTGAAATAAAAATGTTGGTATGATTTCTGAGCCACATACTTTTTTACTTGTCAACGGGGTATTAAATTTAAGTACATCAATATACCAAGTGTCAAAAAATATGTTTAGTAGTTTTCGAAATATTGGCAATCTTCCCCACTTTTTTACACCCTGTACAGGGTGGCTCAAATTCGAGCCTCATCATTGAGATCTCCGAAACTGTAAGAGATACAACGTCGGTTAAATTATAGCAAAGTTGCGTAATTTGATGCCCAGCAAAATGCAGTTTAGAAAATTAGAAAATTCCGAATACTTCCGGTGATAATCGGAAAAAACCGAAAACTCATAAAATCTGTTTTATTTTTTTCTGGCGTTATTTGAAAATATATAACAAAATAAAACACACTTTATCAAGGTTACTTTTCCTCTCCTGCAAGATGGCATTTTCAAATTTGAAATCCGATGTTTCGTCTTTCAGAAACCATCATCAACTCCATTTTTTCAAATACGGCCCTGGATTTTTTATTTTAGATTTTGTTACCTTTGGACTATCTCAAAACAATGCCTCATCGCAACTTTTGAATTTCAAACGTTTTGATAAAAAAAATGACATTTTCTGTCTTTCTTGAAAATATTTAATACGACTCTGCTTTTGAAACAAAATATTTCCTCAATAATATAATTTGATTAGGTAGGTAAAGATGAACCCGAATTTATGATTATGAGTCAAATATTTTAACTTCAATCCAATGCAATGCAATGACATGTCTGTTCGTTCATCTCGGCGGCTTTGATATTCATAAATTTCAAGCTTGCTTGTCATAATATGACAATAGAACTTTTGACAATTTAACTTTCAAATTAAACATTAAGAGAGCAAAAATGGTGTTTTCCAGTTTCGAGAAACATGATATGCTTCGGATTTATTATAGTAATAACACAAACTAGCACATTTCATGTGAACGGTACTTAGAGCAATACCCCGAGCGTCCACAACCCCATTATTTATATTTTAACGATTTGGACAGAAATGTAGGTTTCTTTGGTATTTTGGTAAACCTAGAAATTCGTACGGCCAACGAATGGAAGCTGAAGATGAAGAAGCTGTTTTAAATGCTGTAAGTTATCGTTATAAAATGATGCTATGCAATCTTTTATTACTATAATATTTTGCGATAACATGTCAAAGATATTTCACCAAAACGTTTTGATAAAGGTTACGGAAAATCCTCGTGGTTCAACACGGCAATTTGCTTTAGAACTGAATATGACTAGAAGCCGAATTCAGAGTGTTTTCAAAAATCATAAGTATCATCCCTATAAACTTTATGTTTGCCAAGAACTAAGACCAGGAGACAGGGACAGAAGGCTTGAATTCTGCAATTGGCTTGATGGAAAAATGCAACAAGAGGATGATTTCTTAAATAAAATCATCTGGACAGATGAATGTAATTGTTCCACAAGCGGCCTTTTTAACAGAAACAATGAGCATTATTATGCAGTAGAAAATCCGTACCAAAATCGGCAAGTTCGAAGACAGGGACGAAAATCATTCAATGTTTGGGTTGGAATATATCGAACCAAAATCTTAGGGCCAATTATTTATGATGGAAACATAAATACTGAACGGTATCTTAATTTAATCCATAATTATATATTCGATGCGCTTGAAGATGAACCGTTGAATATGCTACGGCAGCTGTGGGGGCAACAGGATGGTGCACCACCCCATAATGGAAGGGCAGTAACCGAGTTTCTTAATGAAACATTTCCCAATTAATGGATTGGAAACCAAGGAGTGGTGCGCTGGCCTGCCAGAAGTCCTGATTTGTCCCCGCTGGATTCTTTTTAATCGGGATTCTTGAAAAATCACTTATTCAAGGATACTTTTCCGTATGATATAAACATTTTGCGCCAAAAGTTAGTGTTAGAATTCACAACTCTACGAGCAAGAGGAAGAATAATCCACCGGGCTGTTACGAACAATCTGCGAAGGCGTATGCGAAAATGCATAGAAGTCCAAGGGGGATTATTCGAGCATTTACTTTAGGTTTTGTAATTTGTCCATTTTAAAAGTTAAGTAAGCATAAAATATTTTGAAGAAATACTGAAAATGTCATTTTTTGTTATCAAAACGTTTGAAATTCAAAAGTTGCGATGAGGCATTGTTTTGAGGTAGTCCAAAGGTAACAAAATATGAAATAAAAAATCGAGGGCCGTATTTGAAAAAAATGGAGTTGATGATGGTTTCTGAAAGACGAAACATCGGATTTCAAATTTGAAAATGCCATCTTGTAGGAGAGGAAAAGTGACCTTGATGAAGTGTGATTCATTTTGTTATATCTTTTCAAATAACGCCAGAAAAAAATAAAACAGATTTTATGAGTTTTCGTTTTTTCCGATTATCACTGGAAGTATTCGGAATTTTCTAAACTGCATTTTTTTAACCGACGTTGTATCTCTTACAGTTTCCGAGATACCAATGATGAGGCTTGAATTTGAGCTACCCTGTACATATACTGCTTTAGTGTTTAACTTACTTATTTCGAAGGGTTGCTCTATCAACTGTCAGTTCCTTATATCCACCAAGCTCAGCAGTTTTGACAATATCTTCCACGTGTGATTCGAATAATTCACAATCTTCATGAGTAAAGATGTACACCTGTTTTATACTTTTATATAGTTTCAATATTTTTTTATTCTTTACTTTGCCATAAGACTCTTGCTTTTGTTCATCATCTTCACTAATAAACAACAAAACTGTTGGTGTTATTGTACAGGTGACCTACATAAGATTTACTTCCCTAACTTTTTCTTTTTAGTTTAGAAAAAATTCGTGAAGAAAAAACTTGTAGGAGTTTTGTTCAGTTTAATTCACATGCCAAAAAAAAAACAATATTTGAGCATCGTATTTTTAAGTAACACAAAAAATTGAGATCAAAAATTTAAGGAGATAAAAATATTTCAATTTCAAGCCAAAAATGTATGAATAGTTATTGTAATAAGTTATGAATAGTTAGTCAGCTTAATAATATAAGGAAGCAAAAGTGCAATTTATCAGTGCTCATCACCGGTTCCAATCTTCACTCATAAGGAAGCATATAAAATAAGATTAGTTACTTGTTCAATCTCAAAGTTAAGGGCTAAAAAAATTCTAGTGTTAAACTGGCAACAGCTAAAAATTCTGGTCTGCCTGTATACAGGACACTATGCCGCTTGGATCACCACATGCATGGAATTGGGCTTGGACAAAAAACAGAGTGCCAACTGTGTATGGAGAGTGACTAAACAGCAGAGAACGTGCTACGTTCCTGCCCGGCTGCGAACATGACCAGGCACCTGCTCTTTGGCAAGACCCAACTTGCACCAAGAGATCTGGATCAACTTTCGCCCTAAAAAATTGTCGACTTCTGTAAGAGGCGGGACTTGATGGGTGAAATATCAGACAATTAGGCGGAGCCACAATAGACCCTAAGGTCGCAGTGGAGGGACCGTAATGGCCCACTCACAACATAACCTAACATACGTGTTCACAGTAGATAAACATATAATATTCAAAAAAATATTTATCATGAAAACAAATAATAACCCAAAATATATTTGGAATATAAATAAATAAATATCGCCTTTATTAATTAAATTATAAGAGCGTCGGTGGTTCAATGGTAAGAACGTGCCTCTGAACCGAAGGGTACTGGGTTCGATCCCAGGGTTCTTCTTTCACTTTTTTAGTACATACTGTAACATTACCATCAACTGAGGTTGTGGCATTGTATTAAAGAAATTTGAATGTCTATGTTCCACCCTTCGAAGGAGGCATAAAGCCGTCGGTCCCTTGTCCATGCGATGTTGAGCATGTAAAAGTATCCTACACCCCCCCCCCCTGCAGAGACAGGGGTCTGGCTAAATTTCCAGGATACTGAGGTGAAACTGCTCCCTGGGTCAGTGATTGGCCATAGTCGCAAAAATGGACCGATGTTAGAGGAAGAAAAGCTAAGCTACAATTATTATTATTACAACCCCACAAGCACCATCAGGAAAGGCTGAAGTCTAGCAGAGCTATTCACAGTCAACCTTTATCGTCAGTAGAAACAGGGCACATTAGAAGCATCTGTGAATATTCAGCCAAAAAAAAAAAAAAAAATTAAATTAATAAGCAAATCTGAAGAAAAATCTAAATTAAAAAAAATGCCTAAATTTCTGAGGAGTCGCAACTAAACGCCAAAACTTAATCTAAGAATCGAATCATCCAAAACACCCAGCATCAATGGCTATGACATAGGAACCAACAACTACCACTAATTGTTGAGCAAAAACAGTTTTAAATTATACTTAAATTTGTTAATATTAAACATTTTAAATTCTTGAGGTATTCGTCATACAAAGAAATAGATTGATACATAAAGCTACGTGTAAACATGGCTGTCCGATGAAGTGGTAATACAAAATTTTCGTTAAATCTAGTTGAGTTAGAGTGAACACGTTTATGAGGTGTAAACTTCTGTCTGAGAGATGAAGGTGCTGTAGGGTTATTCACAATTTTAAGTGTAAAAGCTCCCAAATGTAGTAGTCTTCTAGAGTTTATATTAAGACATCCGCCCTCTTGTATTTTATATGTAATTGGTTTTCTGACCCCATATATTAAACGCTAGCAGCTTTTTGGTATTTTCTGCACTCCCTCCTTATTAAATTGGGTTAGACAAGAACCATAAATGAAATCACAAAAGTTGAAGTGTGACAAGACAAGCAACTCGCATAAGAACTTCCTCCCTTTCTGGTCTGGTAAGAATCTGCTCCAATATAGAAGCCTCAGGCTAGAGTATGCACTCCCAAGTATAAGCTTTAGATGATCTTCAAACCTTAAGTCACTATCAAAAATAAGTCCCAGATTCCTAGCCTTGTTGAACATTGTCAAAATGAATTTTAGAATTTTGGATAACAAATTGTTTGTTGTTTTTATTTGCAAAACACATGAGTTGAAATTTGCGGGAATTCAACATCAAATTATGTTTCAAGGCCTGATCTCGAACCGCTACCAGATCTTCATTTATGTATTGACAAGCTTATAAATAGTCTTCTGGAAAGTGATAATGCACTTAAGTATCATCCGCATAGGCTTGTATCTTGCATCGACTCACTGAACTGAATATTTCAGACGTATATATTATAAAAAGCAAAGACCCCAAAATAGATCCCTGAGGTATTCCAGAGAGGACATCTGTATAGGTTGAAAAACTGTTATTAACCACAATTTGCATTTTTATATCAGTCGAATATGATCCAACCAGCAACCTTGATGACTCATCAAAACCATAACTGTTATGGTTTTGATGAGTCATCAAGGTTGCTGGTCGAATCATATTTGGCTGATAGAAAAATACAAATTGTGGTATGTGTGTCATGGCATAACATCCAAGTTTGACACAGAGTAATTGGTGACTTATGGCTTCAAAGGCTTTAGAGTAGTCATGTAAAACGAACACACTAATCAGTCCAGCATTATTAGCCTCCATAATGTCACTGGTGACATTAGCCAAAGCAGTGCTGACACCGTATCCCCTCCCAAATCTACATTGTGCATCGGGAAGCAAATTCTTATCATTAAAATAACCAATTATTTGGTTATACTTAATTCCCTCAAAAATTTTAGGAAAAATTGGCAAAATACTAATGATTCTGAGGTCTGAGAATTCTTTAGGGCCATTCTGCTTAGGCATTCGCATTCCGCTAGCAATCTTCCATAACAGAGGAAAGTACTTCCTTTCTATACAAGAGTTTAGAATATGAACAATAAATTTACTGATAAAAGGACTGCAATACTGAAGCATAGTACAAGAAATTTTATCAGCCCCAGTAGCATTATTTTGATACTGTTAAGTATCCTGTCAACCTCTTCTTCACTAGTAAGTGTAAACACAAAGAAGTTTGCTTCACAAATATTATTTTAACTATAAAATTCTATCAACTTGTCACAATTATTGGTCACATTTTGAAACAAAAGAACGAAATAATCAGCTATTTGTGTGGCTCAGAAAGGTGAGATGGCGATTGCCTAGAAGATTATCTGTCAGCCACGGCGCAGTGGGCTTCATTACTTTTCTCTCCAAAATTTGTGCATGTTTGCCAAACAGACTCAAAATTACTGCATTAGAAACATACCGATGTCAATCTCTCTTACTAAATTATGCCACAGTAACTGATACATGTCACCTAAAAAATTATTTAAACTGAAATTTTTAAAGCTACAGAACCTAACGAGTTTTGGTTTCATTTTCTTGACTTCTATTTTCAGAGGGTGATAGAGATTGAAAAAATACCAGACATAGAATCACGTCGCATAGTGGATATATAAATGAAATAATATCAACACCGCTAATAAAAGTACCTAGATGAGAATTTGGTGGTCTATAAAAATTAGCCACAATGATGATCCTCCTACCCTGTTTGATCTTAACTAAAATAAACTCTGTTTGCACACTTACTGGTTCATCAAAAGTAACTTCTTGAAAAGGAATTGAGTTTCTAACATACACTGCAACCCCTCCCCTCTACTACCTCTATTCTTCTATTTCAACGATTTTAGCATTAACTCGATCAGACAACCATATTTCAGATAAAGCAACAATATCCAAATTATAGTCTATTACAACATTTTTAAACTCGTGAAATCCTGTAAACATTGAGTGTATATGTAGATGAGAAATTTTTATATATTACACGAACAATAAAAAAGAAGCCCCGGTGCACAGCACAAAAGCAATGTGAATGGGCAGTTCAATGTACAAATCTACAAATGTCAGCTCTCAAGCAGTGGATAATATGAGATAGGAAAGTAAAATATAAGGAAATACACATACAGGTTGAACCTGCTGAACTAACACAGCAAATAAATGAATATTTTGTTGCTGTAGCCCCTGGTTTATTGCAAAATTTTAAATATAATTATTTCAAACGTAATATTACAAGATATTGTAAAGATCTGTATAAACAGACTGGTTCATCGAAAACTATACGAGTGGGCTTTCGAGCATTTAAAGTTATCTCTTTCAAAAATGAACAGGTCGATTTTGTTTTTGAGTGAGACACATTTACACGTGAATGTAAGCTGCTACTATATCACCCTGAATGGGGTAGCTACCCTCTCCAAATTTTTAAATAGCAAGTGAGATCATGTGACACATCGTTGGCAATTCTCTATTCAATCATAAACTCAGCTTTGAAAATCAAAAAATATGTGAGCTAGTTTTCGAGTATTTAAAGTTATCTCTTTAAAAAACGGACAGGTCGATTTTGAGAACCTCGGTGGTTCAGTGGTAAGAACGTGTGCCTCTGAACCGAAGGGTACTGGGTTCGATCTCAAGGTACTCCTTTAACTTTACATTAACATCAACCGAGGTTCTGGCATTGTATTTGAGCAAGTTGAATGTCTGCACGTTCTGCCATTCGAAGGGGGCGTAAAGCCGTCGGTCCCGTGTCCATACGATGTTGGCCACGTTAAAGATCCCTACCCTCCTTACAGAAAGGCAGGGGTTTGGAAAAATTTCCAGGATAGTGAGGTGAAACTGCTCCCTGGCGTCGGTGATTGGCCATAGTCGAGGAACCCTGAACGTGGTAGCTACCATATTCAAATTTTGAAATAGTGAGTGTGGTCAAGTGACACATCGTTGAGAATTCTCTATTCAATCATAAAATCGGTTTTGAAAATTCTTGCAAAGAAAAATGAAAGTTGTAAAGTATGACATAAAAAATTAATGTTGCGGAAACAAAAACGTTATTGAAAGGTATAATATAACAGCATGGGTTTGCTTAGCAACTCGAACACTATTTGAGAAAATTTTGATAATGGCCGCCAAATTTTGTTCAAATTGATTTCTCACGTTCTGGAGAATTTCAGGTGTTATCAGATGGCATTCAGCAACAATGCGCTGTCCTAAATCTTGCAGGTTCGTGGGCTGAGTTGCATAGATTTTGCTTTTTAGACGTTTCCACAAAAAAGTCTAATGGTGCTAAGTCTGGTGACTTCGGTAGCCAATCAATTTGGCCACGTCTTCCTGTCCACCTGTTTGGAAATCTTTCATCAAGATATTGTTGCACTGTCTGGTCATAATGTGGAGGAGCACTATCTTGTTGGAATATTAAGAAGTTTTCATCATAGCTGACATCAATTTCAATTATGTCTGTCAGCAGGGAATCAATGTTGTCGTCTAAATACATTTCGACAGTTCAGTTTCCTGGTAAGAAGCAAGGACCAAAGAGATGGTTACCGAAAAACCCAGGCCAAACGTTCAGTTTCTGTGGGTGTTGTGAGCGTACTTCTTGGAATGTTCTTGGATTAGAATCTGACCAGTAGCAGCAATTATGGCGATTTACAGTTCCATTAAGTAAAAATAAGCATTCATCAGAAAAGTACATACTGCACAAAAAGCCATGATTAACTATACCATGTTGTGTTACTGTTTTTTTTCTTTAACGTCGGCCTATTTCCGCGACTATGGCCAATCACCGACGCCAGGGAGCAGTTTCACCTCACTATCCTGGAAAATTTGCCGAACCCCTGTCTTTCTGTAAGGAGGGTAGAGATCTATAACGTGCCCAACATCGCATGGACACGGGACCGACGGCTTTACGCCCCCTCCGAAGGGCGGAACGTGCAGACATTCAACTTGCTCAAATACAATGTCAGAACCTCGGTTGATGTTAATTTTACAGTTTATACTGAAAAAGTGAAAGGAGTACCCCGGGATCGAACCCAGTACCCTTCGGTTCAGAGGCACACGTTCTTACCCCTGAACCACCGAGGTTCTAATGTTACTGTTTGATAATATTATAAACGTCAATCAAAATCGTCTTTGTCTAGTTCTTGTAGCAACTTAATTTTGTATGATGGATTTTGTTTTGTTTCATTCTATATATACGTACTTGTAAGATTTTTCCCTTAAGCATTTGCTAACATTCTAGTGCCTAAAATGGGATCTGATGTGACGTGGTCGAAAACTGCTGCTTTTACAGGTCGTGCTGTAATGTGCTTTTTATTTGCATAGTGTATAGTTTATTGATCGAGCACTTTACAAAGGATGCCGACAAAATGTGGGAATAAAGATAGCGGAATTTGGATTGAGGTACTTTCCAATAAGCAAGCAGTGAAAGTTTGTTAGTTTGTTTGAACCTCCCTCAAGGGTCTGCGGCCGAGTACCTGCACACAATATAAACACAGCTGTAGTCGTCTAACATTTAGAATTTTTCATCTCCTGGTAACGCTTACTTGGTTAGTCAAACGATTGTTTTTTTAAATATGTTGTGGCGTTTGGGTTCTCTAAGTATACACATCAATGCTCATCACATGTTCCAATCTTCAGTTAGCTACATCTACAATTACCAATTATTTTAGATGTTTAGGCATTACATACACTTTAAATGACACCTCTGATGATAAATCCAACCTAGGACTAGCTCAATTAGCACATGCCTAAGATAATGACGTCTGTATTGTAGAGGATTTAACTGGGAAATACTATTGAACAAATTTGTGATTACACACTTGAATACGACCAATATAGTTGGTGTGCTAAATTGGATCTATCCATGTCAGTCGTATATGGTATGTAATATGTAGTGACTTCATATAGGCAGTTTTTTATAACTCTTTTTTTAACATATACCTCGTTAGTACGTGCCTAGAGAGTATGTTTTAACCAGAGCCCATGCACTTTATAATAAATAATAAAACTGGTTTTATACGAGGGCGGGTCAATAAGTCCGTGACTTTTTGAATTTCCCGCCTCTTCACAGGAAGGGCAACACTGCTCTTGTCATCAAGAATCTGTCAGTTGATTCCTGTCAAATTTTGAACAATCTGCGTCATTTACTTTGTGTTATATAGCCATTGAAAGCAGACAACCTCTTGAGTTATAACCAAAATGAAAAAAAAAGTGAATTTCGTGTGCCCATCAAACATTATTTTTTGCGGAAAAAACCATCACTTAAACCAAGGCTAAGCTTGATAAATACTATGGGGCCTCCGTACCATCAATTTCCATAGTAAAAAAGTGGTTTACTGAGTTTCATTTCGGCTGTACAAGCACAAATGACGCCTAACATTCTGGACGCCCAGTTGAGGTCGCTACACACGAAACAATTGAAAAAAATTCACGATATAGTGTTGGCCGATCGGAGATTGAAAGTGCGGGAGATTGTGGAAGCCATAGGCATATCACATGGCTCAGTGGTTTCGATTTTGTATGAGCACTTGGGTATGAGAAAGCTATCCGCAAGATGGGTGCCGCGTTTGCGAATCAGCGCCGAAGAAGGCCAAGGTGGGTTTGTCAGCCAATAAAGTCATGGCGACCGTTTTTTTGGGATGTACGCGGTATAATCCAAATAGATTACCGCCAAAAGGGAAGACAATCAATGGCGATTATTATATCAACTTATTGGACCGATTCAATGACGATTTGAAAAAAAAAACGACCGCATTGGGCCAAGAAAAAAGTTCTTTTCCACCAAGACAATGCAAGGGTGCACACATGTGTAGTCTCCATGGCGAAATTGCATAAATTGGGCCACGAATTGCTCCCTCATCCACCCTATTCTCTGGATTTAGCTCCGAGTGATTATTTCTTGTTTCCAAACTTTAAAGGCTCGGCGGAAAGAGATTTGACTCCAATGATGAAATCATCTCACAAACAAATACCTATTTTGAGGACCTGGACAAATCTTATTTTTTTAGAAGGGAAAAAAAATTGGAGAAACGCTGGACGAAGTGTATAGAGCTTGAAGGAGACTATGTTGAGAAATAAAATGATTTTTTTTTGTCAAAAAACGTGCTTCATTAAAAATGTCACGGACTTATTGATCCGCCCTCGTATCATGCAAAAATTATATGAAACAGCCTTTTGGCACAGAAATAAACAGTAGAGAAAGCTTTCGTGTTTAATAACTCCGTTTTTAACATGTACCTCATTAGTACATATTGAATCACCAGCCGCTAGCTAGGGAGTAAGTTTTAACCACAGCACATTGTATAATTAATAAAATAATCATGCAAACAGTTATATAAAACAGTATTTTGGCACAGAAATAAATAGTTGAGTAAGCTTTGGTATTAGATTTTTCAAATCACACTGCATCTGTCAAATAAAAAATAATCTTTTGTTGCCTTTAGTAGACTGACAGTCAATGATTGCTTGATCTAGATCAAATTCCCAAATTCAATATTATATAACTTGTGATCGACTGAAATAAACATAATAAAATGTATACATTAACGTAATCAGATAAATAACATATTACATACAAGAAAATTAATATTAGAAAACTCATATATTTAGTATCTCAAAAAGACCATGCTCAATTATTTTTCTGAAATGTTGATTAAACTATCAAACATTTTCTACAATTCTTCTATTTATGATTTTTTAACTAAAAAATAAATAGGGTAAGATGAAAATCTTATGTGGATCATTCTATATAAATTATCTTGGTCAAACATGGGCATTCATTTTAAAATGTCAATTTTATTTTTCCGGTTTCGTATTTTTGAAATAATTTCATAAAAGTTTGTCTACAAAGTCTTTTCAAACGTAAATACTAACAATCAGAAAATAATACAGGATCCTAGCTCAAACAGTTATTGTAATACCCATCACCAGGTTTGACCAAATTAATTTTTAACATACCAGAATAGATAAACTAGAAATTTTTGGAAAAAACATCAGACCCAATGTTTGCAAACTAAAAGTCAATATTTTCTAATATATATATATATATATATATATATATATATATATATATATATATATATATATATATATATATATATATATATATATATATATATATATATATATATATAAAGCATGATGCTGACCTTGGAAATGGGTTCTAAATTTGCTAAAAATGAAAATTACTTGAACTGATGCAAATTCGCGGCATTTCCTGACGATTAATTTAATTAAAACTAGCATGTTGTCTATAAATTAAACTTTCACTGAAGATTTAATTTTTTGTCATTGTTGATAATATTGAAGATAGCATACTTACCTATTTAAGCTGTGATGCATACTCTAATTTGTTTATCAAGGTACTAATATAATAACTGTAAAATCAGTTACACACAAAATCAACAAAACAAACACAATTTGAAAACATATGAACTTTATTTTATTCTTTAATTATTATATACAGTTTTTAATGCCCCCATTTTGCACTATAATTTCTGTAGAACTTATTTATTTTGATCATAAATTTAACAATTCCTCTTTATCACATTTAGTTATCACAGTGGAAAATGATATTGAACCTTAGTAAATAAAACAGAGATAAGATAAAAACTTTAATAACAAACAAAAAACATCAACAAATAAATTAACAAATAATTCGTCGAAAATGTTTTATTTTCTCTTTACTTATTTTCTTATTATTAACTTCCTTATTAATAATCTTAATAGGTAACTTATCACAAACTTTCTTTGGAATAAATATCTCTCTGATTTTGCAGTAACAGCTATTTAAGTAATTTTCATATTTGATTAGGTCAGCAGCTCTTTCTGCTAACATTATTATGGCACCATTAATATTTCCACTAGTTAAAGTTGGCAAAACTGATCCATCCACAACATAAAGGTTATTTGTACCCCTAACCTTAAAATTAAAATCAACAACACTACTTCTTCCTTTTCCCATTTTACAAGTGCCAACTGGATGATATGCCGTTAATGTAAAATGCCTTAAATAGCACTTCCAATAATCTTTGGTATCAAATATATAATCCTCACAGCCTGGGAAAACATTTTTATTCAAAGAAGCACCAATATCTTTCATGGCTTGTGTCTCAAGAAGTTTCTTGATAAAACTAACGCCTTTAAGTAGAACATCGACATCATACTGTTCTTTTAAGTAATTAGGATTGATAAGGGGCTTACTATAAACATTTTTATCTCTTAAACGAACAGTTCCTCTACTTTTTGGGTGCAACAAAACTGGTATAATAGACAAAACATCGTTTCCGATAACATGTTTGAAATATCTCCCCCAAGCATCCTTTTTCAGACCAACAAGTGTATTTAAGAACGCTCCATAGTCAGAAGATAATCCAAGCTGCATCACCATAAACTGCAGTTCAGGTCGATCATCACAACTAGTGGAATTGTCACTATGTAAGAACCCTATTAAATCACAGCCTATTGAAGTCCAAGGTCCTGCACCATTCACGAAATAATCATAGATAGAATATAGATTAATCATTTCTTTTATGCTCATAGATGGCGTTATGTTATCAAGTACAATCAGGTCTAATCCAGTAGTTACATGGTCTTGTAAGTTGTCTCCAACTGGTAAATTTATTTTTGGTTCAACATCAACTGACTTCAAATGTTCTTTAGGACCTATTCCAGATAGCATTAATATTTTTGGAGACCCAATAACTCCAGCACTCAAAATAATGCCCCTTTTTGCTTTCGCATGGTAGTAATCATTCAAATACAGATATCTTATACCATATGCTTCGAAATTGTCTTTAAGTAATACACTCTCCACTGTAACTTGCCTGCGAATCATAACATTTTGCTTATTAAGGTTAAGCAAATGATCAGCAGTTGTCCATCTACCACCCTTTAAAGTGGTTGTTTTTGGTTTAGAAAAGCCTGAAATAACGACAAAATATATAAGAATTATTGTTCTTTTTTTTAATTTCATAAGTTTTATCATAATATTTACTTTCAAGTATTGTAGTAAAATCAGCTAAGATTTGTCATCAACAGGCAAATAAAGGATAGAATCCTTACACATAGCTGACTGATAATGAGATAAAATAAGGTACAAGCTACATACAGTGTGGAATAGCCAAATGGAATAAATTGAATAAATAAAATGACATCCTGCAACATGAAAACTTTACCACTACATTCAACCCGCTTCGAGTGACAGTTGCAAGTAGGGGCTTGTGAAAGATCTGTTTATTATCTATTAAAAAATACTATAGTTTTAAAATTTATTGCAAAAATTGACAGTAAAAAAAAGAAATTCATCTGATTGACGAACTTCACTACAACACACTAAAAAATTAATAACTAAACGCGTTTTATTCTTGATAATGAGAAAGCAAGCAAAAAGAATTTCAGTGTCCAGTTTGGACGGTATCAATTAGAAAAAGACAAAAAAGTTATCAACACTCCTCATTGTTAGCAATGTTAGATTTGTGTAAAACACCTTAGCAACTTGCTGTGTGATTATAACCATATGACAGTAGTTGTCAGTTGTTAACTGCAATTTAGAAACATGGTTTATTTAACATGATCACAGATTGAAGTTGCTCACTGGGACACTGTGGCGTGACGGGGAATGAGGTCGCGAATAATCTCGCAAGGATTGGTTCCCGGTGGCCGTTCTGTGGCCCGGTGCCGGCCATAGGTATAAGTAGGAAGTCGGTCTCCGTCGCCTTAGACAGGTGGACCGAGGAAGCAATGAAGAGGCACTGGGGGTCGGTTGGGGGCTGCAGGCAGGCGATGGACTTCGTGGAGGGGCCGGACAGAGATAAAGCTGTCTGGCTACTCGGAAGGAGTCGACCTACGCTTCGCCGCATCCTTGGGGTGCTCACAGGCCACTGCGCCCTTAGAAGACACCTCACATTGATAGGCGTAGAGAGGGATCCCATTTGCCAGGAATGCAGCGAGGATGAGGAAACGTCCTACCACTACCTGTGCGAATGCGAGGCTTTTGGGAGTCTTCGAGCAGAATTGTTCGGATCAAGGACTCTGCAGAGGAATCAGGTAAGTACCGTCCAATTGAAGACCGTTACGGCCTTCATCTCGAGGTCGAGGCGGTTTGGCGACGGAACCGAGGAGTAGAGCATGGTTGCTGGGGTTGGCAAAAAGGGCCCATGGTGGCCTACTTGCTTGGCGTTGGCCTCCCCACCACTGCTACTACTATTACTACTGCTTACCTATGCCACGAAAAATTTCCCCATTTGCCGCCTATACCCCAAGGGACAATTAATAAAATTCAAAAGCAATTTCCCGAGCTTGGACATGTAAGGCAGGTAAAAAAACCTTCTAATGCACTGAGTAATGATATCAAATTGGCTGTAATTTGCTTGAGTTTGAGGAAAACTCACATACGACAAGTCAACAAGTCATTAAAAATTCGAATATTAAAAGAAAATAAAAACCATCCCTATAAACTGATACAAGAGCTCATGGAAGACCATTTTGATAGAAAAAATCCTTTTGTGAACAAATGATGGAAATGTTAGATAACAATGTTACCCAACTAGAACACGTTTTGTTTTCTGACGAGTGCAGTTTTACACTTCATGGCCATGCTAATTGTCAAAAGTGCCGAGAAAGAAAGTCCACACTAGATGAGCGAAGAACACACACAATACCCAGAAAAGGTTAATGTTTGTCCAGGAATAGTTGAAAACTATGTCATTGGTCCCTTTTTCATTGATGGCAATTTGAATGGAGATAATTATTTAGCACTGCTCCAAAATAATGTACCAACTTTGAAAAACTTATACCTTAATCACGGACACCCACAAGTTCCAGCGAATATGATATAGTTCCAGCAGGACGGAGCACCAGCACATTACCAAATCAATGTCTGGCACTACCTCGACTTAATATATTTTATTAGATTCCACAGTCTACACACTATTTTCTATGACAAAATTTTATATATATATATATATATATATATATATATATATATATATATATATATATATATATATATATATATATATATATATATATATATATATATATGGCAATTATGAGCATTTTAGCTTCAATTTCATATCCGTTTAATACAGGGTGTTTCATAAGTACGTAAAAAAATTTCAGGGGTATAATATTTAGATAATTTTGAGAATTTTTTGTTATAGATACAGGAAGTTGAACATAATAAACAAATATCGTTTATTCGTCCAAACCTTCAAGTCCAGAATTAACAAGTTGCCTCTTTCCTCCTTGTCGACACCCACGGTACGATAGTATTTAGGCTGTAGATTAGATTAGATTAGATTTTATTGTGAGTGGGCTATTCCAGTCCCTCCACCGCGACCTAAGGTCTAGTGTGGCTCACGTCTAATTATTTAGATTTCACCCATAAATTCCAGCTCCCTGAGGGAGTCGATCTTTTCTTGAGGGTGAAAGTTTGTTTGGCAGGCGTACTGCCATCTGAGTGAAGTCGCTTGCCCGTTTCGAAGCTCAAAGAGAGATAACCTCTCTCCGAGTTCGTCTGGACCCGACATCCGTCAGTGTTTGCCTCAAGGCAGTATCATGAAGTCCCGCTCTCGAGCAGCATCTAATCTCCAGTTGTAATCCACCCCTAGAGATCTCAGCTCCCCTCAGGCTCGTCTAAACCTGACACCTAACAGTGTTATACTCAAGGCAACATCCCATCGAGTCCCGCACCTGAGCATCACCCCAGCGAGGCCGTTCGTCTGTTTCGTAGCACACAGTATGGGCTCCAAACTCCAGGTGTTTACCACTCATCAGAGATCAGAGCCCCCCGGGACGTCTGGACACACGACAAACGCCAGGGCTCAATCCAGGGTATCATCTGGAACCTCGCTCCCGAGTAACAACCAAGCGAGGCCCAATTGTCAGTCTCTGAGGCCACAGTGAAGGCGTCAAACTCCAGAGATGTCCGCCTCCCCCCAGCCTCACCTGCACCAGACCCCCGCCAGTGTTTCATTGACTCGAGGCGGTATCATGAAGTCCCGCCTTCGAGCAGCATCCAGGTGTAATCCGCACCAAGAGGCCGTCTGTCCGTTCCGAAGCACACAGTGGGGGCCTCAAACTCCGGGTGTTTACCACTCATCAGAGTTGTCAACCCCCTCCGGGTCGTCTAGACACACGACACCCGCCAGCACTCAACCCGAGGCGGCACCCATCTGGAACCCCGCTCCCGAGTAACAACCATGCGCGGGCAACCGTCCATTTCTAAGCCCAGAGTGGAGGCCTCAAAATCCGGGTGTACATCACTCCCCAGAGATATCCGCCTCCCTCCAGGCCCACCTGGACAAGACCCCCGCCAGTGTTTGATTCCAATTAGTCGCCTTTTACGACAGGCAGGAGTTACCTTGGGCCTATTCTTTTAGTTAGTCCCCGGACCCAAAGGGGACTGAGGCTGTAAGCCCTCGTGGTGTGTTGTTGAAATTAAAAAAAAAACTTTCAGCAGTAGCTATTTTCACAAACTTGGTACACAGAATACATGTAATAAGTAGCTTTAAAACCCCGTATTATCATGCTGTTCAGACAACCAGTGGCGTAGACATGGGTAACCACCTCAAGATTTCGCAAAAAAACAATAGTATGTACCTGCTAAAGAAAATCAAGTTACATTTTTAGATGGAGAATTGAAACAAAAACCAACTCTTGACATTTTTAGTGAATTTTTATTTAAACAAATTCACTAGTAGAGAGGTATCGATGGTGAGACTTTGCAAAAAATTTTTCAAATGAGCGTGAACTAGGACCCCTATAACCCATATCCGGGGTCAGTTTCAATTTTTATATGTTTGCCAAGTTTCATCGAAATCGGTTAATTATTTTTTGAGTTATCAGACGGATACATTATATATATATATATATATATATATATATATATATATATATATATATATATATATATATATATATATATATATATATATATATATATATATATATATATATATAGTATCCGTCTGATAACTCAAAAAATAATTAACCGATTTCGATGAAACTTGGCAAGTGCCTTTCTTTTATTAATGGCTTGGATGAGTTCGTTAGCCAGAAAAATCGGACGAGGTTTTCCGGAAAAATTTTGAGTTTTCTTTCGAAAAAAATTTTTTCTCCAAAAGTAACAAAGCTGTTTTACTGAAATTTACTATATAAGTTGCTTTGGGAGAGATCTTACTAGGTACTAAAATTCAACTTTCTAAGTTTATAGAAAATTGCGTTATTCAAATTTTAAATTTTCTTTCGAAAAAAATTTTTTTCTCCGAAAATTACAAAGCTATTTTAATGAAATTTGGTGGAAATTTTGCGTTAGGAAAGACCTTACTATCCACCAAAATTAAACTCTCTAAGTTTATAGAAAATTGAGTTATTCAAATTTGAAGCATTTAATAAAAATTCACTACCATAACGCACTTGCTGCGTCCCGAGATTTTTCCTATCTCAACATTTCATGGCAAATTTGATTTTTTAAATTTAAATCACTGCACTTGTAAACTATGCAAACTGATTTAATTACATTGAGTAGGCTGTGCTCTTGTTTACTATCCAAATCATTAATGCTTATGTCAAATCTAATCATTCACAAAGAAACTGACACAATTAGAGGCCCATAAAATAAAGCATGACTTCGAACAGGTATTATATTTATTAAGAAATTAAAAACAACGAAAATTGAACCAAATAGTTAACGCAAGTCATTAAATTCGACATAAGCATTACTGATTTGAATAAACAAGAGCACAGCCTACTCAATGTAATTAAATCAGCTGGCATAGTTTGCAAGTGCAGTGATTTAAATTTTAAAAATCAAATTTGCCATGAAATGTTGACAGGTAGGAAAAAATGTCAAGAGTTGGTTTTTGTTAAGAATTAAATTCTCCATCTAAAAATGTAACTTTATTTTCTGTAACAGGTACATAATATTGTCTTTTCTTCAAATCTTGACGTGATTACCCATATCTATGCCACGGGTTCTCTGAACAGCTTGATGATACTGGGTTTTAGAGCTGCTTATTACATGTCCTGTGTACCAAGTTCGGTGTAAAAATAGTGTAGAACGTTGCCAATATTTCGAAAACTACTGAACATATTTTTTTGACACTTGGTATTACATTGTGAGATGTACGACAGAGTCGCCATCTCGGTGCGAAACCAGGTAGTATGCTGTCACAACAGCTCCAATTAATACAAAATGTTATAAAATAGAGACTGTACAATCAACTAACAATTTTGTAAATTGCCAACCCTGTCCCATTTCTTCCCTAATATAGGGGCAATGTATGTAAGGTTAGATGTATTCGCACCATAATTAGAACTGCAGACTGGTTTCGCTCTAATTAGAGCTCGTCAGTGCGATATACCAATTACAGCGAGAACACGCCTATAAAGAATACAGCTATGGTAGCCAGTTTGTTATTCTAATTATGGTAAGAATACATCTAGCCCTACATACATTGTCCCTATATTAGGGAAGAAATGGGCCAGGGCTGACAATTAACAAATTTGTTAGTTGGTTGTACACAGTTTCTATTTTATAACATTTTGTGTTAATTGAAGCTGTCGTGACGGCATACTACCTGGTTTCGCACCGAGGTGGCGACCCTGTCGTACATCTCACAATGTTCTGGCAGGCTGGCTACCATAGCCATATTACTTTATAGGTGTGTTCTCGCTGTATTTGTTATACCGCACTGACGAGCTTTAATTGGAGATAAATCGGTCTGCGGTTCTAATGATGGTGAGAATACATCTAGCCTTACACGAACAGTTCCTCTACTTTTTGGGTGCAACAAAACTTTTATAATAGACAAAACATCGTTTCCGATAACATGTTTGAAATATCTCCCCCAAGTATCCTTTTTCAGACCAACAAGCGTATTTAAGAACGCTCCATAGTCAGAAGATAACCCAAGCTTCATCACCATAAACTGCAGTTCAGGTCGAACATCACAACTAGTGGAATTGTCACTATTTAAGCTATATTACTTTATAGGTGTGTTCTCGCTGTATTTGTTATACCGCACTGACGAGCTTTAATTGGAGAGAAATCGGTCTGCGGTTCTAATGATGGTGAGAATACATCTAGCCTTACACTTGGTATATTGATGTACTTAAATTTAGTACCCTGTTGACAAGTAAAAAAGTATGTTTAACTATACAGGATGGCTCAGAATTAATACCAACTTTGTTATTTTAAATGGAACCACCTGTATATTTTGTAGATTCTAATAAGCATTTAAGAGATAAATTCAATGAAGTAAGTTTTAAGTTGTTTATTCGTCCACATAAACGGAAATATCGTATTCATATTACAATTTTAAAGTGTGTACATAATATCACATAACACAAAAAACAAATTAACGATAATAAACAAGCAAAAATTAGATTTAGTTACTTTATGAGATGTTCAAAATGCTGACCATTAGTTGCTAAACAATAGCCAAGTCTGTGTCTAAATTCCTGCAAGACGTTATCAAAAGTATTCCAATGAATTTCATGACGTTCATTCCTAATTCTAATCTTCAAATGTTCAATATCATCCGGCATATGTTTGTAAACTTTACACTTTAGATCACCCCACAAATAAATGTCCAGAGGTGGGATGTCTGGGGATCTTGCGGGCCACCCAATTGCACCTCTTCTTCCTGTCAACCGATTTGGAAATCTCTGGTTCAAAAATTGATGAACTTATAAACCAAAATGTGCAGGAGCACTGTCCTGCTGAAACCAAATGTCTCTTCGGTTTGTGTACAGAGTTTCTAACTGTGGCATAATCTGTTCACGTAACAACTGCAAATAAAGTTCTGACGTAATATTTTTGTTAATGAAAAATGGTCCAATGATATTATGGCTTATAATACCTGTCCAAACGTTGAATTTTTGTGGTCTTTGCGTGTGTCCTTCAGCCACACACCGTTGGCTGACCAATATCTACAATTGTGCCTATTGATGGTGCCATTAAGCGTAAATGTAGCCTCATCAGAAAAGAAAATATTATTTACAAAATTGGGATCAGCATTGCACCTCTCCATCATAATTTCACAAAACTCCGTTCTTCTATCAAAAGCATTCTCTATAAGTTCTTGAACTAGATGTATCTTAAAGGGACGTATCTTTTCGCTTTTGAATAAGTTTTTAACTGATATGTGAGACATATTGTCTTGTTAGCCCATTGATTGGGATTGTCCTGTAAATCAATTAAAAGATTTATAGCCACATCACCGTAGTAGTGCTTTTTGGCCTGTCTAGTAAACTTCCTGTTTCATTGACTTTCTTTAGAAGTTTGCTTACACAAGATTGGGTGATCGCAGGCGGATAAGGGTAAGCTTCATTAAATAAATCGACAACTTCTGCTTGTGTTCTCTTGCGGTCACCATATCCAACCATCATGAACACTTCAATTTTTTCTTTTTCAGTTAGAGCTACCATGTTACTTTTTGTTAACTGAGGCATACGCTTATCTGAGTGCTTAAGAACATTTGACAAAAATTGTAAAATTTATCATTGCAGATAAGGCACCTAGTAACATTACAAATGAGACGACTTATCTTCATAGTTTCAGTGTATTCATGTGACTGAAATCAGTTTGAGTACATGAATGTCTCATTGTGACAAATAAACAACTTAAAACTTACATCATTGAATTTATCTCTTAAATGCTTATTAGAAGCTGCAAAATATACATGTGTTCCATTTAAAATAACAAAGTTGGTATTATTTCTCAGCCACCCTGTATAGTTACACTGATATCATTGCATCATGTTTGCAGGAAATTAAGAGTAGTGCGATTGGAATGGATGAAATATGCATTAAAATGATACACTTATGCTGCCCCTTTTTAATGAAGTTTTTGGTAAATATTATCAATTCCTGTATTCTTGCGTGCTATTTTCCGGACTTGTGGAAGTGAGCAATTGGTATACCCATTCCAAAGGTTAGACCCTTAAGGACTACAATGACCTCAGAATTTTGAGCATTCTGCCGAACTTTTCAAAGTTGTTTGAGATCATATTTAGGCAACTAAGGCAAAACTTAGATAACATACTGCCAGAGGTCCAGTCGGGTTTTAGAAAGGATTACAGCGGCACAACTGCTCTTGCGTCCATCAATGACGACATAATAAATGCAACAGACATAGGTCTTATTACTGTACTAATACTTCTTGACTATAGCAAAGCGTTTGATACAGTATGTCATGAGACTATGATTGCGATTCTGAAAAGTGTGGGTCTTAAGGATGAGGCATTAAAGCTGCTGATAAGTTTTTTTCAGTCATGTACACAATGCATAAGGGTTGGAGAAGTTTTATCGGAACCCTCGGAGATGCTACAGGTCTTACCGCAGGGATCTATACTTTCACCTCTTCTGTTTACCATATACACCCACAGGTTCCCTGATTGCATTAAGCATATTAAAATACACATGTATGCTGACGATATTCAGGTCTACTGTTCATTTCCTAAAAATAAGTTGACAGAATTGTTGATTGAGATAAACGAAGACCTGGAAAACTTAAGAAAGTTTTCAGAGATGCACTCCCTGCATTTGAATCCAAAAAAGACGAATGCAATAATTTTCGGTTACTATAGACATGTACGGAAAACAAAAAACGATGTGGTGCTGAGGATGGGCACTGACATTATACCGATCGTAGAGTCGATTCGGAACTTTGGATTGGTAATGGATAACACCTTTAGATACCGGGCACATGTCTCACGTTGTTTGAGTCGTGGATATGGCGGATTGAGGCTTTTGTACCCTCACAGGCAATATATACCTACACAGATTAAAAAACACCTGTGTGAAACATTAGTGTTATCACAAATAAAATATTGTGCAGAAGTATTCTCATGCTGTTTAGATGTGGAGACTATTGGGAGGGTGCAGAGGCTTCGAAAACGCCTGTTTAAGATATATCTATAACATTCGAAAATTTGAGCACACCTCCCATAAGCTCAGGGAAGTACAATGGCTGGACATGAGGAATAGATTCCTATTGCAGAGATCATATTTCTACCATGGTATCATCAGATAGGGGACGCCTTTACCTTCATAGGAAAATTAGGTATCACACGGATATACATAATGTAAATATCCGAAGAAAGGATCTTCTCTCTATACCAGCTTTCAAACTTGCTCTATATCGACGGTCTTTCTCATATGACGTCTGCGAGACTTACAATAAAATACCAAATCATGTAAAAGAAATGCCCATACGGAAATTTAAGAAACACATGCTTCGGTGGATGCTTGACTAGCGGGTGTTAAAAATAGGAGAAATAATATGTGGGTAAGTGGTGGGAGATTCTGGGTATGAGTGCGCGAAAGTTTTATGCATACGTGCCTATGGGGCTGTGTAGCGGTGTTGGAGTGCATGAAGGTAGATGTCTGAATATGTGTATGTGTGTGTAGGAGATTGGGAGTCTTTACGTATGTGTGTGAGAATGTTTTGAGCGTACGCTGGGTGAGTAGGTGGGTGTCCTTGGGTGCGGGGAGGTAAGTGAATGAGTGTGTGAGTGTGAGACTGTGTATGTGAGAGATTGGGAGTTTTTCGCTATGTGGGCGAGTGTTTTAAATGTACAGTGAGCAGGTAGATGTGCGTGGACTCGTGAAGATAACTTCTTGAATGCATGACTATGTGAACTTGTGTGGGTGTATGGGTACGTATGAGTGTCGCCCTGACATGGGTCCCTTAGAATTCACTTTTTTTTTCAAATTAGGGTTCAGATAGGTAAATGGCTTGGCACTACTAATTTAATAGGGGTTTAGTGGTAGAACAGCGGATACTACGGTATAGGGCTGAACTTCGCCCTAAGATTTGTTTTGTTTTAGTTGATATGGAAATAGTTTACTTATTGTATAAGCTCATGTGAAAAACGACAAAACAAATAAAGGAATTATTATTATTATTATTGTTCATACTTTTTTACTTGTCAAAAGTGTATTGAACTTAAATACATCAATATACCAAGAGTCAAAAAATAATTTCCGTAGTTTTCAAAATGTTAACAATTTTTGAAAATTGTTTTCAACAACTATTTTTTCAGTAGTGAATGAAGATAGGAAAAAACTACAAATACAATTAGATATTAAATTAGATGTAAATTCAGAAAACGCAAAAACATACAGGTGTTCCATTTGAAATAAAAATGTTGGTATTAGTTCTGAGCCACCCTGTATAGTTACACATAGTTTTTCTTTTACTTGTCAACACAGTATTAAATTTAAGTACATCAATATACCAAGTGTCAAAACAATATGTTTACTAGTTTTCGAAATGTTGGCAATATTCCACACTCAGGGTACCCAGTAGAAACAAAAAATCAAATTCCATGACATTTCCAGGCCTAAGTGATTTTTTCATAATACTCGTAATGAACACAACACATCTCTGAATACTTTTTTTAATTAAAAATAATAAAAATTCTGATTTTTTTATAATCATTATCAAAAACATAAATATGGTTAATTATGTTAACTAATTCAGAAACGTGATAAATTTCTCCCTGTCAAATTACTGAACTACTTAAGAAAATCATGATATGAATTATTGAAAGTTCGCGTCAGCTTATCGTTGATTTGTAAAGGTTAGAATATAATAAACACATTCACGCAGCTTTACGCCGCCAATAGCTAGAACGTATTTTGCATTTTATGCATTCAAGGAAGAGCATTCCAAGTGACATAACCGAATGAGACATGTTTGAGATAGATAAAGAAGACATTATATTATATCGCCGTATGACATGTCGCGCGTTCATTGACGGTTTCAATTAATGTACCAAACAGCAGCCCTACGAGAAAATATTTATGTAAAAAAAATCATATAATATAAATATATGAAATCAAAATAACAAATCTGCTAGTGACACAATTTTACAAATATATAATTTCCAGGTCTACTGAACGATTTCCATGACGTTTGAGCAAAATCACGAATTTCCCTGACATTTTAGGGGTTATTTCAAATTCCCTGATTTTTCCAGGTTTTCCAGGTCGCTGGGTACCCTGACACTTTTTTTACACCCTGTATATTATTGTTTTTTGTTTTTGTATAGCTTGAAAATAATGCGCCGATCCCTCTGATACAATTCAGCTCTCTTCATTATATGAAACAATCCACATTATCAAATGCTTTTTTAGATCTACAACAATAAAGATATCTCTAGTTCTCTTAAACCTTATTTTTTCTATTGCTTTATGTACCAGCAATGCTTGTATAATTAGGTCTAAATCCGAACTGATGTTTGTCCAGGCAACTTTCAATTTTACATCTTATTCTATTTTTCACTATGATTAGCTGAATATTCACCACAATAGTCTATACATTTCTTGTCCTGTGCTGGTTGCATTTTTATGTGTTCACCCTTTTTGGAATAGCAATAATTTTATGCTCCATAAACTCACTGAGCAGTCCTTCCAATTTGTAATGAATCGCAACCCATTGAAACATTTCTTGTTTCATTTTCTCACCAGAATTTTTAAAAAGTTGTGCTATTAATTCGTCTATAACAGGAGGACTTTTAAATTTTTAATGTAAAAAAACATCATCGGTTGTTTGAAAAAAAATATGCAAAATATCTCCTACTTTATTTAGCACATTTTAGCAACCATGTTTTCCCCAAGTGTGGCTAGCATGTGGAGGGTTAAGATAATGACTTCCAGCATAACCATAAGGTCAATATGTGAAAACTGGAACCTGTGATGAGCACTAATGAGTACACTTGGAGAACCCAAATCACCACAACACATATTTCAGAGACCTTACGATCATTTCGTTGACCATGTCAACATCTTCAGAGGAAGAAAAATTCTAAACATAAACTACTAGCTACCGTGTATTTATATCGCGTCTAGGTAAACGAACTAGTCCGAAGTTAAATTGTCGTCGAAGACCCATCGTTTGTTTATTGTGTAGTGAAACTACGAGGTCGAAGACCTGCTTTAATCTTCTGGTCGACAAATTTATGAGCCCTTATCTAATATATAATAGGCTTAAAAGGAACGGTACCGAGTTATTTAAGGAATCTGCACGTTCCCTTTCGATCTAGAAATTTACTATGTGGATATTAGAGTACGCCGACAACCACATCTGGCGAGATAAACGAAATAACCTCCGCTCATCTTTTTTATGTATAGAAAACTAAACCCAGGTGTTTGGCTCACATTGTTAACTCTAACAAAGGTTAAATAATTCAACTAAAATACTACATAAAAAATATATTTATATTGAATTTTTTTTTTTCGTAAACAGTATTTATATTGACCTCATAGATACACCAAAAACGAAAGGGTCTTTAAGTCGAGACAAGCATAGAGATTAGTATATGTATAGACCGGCAGAGTTATTGACAGTAATTTATTATTCTACAAGACAAATTAGGAGTGTTTAAGTGGTCAAATGCAAAATGAAAATAAAGGGCTTGAAATTAAAGGTGCCGCATGATTCAATGAAGTTTTGTTCTTAATCGACCTTGATATAAAAATACTTTCTAATGAATCAAGCATAGTTTGATGTCTAACATTTTTGACAAGTTTCAAATTTTTAAATTCAAAAAAAAAATAATTAAAATCAATATAAATATATTTTTTATGTAGTATTTTAGTTGAATTATTTATCCTTTGTTAGAGTTAACAATGTGAGCCAAACACCCGGGTTTAGTTTTCTATATATAAAAAAGATGAGCAGAGGTTATTTCGTTTATCTCACCAGATGTGGTTGTCGGCGTACTCTAATATCCACATAGTAAATTTCTAGATTGAAAGGGAACGTGCAGATTCCTTAAATAACTCGGTACCGTTCCTTTTAAGCCTATTATATTATATTAGATAAGGGCTCTAAATTTGTCGACCAGAAGATTAAAGCAGGTCTTCGACCTCGTAGTTTCACTACACAATAAACAAAGATGGGTCTTCGACGACAATTTTAACTTCGGACTAGTTCGTTTACCTAGACGCGATATAAGTACACGGTAGCTAGTAGTTTATTTTCAGAATTTTTCTACCTCTGAAGATGTTGACATGGTCAACGAAACGATTGTAAGGTCTCTGAAATATGTGTTGTGGTGATTTGGGTTCTCCAAGTGTACTTATCATAATGTCAATATTACTTTTTTAATGAGTAAACAATTGAAAATAATGTTCAAATGCCAACTTCCAAATTTTTTAGATTAAATAAGTTTTTGAGATAATTCTGGTGAGCAAGGCTCATCTCATCAGACACCTGTATATAACTCCCAAAAATATAAAACATAGGATGCTTTCTCTTTAATTTCTTCATCAGATTATGGCTGATGAAGATATATTTTCTAAACTTATTTCAAGCTAAACAGTAACTAAAGTTAAGCAACATTGGAAATGGCCAGTACCTTTGGGACCTTATTTAGATCTGGTAATGTTTGTAGTGTGCAAAAATAAAGTTCAAAAATAAAACAACTAAAATTTACACTACATTACCTTCACTGGTGACAATCATATCTTGTAATATTGGAAGACCCATTGAGCTGATTCCCGCTAAAACATAGTTTGCCACATTTGATACAAATGAAATGTTTGAAACGACTACAGTTCCTTTATTTAAATTACCTGCAACAAAAAACCACTTACACAATGTTTTGAAACTGTGAACTCATTCAAATAAATTGATACCTATATAAACCTCTGAAATACTTCAAATATGTAAGGCTAATGTATTCTCACCATAATTAGAAATGCAGACCGGTTTCGCTTTAGTTAGAGCTCGTCAGTGTGCTATGAGCGAGAACACACCTATAAAGTAATACGGCTAGGGTAGCCAGCCTACTGGAACATTGCAAGATGTACGACAGGGTCGCCATCTCGGGGCGGAACCAGTTAGTATGTTGTCACGACTGCTCCAATTAACACAAAATGTTATAAATAGAGACTGTGTACAACCAACAACTTTTATAAATTGTCAGCTCTGGCCCATTTCTTCCATAATACTGGGACAATGTATGTAAGGCTAGATGTATTCTCACCATAATTATAAACGCGAACCGGTTGTTTTAATTAGAGGTCGTCAGTGCGCTATACTAATTACAGCGAGAACACACCTATAAAGTAATACGGCTATGCTATTTATATATATGCAGGTGTCGCAAAATATGTGGGCAATCTCGCAGATTCAGATATAGCACGACATGTTCGTATAAATTTTTTCCCACGAAGTTGCAGGCCCCTAAAGAACGTACTACAAAATCGATTTATTTAAATAACTTTTAAAATACATTGTGTAATTAAATTATTTTTTTAATACAATGGACAATAGATAAGACTCCTTATAAATGACCCATGAAAACAATTTGGCTTATTTGGTTTGCCTGGGACGGACTAGCTTTGGCATAGTAATGTCAATTTTTTTTACACCTTTTACGATAAAGGCACAAACATAATATTTTTATTTATCTTGAACCTTATAACGGGGAGATCCCGACTTTTGAATTTTTTTTCAAATGAGCGCTAACTAGGACCCTCGAACCCATATCCAGGGGCAGTTTCAACTTTTATATGTTTGTATATATATATATATATATATATATATATATATATATATATATATATATATATATATATATATATATATATATATATATATATATATATATATATATATACTTTGTTTGCTGTACGTTTGTGATTTCTATTGGTTTGCGTGGACTGCAGTTTCGAACCGTCCCGGTTCATCATCAGCACGCTACTGACTGTTATCGCTCCTGTGTGGTCTACGTCTGAGATTGTACGTGGCGCTTGCGCCGTGAGCTTCTATTGGTTGGTTTACTGTTCTCTGATTGGTTGTGCCTTCGGACTGTGTCGTGTGTATCGGTCTCCTGTCTTGATCACTGTGGTTTGATAATTTGTCTATTTGTATGGCCTTTATTAAGTTTTGTTTAAATGTTTGTACTTGGATTTGTTCTGGCATTAATTGTTTCTTATTGTTTGTTTGTTGAATGTAGTATTGTTCCCAGATTTCCATTTTGTTGTGGTCTTTAACATGTTTCATTAGTTGTAATTGGGTGATGTCTGATATATATATATATATATATATATATATATATATATATATATATATATATATATATATATATATATATATATATATATATATATATATATATATATATATATATATAAACATATAAAAATTGAAACTGACCCCGGATATGGGTTCTAGGGGTCCTAGTTCGTGCTCATTAGAAATTTTTTTTGCAAAGTCTCATCATCGATACCTCTCTATTAGTGATTTTTTTAAAATAAAAATTCACTAAAATGCATGTTCAATGAAAAGGCTGACATTCAAACTCATCTATAATTTTTTAATGTTTGCAGTTTACGATTCGAATACAATTATCCAAATGCTCATCTGTAAGTTGATTGTGGTATTTATTCTCAATAAACTTCATATTGGAGAAAGAAGTTTCACACAAATAGGTTGAACTAAATAATGTTTTCAGTTTCAAGGCAACACAACATAGAGCTGAATATTTGTCATTACTTACTATAAGCCAGATACATTTTGTACTTGAGACTAAAGATTTTAAGGCTAAATAATTTTGAAATGCAATCACTTCCATTTCTGTTGCAGCGATGTCTTCGCCAAAGTTCTGTATAACACAAGTTGCAAACTGGTGGATATCAATTTCCATGGAGGGTGAAACAATAAATTGTGCCACTAAAGCCATTTTGTTGAAATGCTTAAAACGATTATTGAAGTTATCCTTCAAGTTAGAAACTATTTCTACATGATATTTACTGTCATAGGGTTCCAATGGATTTTGAGGTATATTTTCTAAAAGAATAGGAAAATGCTTAGCATCGCGGTTGATTAGCTTTTGTTCGTAATACTCAAGCTTTTTGATAAATGCTTTTATATCAGAAATCATTTGCGCTAGTTCTTTGTCTCTTCCCTGAAGCTATAAATTAAGTCCATTGAATTTTTTTATAATGTCCACAAGAAAACAAAAATCTCTAAGCCAGATTGAATTTTCCAGTTCCGGAATCGGTTCATCGCGTTGTTTGCAAAATTCAACTATGGCAGAGAGGACGTCATTTAAACATTACAGTACTCATCCTCTACTTAACTATCGCACTTCAGAGTAAAGAGGTAGCTTCCCGTATTGGCAGTCAATTTCATCGGTCAAGGTTTTGAATAATCTTCTTTGTAACGCTTAAACTCTAATCTTCTTCACAATTTTTACTGCCAATTTCATAATGTTTAGTTTTAAAAAATATTCACATAATGCTTGCTGATGGTTAATGCGCTGGTAGATTAGTTTAGATTAGATTCATTGTCAGTGGGCTATTCCAGCCTGTCCACTGCAACCTTAGGTCTTTTGTGGGTCACGTCTAATTACTTAAATTTCACCCATCAATTAGAGCTCGCTGCGGGAGTCGATCTTTTCTTGAGGTAAAGGTTTGTCTGACAGGTGTACTGCCATCTGAGTGATGTTTGCCCGTTTCAAAGCTCAAATAGAGACTCTCTCCGAGTTCGCCTGGCACCGATATCTGTCAGTGTTTGACTCGAGGCGGTATCATGAAGTCCCGCTCTCGAGCAGAATCCAATCTCAAGTTGTAATCCACCCCTAGAGATCTCAGCTCTCCTCCAGGTGCGTCTAAACCCGACACCCACCAGTGCTAGACTCAAGGCGACATCCCATTGAGTCCCGCTCTCGAGCATCACCCAAGCGAGGCTTTACCTCCGTTTCGAAACACACAGTGGGAGCCTCAAACTCCGGGTGTGGACCACTCATCAGAGATATCAACTACCTCCGGGTCGTCTGGACACACGACACCCGCCAGCGCTCAACCCAAGGCGGTATCACCTGGAACCCTGCACCCGAGTAACAACCAAGCGAGGTCACTTGTCCATTTCCAAGCACACAGTGCAGGCGTCAACTTCCAGGTGCATATCACTCCCCAGAGATATCCGCCTTCACCCATCAATTAGAGCTCGCTGCGGGAGTCGATCTTTTCTTGAGGTAAAGGTTTGTCTGACATGTGTACTGCCATCTGAGTGATGTCGTTTGCCCGTTTCAAAGCTTAAATAGAGACTCTCTCCGAGTTCGCCTGGCCCCGATATCTGTCAGTGTTTGACTCAAGGCGGTATCATGAAGTCCCGCTCTCGAGCAGAATCCAATCTCAAGTTGTAATCCACCCCTAGAGATTTCAGCTCTCCTCCAGGTGCGTCTAAACCCGACACCCACCAGTGCTAGACTCAAGGCGACATCCCATTGAGTCCCGCTCTCGAGCATCACCCAAGCGAGGCTTTACCTCCGTTTCGAAACACACAGTGGGGGCCTCAAACTCCGGGTGTGGACCACTCATCAGAGATATCAACTACCTCCGGGTCGTCTGGACACACGACACCCGCCAGCTCTCAACCCAAGGCGGTATCACCTGGAACCCTGCACCCGAGTAACAACCAAGCGAGGTCACTTGTCCATTTCCAAGCACACAGTGCAGGCGTCAACTTCCAGGTGCATATCACTCCCCAGAGATATCCGCCTCCAGGCTCACCTGGACCAGACCCCGCCAGTGTTTGATTGACTCGAGGCGGTATCATGAAGTCCCGTCCTCGAGCAGCATCCAAGAGGGGTCATTAGCCTGTTTTGAAGATAGGGCTCAATCTATAGGTGTAATCCACTTCTAGAGATCTCACCCCTCCTCCAGGTTCGTCTAGACATGATATCCGCCAGTGTTTGCTTAAATTACACCCAACAAATCGAGCTCCTGCAAGAGATGTTATTTGTGCGGATGAAAGTTGGTTTGACAGATGTACTGCCATCTGGGTGAAGTCGCTTGCCCGTTTTGAAGCTCAAAGAGAGATAACCTCTCTCCGAGTTCGTCTGGGCCACACATCTGTCAGTGTTTGACTTGAGGCAGTATCATGAACTCCCGCACCCGAGCTGCATCCAAATGAGGTTGTTTGCCCATTTTGAAGCTCACAAAAAAGGCCTCAATCTCTAGTTGTAATCGACCCCTAGAGATCTCAGCCCAGATATATTGGTCTCCCTCCAGGCTCATCTGGACTAGACTACTGCCAGTGTTTGACACCGACTAGTCGCCTCTTGCGACAGGCAGGAGTTAGCTTGGGCCTATTCTTTTAGTTGGTCCCCGGACCCACAGGGGACATGCATTGGTAACAGTGAAATTGCGTAAAACATTCATCTTTACCACATAACGCCACCAGACCCTTATCACAATCCACCATAGCTGGAGCATCATCGGTTGTCAAGCCTACCATTTTCGATATTAGAATTTGCTCAGAAGAAATAATATTTTTGAAATGAAAAACAAACTTGTGCCCAGTAGTATGTCCTATCAGCGGGATAAACTTCAAAAGATCTTTAATCGTAAAATTACTAAAAACAATCCTGATGAATACGGCCATCTGAGAGGTGTCAACCACATCTGTTGATTCATCCAGTTGTAGTGAAAAATAAACACAGTTCTTAACTGTAAAAAATTATCATTGCTCATTACTTCTACTCGTCTTATCACTGTATTGGCACAAAATTACATAGATTTTATAGCTGAAACTATCTTGTCGCTATTTCTATAGGTGGCAAATAACGAACCTGCAGCTACTAAAACACCTGTTTTATCATTTTCCCGTATTCATAGGTGGAGTATATTGGGGATTCCGCTTTATGTGAGAACAAACACGTGACTTAATTGATTAAACTCTATTGGCAACAACTAATAACTAATATACAATATAACATTAATATGACATGGAGACAATGAATGTCTATGTCTATGGTAGATGGTCGTGATGAACGGTGAGCGTTTACTCATAGGCTGGCAAACAACATGACTGAAGCTAGCGAGGGAAGTGTGAAGTGTGGCGCTTGCGCTCTTCATATGTTTCAATAAATAGCAATAGGTTTCTTCTTTTATGCAATCAACTCGCTGTACCTATTTATCTTATTCAAAGCAACCCAGATCGTTTTCGAACACCAGCGCTCTGGTCGGTTCTAGCCGATTGTAGCATGGTGACGTCAGCGGCAGATCGCTCACCGCAGTGTTGCCGCTGCTTGTGTTTATTGTGAGAATTTGCGAAATTTACGGAAGCTTTAACATTTTTACACCTTTGTATTTTTAAATTTAAAATATGTAGTGAGCTACCAGAATTGCCTTTGCGAGCTACCGGTAGCTCGCGTTCGACAAGTTAGCGACCACTGTTTTAAACGAAGAGAAATTAGAAAAAAAATTTAAGCAGATTTTGTGCCAGGCAGAGACGCTAAATACTGTGATGTAGATACCTCACAGTATTTAGCATACGTGTGAGATCACATGAGCCGTTTTATAGACACTTGTATGCAATTAAATTAAATTCAATTTAAAAAGCAGAGAAAGATAATTTAAGCCTACCGTCTTCAAGAGTATTTTCAGCTTTCAGAAAATATGGTAATATATCTTCTTCATATTTATAACCTTTAACATGTTTGAACCACTGGTTGTAATCATTTGGATGACCTCTTGTGTATATCATATTATTTAGCATGTGAGTTCCTCCCATGACTTTTCCCATCGGCCAATTACTTGACTGGAAAACAATTATTATTACTGACACTTGTCAAAATATTTCCAATTTATTTTAAAAATTCTTCAATGAAAACTGCATTTCAGAAGCATTTATACTGATACCCATAGAAAATAGTGCTGCAAATTGAATCATAACTTCCGCATAGCTGTGATAATGTATTCTCTTCAGAAATACACTCTCATGGAATGAAGTTAGGGCCATCACTTGATCACACAGAAAATATTTGTATTTCTGTACCCATAAACTTTTGAAACGTTATATGATTCGAGTTTTATTGAAAAAAATGTCATTTTTCACCAAATCACCCCTTATTTATCCCCTACCCCCTGAAGCGATCTTACTCAAAAACAATTTGAAGCATTTCTTTGTCGGGTGCTAACTGGATACCAAACTCAAAGATGATATATCAATTCGTTGGAAAGTTATTGTGCCTATTAACACAGAGGCGTACATGAAGACAGATCGACTGACAGACAAAAACATGTTCGTTCCAGAATCAAGTTTTCTATATGTTTTGAGATTTTTATGCTGCTTTAGCAACAAAAAAATTTGAAATTTTTATCAACAATATTTCACCCCCACACATTCACCCCTAATTTAATTTAAGCACAGAAGACCAGATGATTGATGAAATTAAAAGTTTTCTAATAAATAAACTTTAAAATGTTATGTTACTCGAGTTTTAACGAAAAAAAAAAGTCAATTTTCACCAAACCATTATATACTATTAAATAATCATAAGATATGCATATGCAATCAAAAAGAATTTTTTAACAACTGCAGAGTGACATGTTGTATGACAAAACCCAATATATCTGTTATAGCAAAATAGACCAAGAAAGTCATGCATACAAACTGGAGCTCCATGTTTTAAAATTATTTTCAACTATACAGAGTGTTCTATATATTCAGGGCAACACAAACACATTGTTTTAAGTGGGACCGACATATATTATTTGATATTTGGATTCAGCTCATTTTTTCTATACCCCAGACATTAGATAATATTTCCAAATTTAATTGGGCAAAAAATATTACAATTGTTACTATTTATAAAGATACTCGGTGTTTATTTTAATGCAACTTTGATAAAATTGTCTATAATTTTTGAAGTATCCTATACAACATAATAAAGCCATATATCCAGAGTATAGAAATATATGCCAAATCAATATCTATATATATATATATATATATATATATATATATATATATATATATATATATATATATATATATATATATATATATATATATATGCCAGATCTCTCTGAGGCCTAGGGTTGAACGCACTGAGACCTCACAGACGATCTCCGGCGAGATTTGGGGAATAGGTAGATTGAGGCCCCGTAATCGAGCTACAACAACCCAACCTACCTTTATCCACTGCTCTAAAGAGTAGGCAGATTGAGGCCTTAGAGTGTCCTTACATAGTTCCTTTACCTACCTTTGTCCACCACTCTAAGGAGTAGGCAGATTGAGGCCTTAGAGTGTCCCTACATATTTCCTTTACCCACCTTTGTCCACCACTCAAAGGAGTAGGCAGATTGAGGCCTTAGAGTGTCCTTACATATTTCCTTTACCCACCTTTGTCCATCACTCTAAGGAGTAGGCAGATTGAGGCCTTAGAGTGGCCTTACATATTTCCTTTACCTCTTGAAAATGGCTCCAAAACAGGAGCCGAAACGTCGAGTTTCCATAAATTCTGGACACGGTTTAACCCGAGAACCAAGCATGTCTCATATATATATATATATATATATATATATATATATATATATATATATATATATATATATATATATGTATATATATATATATATATATATATATATATATATATATATATATATATATATACATATATATATATATATATATATATATATATATATATATATATATATATATATATATATATATATATATATATATATATATATATATATATATATATATATATATATATATATATGTATATATGTTTCGTTTGTCCTGAAAATATGAACCACTTTGTATAGTTTTCAAATGAAAGCTTGGGGTGTTCCATAATTTTTGTAAATACTTTTTTTGATATCTTGTATCAGGGTTTCCACCTTAAAAGTAATTTCAATTTCCCTGACTTCTCCGACTCAAAATTCAAATTTTCTATGACTAAGAGAAGTATTGTTTGGGCTTTATTATTCAAATAACTCACAAGATCAAAGAATTAAATTACTAACTGTTAAAAACATAAATTAGCAAAATTTGTGGTAGTAGAGCTTTCACACTTAACTTAAAGAAGCACAACTGTACACAAAACAATGTAAATAATAATCTTAAATTTATTTGTCTACTTTCTATGAATCATCTATTTGATTTCAATATGTTACAATTTTACTTACATAAGCTTGAAACTTGTAGAGGGGGTTGTTTGAATAAGGCCCGAGGTTTAACAATATAGTATTTGTTTAATTACATTCACTATTAACAACAATATTAGTTTGCAGTCAACAGGTGAAGTCATCATCTCACTCTCTTCACTCACAACTAGTGTAGCGCCTACAACTACTGCTACGTAGCCAGGCGGCGCTAGACTTGAACGTATATATGTTCTTGCTATAAACTGTTTTTTTCTTTGTTATGTAAAGATTTTCTGTCAAGCATTTATGGTAGTGACATCAGTTGAGGTGATTTTTATTCTGAATGACAATTTTACACACTCACACAGGTCTAAATTCGTAACTAAATAAATATAACATGACATTTGTATAGTCTTGTATTAAATGCACAAAGAAAAGGTGTTTTAAGCATCTGATATATTAGAATCTAACTGAATTTATTTTTTAAATGTTGATTTGTCTTCTTAAATTCTGCTTTTCCCTTTCAAGCATTTTGTTGTGATATAGCCTTATCTTGTTGGATTTTTGTTCAATTATTTTAACGCTGTTTTTTTCTAAACTTAATTTATAACAACTATAAGAATGCTGACAATGGGCTAACAACTTGTCCTATTATCACATCAAGGAAACCTCTACATTGAAGAATTAAGGAATTTTCTTTCATATTTCACTTTATGGATAAGCATTACCATGCATTAAACTAAAATAATTTAAAAACAGTTCCCCAAAGACTTTGTAATCATTTGTTTGTTTCTCCATGATGTTTTTATGGGAAGTGTCCAGTCGCTCCTGGCTTTTAAATAACTTTTAACTTGGCAATTTCATTTCAACAGAATCTTTTCAATTGTCTTAATGCATCTCTGCCAAAACATATATGTTTTTTAAGAACACTTCCAGTAGTGTATATTTTCAACTGACAGCCTCAGCTGTATCCTTACATGTTACACTGGTCCTCAACCTAGATAAGCCTTTACATGATTATATGAGTGGACTTCATTCTAAAAGGTTTTTGCTATTTGTAATACTAAAAAATTAAACAATATATAGGCTTGTCTTTCTTTAAATATTTCCTTGTAGTAAATCCTTTTCTGCATTTTATGGATTATTTTTTATTTTTATTTTAGAGGATAATTTTTGAATATTTTGTCGGATTATCACAAATATTGTCTTTTTTCATGATAATCTGTAACAATGAGAATAAAATGTTCTGATTTCACTATAAACAATTGGAGGTAATAGTTTCTCACCCTGTAAATTTTGTTTTTTATTTGTATCTTTAATATTTCTAAATTACTAAACTCAAATGTCATAACTGTTACGAAATAGCTAGACAACTATACTTATTTGGAATCTTCCAAATATTATACATTACTAGGTCCAAATGCCATAACTGTCACTAGTGGCTAGTTACAACTAAATAACTTAGTAATAGTTATATAGAACACCCTGACACCAATTTTTGTTTAATGGTTTTGTAGTCAGATGCAACTCTTAGACTTTATTCAATGATAAAACAAGTAAATATGGTTCCAATCATTCAATAAACCAAAACCTAATTTTTGTATAGATTTAACCACGTCTTTGAGTAAGATTATGTAACAAGCTTTAAAGAATTGACAAATTAATTCACATTTTAGTATTTTTATACTATATATGATTACATATAGTAACCTTAGAGATATTATAAAGCAATATACATTTTTGGCTTCGTATCTAAATTATGCTTTGAAAGGGGGTCAGTGTAACAAAACCTATTACATTAATGCCAAAGTGCAACATTATTGACCACATTCATTTAATTACTCACTGATGTCAGCAGAAATTTAAGAGGAGGAAATTGCAACAGTGTGTAACATTCAAACAGCTAAATGTTGCGCTTGAAAAATGCACATTAAATGGATGCAATAGGAGTGTCCCATTAAATTTAGTGGACATTAGGAAATACGTACACAATCTTCCAAAGCCCTACATGAATATTTTTGTGGTGTAGTTGTATATTGCCAGTCAAAGCTGGACTTTTGTAGAAGTGGCAACATAGTTGGTATGGTTCCAAGAAAAGTTTCATAACCTGCTTCCAAAACTAATACTTTTGCATGTTCATCCTCAGCTAATCTCCTTGCGACCACACTTCCGGCACTGCCCAAACCAACTACAATTCAAAATCAGTAATTTAATGAACTGGTTATGATATGTATATGCAAAACTCACCTATAATATAATCATAGGGTGAATCAATACTGTCCATTTCCTGACATGAATAGCACATAATATATTCACAAAATTCTTCATATTTTAAATAGATTCTAATTAGGCATACTGCAACAAAAATTAACCAACCCAGAAAAATACGGAAAATCATCTCTTTAATTACAATGCCCGCTAATTTAAAAAACGGAGTGGCTAAAGTTAAACCCTAACGTGTAACGTATTAAAAAGCATTAAAATCATTTTTATATTTTGGATTCCCAAAATCAAAATCAAAATACTAAATATTATTTGAAATATTTTTGTAACTGACATTGACATTGACATTAGATATTAGAAGCATGACATGCCCAATTCCCATAGATAAACTATGTATCTATGAACTTCTATAGAGGCAAACGATAAACACCATAGACGTAATATAGCTACTATGTCATTGATGAATACAATGATCTTATACCAATATAATATTGTTTTAGGTTCAATGCTACTTCAGTAAAAAAGAAAATAGAAAATATACTTAATTTGCTTATGATCGATGACCGAGGACTCTGCCTTCTGCATCGACCAGCCTATTTTATTTGCAAACTGTTTTATTTTAATTAAATAGTGCGCGTTTAAAATATGTAGTAAATTAAGTGAAAGCGAAACCCTTGAGCATGTCGATTTTATTTCATAAAATAATACACCATTTTTCAAGAAAGTTGGTTTTTCATCATTAGTGAACTTTCGTAGAAAAAAATCACTAATTGGGAGATCCCGACTCTTGAATTTAAAAAAAAAAAAGCAAATGAGCGCGAGCGGGTCCTAGCTCGCTAGAACCCATATCCGGGGTCAGTTTCGATTATATATATATATATATATATATATATATATATATATATATATATATATATATATATATATATATATATATATATATATATATATATATATATGTGTGTGTGTGTGTGTGTTCAAATGCTAGGATGGCAACGGAATGATCCTCCACTAGCCACAGACTTTTATAAATTACACGGTGTGGATTTGAAGTTTTATATATGATACGGGATAGGCAAGTGGCAAGTAGAAAATTTATTTGATATGTTTAAACATATGAGTTAGATACGGTGCTTATACTTTGTCTTATATAATTAGTGTATGTTTTACGTACTTAATAACATCAATATACAAACACAAATACATACGCACATGCACATATACACACATATAAACTCCTTTAGATTTTTTTTTTTTTTTTTTTTTTTATTATTATTATTATTATTTTTTATTTTTTATTTTTTTTTTTTTTTTTTTTTTTTATTTATTTATTTTTTTTTTTTTATTTTTTTTTATTTATTCTTTTTTTTTTTATTTTTTTTTTTTTTTATTTTTTATTTTATATATATATAATTATATATTGTTATATTTTTATTTATTTATTTTTATTTATTTATTTTTTTTTTTTTTTTTTTTTTTTTTTTTTTTTTTTTTTTTTCCTTCGGGATACACAAGGACACTTGCTCGCCAAGGGACCCGCCATGGCTCATACACAAACTAACTGGGCCACGGAACTGATTGAGGTTACACTGGGACAGACAATAGGACTCTAGATCTAATTACATGTATAATTTCTGCAAAATTCTTATCTATTTAATGTTATTGTTTAATACAACCACCAGTTTATTTTTATACCTAGTTTCCTACTTAACTACTTACATACTATTATTTACAATTTTAATATATATATATATATATATATATATATATATATATATATATATATATATATATATATATATATATATATCACACCGATAACTCAAAAAATAATAGGCCGAT
Source organism: Tillus elongatus (assembly GCA_964006375.1). NCBI lineage: Eukaryota > Metazoa > Arthropoda > Insecta > Coleoptera > Cleridae > Tillus > Tillus elongatus. The sequence continues at coordinate 79,176,212 of OZ023268.1, read as the reverse complement.
TTTGATAACATTTGGCATTTACCTTCCTTTTGTAAATGGCTTGGATAAGTTCGTTAGTCAGGAAAATCGGACGAGGTTTTCCTGGAAAATTTTGAGTTTTCATTCAAAAAAATTTTTTTCTCAAAAAATAAAAAAGCTACGATAACCAAATATGGTAGGTAGGTTTACGATATAAAAAGTAAACTACACACCAAAATTTAGATTTCTATGTTACAAGAAAAAAAGTTATGGTAAAATATTTTGTGCCAGATCAGTTCTATGAAAATTTACTACCATAACGCACTTCCTGCTCCAGGTTTTTTTGTCTTAGAGAATTTACGCCATCAATCTTTCTTTAAATGACAGCCCCCTATTTTTGTCTTAATTTTAAGAGATCCTATATATTCTTAAAAATGTGGCCATCTTGCATAAGAAGCTTTTTGGGTAAATTGCAATATAAACGAAGATGTGAACCTGTGATGCACACTGATAAGTACACTTGAAGAACCCAAATCACCACAACACATCTTTTTAAAGACCTGCATGGCCGTTTCACTAACAAAGTTAGCGTCATCAGAGGATATCTGAGTAAATGACTACAATGACTGTGAGAAATCGTACGTTTTATTTATTATTGTTAAGAAAAACTGATTCGCCAATCAAATACAACTGTTAAATTATGCGTTTGAACTGTAATACACACTGACTTCTTGACAAATCGTAAGTCTGGGTAAAAATTCTTCTTGTATATGTTGAATCATTTTTAGACTAATTCTGCACCTTTTTTTACAAAAATATAAAATAATGCAAGAAAATTGGGAACTTATCAGTGACAACCAATATACAGAAAAATCTCCCTCTATGTACCAACGTTTTCACAAGATGGCCGCAATGTGAGTATGGTGAAAATAAGTGGGGATAGTTCTTTATATATATATATATATATATATATATATATATATATATATATATATATATATATATATATATATATATATATATATATATATATATCAGATTTTATTCGTAGCGTAGCTGTAGGTCGTAGGCTGACGCAGTGAAGCCCATTATTCAAGAGACTCAAAAGACTCATCCACAGAACATTTATAAAGGAAAATCTAGCTTTTAATCTTAAATTACTTAATTTAAGATTAAAAACAAAATGTTCCTTTATAAAAGTTGCCATATTAACATTTTACAATAATATGGTATCTGGCGAGTGTTAATTTTATAAATGAGTAAAAGACATCAGTACTCACTCATATCTTTGATTTATAATCTATATCCTCAACGAGCACGACTGCTGGAAATAACATTCAATGAACGCCTTAATTGAAGGAATCATGTCGAGGCATTAAAGGTGCGGCTTTCAAGATCGATATTTTTTTTAAGGAGGATTGTTGAAATAGTGGGTTTGACACTGCAAAAGCAGCATATGCAAAAAAAAATCGTCAAAGTCGCGATTTGAAACGTCAGAAGTGGCAACATTTAGGCAAAGAATCTGAAACAAATACGGGTTATGTAAACAAAATGTTGCAAGAATAGTGTTTACAAACCTTTAAGTTTCAGCTTCAACCATCATTGCCCTTCATTTTTCTAAAATATTCCCAGAAAATTCATTGCAAATATACCCTTTTTCTGATGCTTTGGCAGCAGTTAAGTTAGTTAAGTTTATGGTTTAACGGTCTATAATTTTTAGCCAATTTTCCTAGAAAAATTCGTTATTGAGGAGATCGCGACTTTTGATTTTTAAAAAGATTTCTTCAAATGAGTGCAAACTAGGCCCCCTAGTTTCAGTTTTTATCTGTTTACATATATACAGGGTGATGCATTTCTACGGTAAAAGTCAATATAATTGTTATTATGTAAACTACGATAAAAATTGTATACGTTAATTATAGGGTGTCTTGAACTGCGTCTTATGAAATTATTTTGACAATCACAGGTAGCCCGTAAGTCGTTGGTGATACCTGCAATTTTTTTTCGAACACTCCTTATCTTATCGCGAGTTAACTTTCTTGTTAACACACTTGACTTTTTAAAAGAATTTATTGATTATAGTTACATAAAATACTTATGAATAATAATAATAATAATAAAAATGATAAATATAAATTATGACAAGTTAAAAGAGACTCAAGCAATAACAATGTAGGAATTTCCGTCCGTGGTCTGGTAACTTCCATATATAGTCTCTGGTGGGGCGTGGACCGAGAGGCGGTTTCCACCTAAGTTGCATTCTTGAAGGTGATCCTAGCAGGTGGCTGGTTGCTGATTTGAAGGTCTAGTTGTTTACCCATCTATGAATAGTTTATTCTTCTAATTGCGCTGCTTTTAATTAACCCATTCGTCAGCGACCTTGGGTGTTGAATCGGGATCTGTACTTCTTATATACATTGTATGAGTTGGCTATTGTTATCTCGCGTTTTTGCATTTCTCATTGAAATATGGTGGATATTTGTAAAAAATCTAAGCTCAGTAAGTGCGTTTTGTTAGCGAATTTATATGAAATGCTTCAAATATCAATAACTCAATTTGCTAACCTAAAGTTAGTTGGCTAAGAAACCAGTTTTCTCGGAAGCATCTCAAGTTTATTTTTGGAAAATTTGTGTACATTTTCAAACAATAAGCTATTTTGAATAAAATATGATACATAATTGATGGCTGCTTAAGTAAAAACATATCTGAATTAAAATTCTTTTTATGAAAATTCACTTTCATAACGTACTTGTTGCGTCCTGACTTTTTAGTGAATTTTCGTATAAAAAATTCACTAATGAGGAGATCCCGACTTTTGAATTTTGAATTTTTTTGCAAATGAGCGCAAACTAGGACCCCTAGAACCCATATCCGGGGTTAGTTTCAATTTATATATATATATATATATATATATATATATATATATATATATATATATATATATATATATATATATATATATATATATATATATATATATATATATATATATATATATATATATATATATATATATATATATATATATCACACCGATAACTCAAAAAATAATAGGCCGATTTTGATAAAATTTGGCGTGTACCTTGCTTTTGTAAATGGTTTGGATAAGTTCGTTAGTCAGGAAAATCGGACGAGGTTTTTTCGGGAAAATTTAGTTTTCATTCGAAAAAAAAATTATCTCAAAAAATAAAAAGCTATGATAACCGAATTTGGTAGGTAGGTTTACGATATAAAAAGCAAACTATCCACCAAAATTAAGATTTCTATGTTACAAGAATTTTTAATATAATGACAACAAAATATATTATGCTGAATTATCACTACGGTAGACACGTGGTTATCACCCAGTATGTTTTCTGTCTCAACGTCTCGACCACACATAATTTGAAGTGTTTTTTGCAACCAGAGGACAAATTATAAAGTTTAAATGTGTGTTTACATTATTTCAGTTATAGACACCTATAGAAAATTTGATTTTCTATGCTGGTGACATCTAAACTACTGAAATGACAGAAGACTGACTGTTAGAGAAACCAGAAAACTTTATGATTGTAAATTATAAATTATGCTAAAGTTTTGATGACTTAATATTTTTGAAATGTAGTATTCACATTTCGTGTTATAACTTACTAATCTAATCTTATTATTTACTGTACCAGTTTACAGGACAAAGTAACGCAGTAGATGTTGAATTGTTTCATATAATCTTGAGAATAAGTATTGCTTCTTAACTGTCTATCAGGCAAAAATATGCACATCACTTCCAATATTGTATTTTGTATGGGTGTTATTTCTTATATTATCAAATAATTTTAATTTTGCCACATCATATCTTTTCCTCGGGCAAATAAAATTTAGTTATGATGGACATAGCTGATCTTAAAAAAGAGGTAGTGACCAAATTAAATAACGATTATGGAAAATCCTTAACTACTTTACAGACATGCAATGAAGTACTTGAACGAGTGCTTCACGAAAGAGAAGAAATTGAAGCTCAGGTAAACTGTAATTTTCATTTTAGTTTTCCGTGTGTACCAATTCGATGAGAGTTCAATTTGGTCCTTTTATGTTGGAAATTATATATTTTAAAGAGTAAACATTTTTATAGGTTTTCTGCAATAAAGGTTCCAAATTATTAAATCTCACTGTTAAATTTTATTTGACTATTTTCCGACCCACCACCTTTATTACCGTGGTTATTAGGGGAGGAGTTTGTACCCTACAAATTTTACCAATGTTGCATGACATCCTAAAGATTTAAGTTCAAATATGTAACTTTAGCACATATATGCAGTCGCGGAATTAGGGGGCAAACTGGGGTGCTTGTCCTGGGCAGCAACTTCAGTGGGCGGAAAATTCAAGTGTGCTACTTGACAGAGTTCATCAAAAGATTGATGAATATCAGTGGCAATCGGAAATTGGACGAACAGACCTAAATGAAAGCAGCCAGACAAGATGGTCTGCAAACCTTGTGGCTGTGAAAGTCCTAAATACTTTAACGGATGTAGTCAAATCCTTGGAGGAAACACAAGAAATCTCTATCAATGCTGTATCAAAGTACAAGGCAGGTCATCTGCTACATGCTGTGAAGAATTTCAAATGTATTATCAACTTAACAATTTGGGCTACCATTCTTCAAGAAAACAATCAAGTAGGTAAGTATTGAAATTAAAGAGGAAGATGTACAATTCTGGCATGTTCCACAGTTTCAATGGCCGGTCTGCCAAAATTTTGCCAAGATTCATAGAAAATCCTGTGTAATGTTGAATAGGAAAGGCTAAAACATAGCCGAAAAAATTGGAGTTCATCCTATTCTGACAAATAAATGAATTCTGAAGTAAATAAAACATTTTGGTGAACTCTGCAAAAGCAAATCATGAGCTTCAACCTGTTCAGCTATTTTGTTAAGCAATAAAGATTTTATTTGACAAACCATATCAGAAATGAAAGCAGATTGAAAGTGCTACCACAATAAATCTACATTTTGCATTTCTCAATGGTCCCGAAATAGTAAATATGTCAACTTAAGAACACAAAAGAATCGAGTAGATCTAGCACAAAAATGTGTGCAGAATTTAAATACATTTGAATTCTGCCAGGAATTCGCCTATTTTAAAGAATAAGCTCCACTTTTTTTCGGTGACATAAATAAGGCTAGTGCTTTCTATAACAGACCTACACCCATGATTTGCGGAATACTCTTCCAATATTTGTATTGCTCTGTGGTTTTATTTTATGCTTCCGACCACATCCGTGAGCTATGAGCGAAGTTTTCACAAACATAAACTTATTATCTGTGATCATCAATGAGCTAGGAACATTTATCAAGTCTCATGATTCTGGCAATCAAAAATTAAATCGCACATAAAATTATTTATAATGAGGCCACAGACTTTGATGCAGAATAAAAAGGCTTGCAGAGTCAAATTTAAATTTTTTGTACTGATCTGATAATATTTTAATAGTGTTAATGATTGAGTTTTTACGTATATAATTTTTGTTTTGGTACTTAGGTATCTTTCCATTGCAACAAAAAATGACACAGAATATCTTAGTATAAAATGGATTTTGAGATTTATCACAAATCAAACCCTTTTTAAATATGCTCGTGTTTGTTAAAAAATTAGAACTTGATAGAAAAACTTAAAGGAGAATGAGCGAAAAAATCCAAGATCTGGGGCTGCATATCTGAACTGTGCACCAAAGCTTCAGTGGTTTGTTATTTAGAGGTTAATATATGAGAGATAAAATGATACATTCTGTGAAGGTGTTATTTATTTTTGCAATGGAATTTTTAAATGAATGTAGTTTGTAGTTATATTAAAGATTATTTGTGGTTAAAAAAACATACAGTATATTTCTACCAAGTAGTAAGTTTCTTTTTGTCAGATTTTCCAAAACGTGTATATTTTCTTTTATTTACATTACTTTTGTAATCAGTTTGTTTATTTACTTTTTTATTTCAGCTGGATATTCATAATGAAGAACATACATTGGGTAAATTTTTACTCGGTGCAGAACATACTGTAACTCGATGTCATACAATTATCCAAGAGTCAAAGGAATGTGTGGAAAAAATTGAAACATCTTTGGATGAAGTGGATGAAGTTCGAAAAGATGTAGAAAACCATTTTCATGAACTAACTAGCTTACAATGTGCCTTACAGTACATTAAAGTGATTCAGAGGATAGAATACTTTAAGTAAGGTTAATTTTCATACAGCTTCATCATAAACTATTTAGATCTCAAAAATTAACTTGGTGCTGGATATTAAAATAATTGTTGGAGCTAGTATGTTCCTTTTATGTCAAACATTTTTTGATTTTTAAGGTTAGATAAGTGGTCCTGGTGAAGTTTTTTGCTATTGTATTCTTAAGGAGTTTTTGACTTACAGATTTTACCAGATAACATTAAGCTTACTTGATTGAAGCCTATTAGTGAACTGATTTGCTAGTTAATGGATATTGGGAATACAATCAGCGCTTTTTTCAGGACAATTTTCAAAGATACTTCCCAGATGTACTTGAATAGAATTATTTTAAGACTAACATCTAAAAGCCAAGATTATTGTTTTGCAATCCATGGCCACATTTTATACGAATAATTTTTGATACCCTTGTTTTTAATAATAATTTGTAATAACAATATAGTTGCCAGAAAGGTGTAACAAAAGCAATAACCCAAAATGCTTGTGTTTAAAAAAATAAAAAGAATACACTTATAACTCAATTTTACTATACAGGTGATTCAAATTCGAGCCTCACCACGGCGATTTCACTTATAATCGAAGATAGAGGGTAGTTTTAAATTCCACAAAGTTGCTAAATTTTGTGCTCTTTAATATGACACAGACAAAACAATCTTCCTGCAACTGCCGCTGAAGAAATTTTCAAAAAACTGGCAAAAGGAATTTTCGATTTTTGCCTATATCTCATTTATTTGAAGTTGTATAAACAAACAAAAAGCACATTCTCACCGCCATTTTTAGTTTTCTATCTGAATCTAATGAACTCAAAAATTTTTCTACGTTTCGCCTTCCGAGGGACATCATCAAATATCTTATGAGTGCCATATTGGGTTTTGACATCATAGGATCCCTGTTTTTTTTTTGAATTCAAGATGTTGATCAATATTTTTTAACAATTGGATTTAATTGTCAAACAGTGCAAAATCAACTTAATTTGTCTCTTGATCTTGGCTGTGGAATTTAAAAACGTCAAAAAATATTTCTGTCATCAGTGATAACAATATAATTGTAAGATGCCGTTCAATAATGAAGAGAAGCATGATATGTTGTGTATTTTTATGCATCAAATCAAAATACAATAATATCAGGCATTAGATATTTAGAAATGTATTCAGAACGACAACAACCACAACGTTCTATTTTTCAATAGCTTAATAAACATTTAGCAGAGTTTGGGTGGTTTACCCAACCCTGCACCGATTATGGGAACAGAAACTTAAACAATAATCAACGTAATAACATTTTATAAATGGTAAATTTAAGGTAACTTTTTGTGAATCAAATAAATGTGTCTTTCTTATTTAATTTTTAGGTCAATAATGATCCTCCAATTTCCTCTAGGTTTGAGCATACTGCAGACACAAGTTTGGAGAAAATAATTACAAACTCTATAAGATTCACGCCAGTCAACATTATTGGACTGCATATTACTATTACAACTTTATCACCAATGACAGAAATATTGTTTGACGTTTTGAAATTCCACAGCCAAATACACAACATATCATGCTTTTCTTCATTATTGAACGGCATCTTACTATTACAACGTTATCACCGATGACAAGTATTTTTTGACGTTTTGAAATTGCACAGCCAACATCAAGAGACAAACTAAGGTGATTTTCACTGTTTGAAAGTTAAGCCCAATTGTCAAACATTATTTGTCAACATGTTATACATTGTCGAATTCAGAAAAAAAAAAGGAATCCTATGATCTCAAAATCCAATATGGTGCTCATAAGAAATAAGAAAGTTGATGGTGTCCAAAGAAGGAGAAACGTAGAAAGATTTTAAGTCCGCTTTCAGATAAAAAAATGGAAACTGGTTGTGAGAATGGGCTTTTCGTTCCTTTATACGAGTTCAAATAAAAGAGATAGAGGCAAATTCAGTTTTTTGACAATTTATTGAACGACAGTTGCAGGAAAATGTCTCTCTCTCTCTCTCGTATATTAAAGAGCAGGAAATTTAGCAACTTTGCCGAATAAAAATTTACCCTCTATCTTCGATAATAAACGAGATCCCATGGTGAGGCCCGAATTTGAATCACCTTGTATAAAAAAGCATCTCTAATAGGGAAAATTGACAAAATTATCAAAATGCCTAATACGTTCCAATCTATGATATAAACATAACACATCTCAGATTATATGTGGGTTTCTTCTGAATAAGTAAAAATGAACTTTGTTGGATAATAGAGGTCTACAATGTAAACGTCATGTATCAGCGGAACGCCATTGCCTACATGAATTTAACCAATCTCTTAGCCGCCTTGCAGCCTGGCTTTTAACCCTCTAGAATTTTTTACTATGGCAAAAAATTAAGAAACTCGATTTATTTAGAAATAACTGAAAACTTTTGAAAGTTAGATTAAGATTCAATGTGAGTAGGCTATTCCAGTCCCTTCACGGCGACCTTAGGTCTATTGTGACTCATGTCTAATTGCTTAAATTTCACCCATCAAATCCAGCCCCCCGTGGAAGTCCATCTGCCATCTGAGTAAAGTGGCTTGCCAGTTTCAAAGCTCAAAGAGAGATAACCTCTATCAGAGTTCGTCTGGATCCGACATCTGTCACTGTTTCAATTAAGGCGGTATCAGGAAGTCCCGCACCAGAGCAGCCTCCAAGCGAGATTGTTTGCCAATTTCGAACCTCACAGAAGAGGCCTCAATCTCCAGTTGTAACCCACCCCTAGATCTCAGCTCTCCTCTGAGTTCGTTTAGACCCGACACCCACCAGTGCTAGACTCAAGGCGATATCCCACCGAGTCCCGCTCCCGAGCATCACCCAAGCGAGGTCGCTTGTCTGTTTCAAAGCATACAATGGGGGCCTCAAAATCCGGGTGTATACCACTCCGCAGAAATCTCAACTCCCTCCGGGTCGTTTGGACAGCCGACATGTGCCAGCGTTTAACCCAAAGCGATATCATATGGAACTGTGATCCCGAGTAACAACCAAGCACGGTCAATTGCCCATTATGAAGCCCACAGTGGAGGCCTCAAAATCCACATGTATATCACTCCCCAGAGATATCCACCTCGCTCCAGTCTCGTCTGGCCCAGACCCTGACAGTGTTTGACTCTAATTCCTTGCCTTTTATGACAGGCAGGAGTTACCTTGTGTCCATTATTTTAGTTCGTCCACGGACCCACAGGGGATTATTTAAAGTTAGACAATTATTTCTCGGGCATATATCAAGGTGTATTGAGGTTATGACAATTTGTCATCCAATATTTAAGTAATTAGTCATTGCTTTTTCTAATAATAATAATTGACAGTCATAAGTTATATACGTTTTTATTATTCGTTACACTACTCGTATAAAAATGATTTAATTTAGTTCCTGTGTATTTTTCTTTAAGATTTAAAAATGAAAATTTTGAAAGGGTATTGTAAATGTCTATCATTTAAAGTATATGTGTTATCACCGAGCAAGCTTTAAAATGTGTTTCGTGTCCATATTTAATCTCTGTTTTCATTTCTCAGCCGTTGTGAACACTTGAATAATAATAATATATTTGGTTAAAAAAAATGCTAAAAAATATATTTAAAAAAAATCACAAAACAATACATCTTGCCGGCAACCCCATCTTGCAGGTCAATCATATAAATGATAAAAAGAAGCGGTTCAAGGATACTTCCCTGCTGGATTCCTACACTAATTGATAGGACAGAGGAAACATATTATACACCATTCTTCTTTAGACCAACTCTTTGTGTTCTTCCGCGGATATATGACTTTATCCACTGCAATGCGACACCTTTAATACCATAAAGTTCCAATTTACATAACAAAATCTAGTGATTTAAAGAATCAAATGCCTTAGTCAACTCAATGAATATTCCCAGAGGAAGCTCCCTCTTCTCAAGACAATGTAACAATGAACATGTGAAACTATACAAGGCTGTCTCAACACATTTGCCTCAGAAATATCCATGCTGAGTATCGTGAAAATTGAATGTTTTTTAAGAAACTCACCATACAGAGGAGCGTTGCAGTTTCAAATATTTTTGAAAAAGCTGGTAAAAACTAACTGGTTTATCATTTTTGATAATCGTTGGATCACCCCCTTTATAAAATATCAGTAATAGCACCACCTTGAGTTGGTCCGGGAAGATCCCGTATAACAAAGAATTGTTTATAAGGTAGCACAGTGGATAAAATATCTGAAGTATACAAGCTTTGATTGTTGCAGCCGGGACATCATCAATTCCGCAGCTTTTTTTGCTCTTCAGCTTTGTGACTATATCTATAACATATTCAGTAAGTGGACCAATATAAATAGACTCACTATTGGCTCTCTATACTACATAGAATATAACAAAGAATTGTTTATAATGTAGCACAGCGGCTAAAATATCTGAAGTATACAAGCTTTGATTGTTGTAGCGGGGACATCGTCAATTTCGCAGCTTTTTTTGCTTTTCAGCTTTCTGACTATATCTATAACGTATTCAGTAAGTGGACCAATATAAATAGATTCACTATTGGCTCTCTATACTACATTTGAAATCCGACTGTTTAGGCTCACTTTGCATCCACGTAATCTACACTACAAAAAATAATTATTATGATAAAACCCGATATTAATATCTCATCTCGATGGATACAAACGTCAGAAGTAGACCACTTTTTTTACATTTAACTCCCTGTAGTTGGAGAATGGTTTAAAATAACACAAAACAATATGATATCAGTTTAATCAGCATTGACGTGGCTTTCCAAGAATTCCATAATATGCAGGGACTGTTGTCACCAGATATTCATTTATATTATTAGTTACTTGGGAATGTTTCGATTGTTACATTACCCCAGTTACTTTTAAAATCGCAAATATTTCGACAGCGTTTTGATTTTAGTGTCATTCAATAAGCATATATTTTTTGTTAAGAAAATATAAGGGAATACTATTTTCTAATCAAAAGTTTTATAGCAACGCTAACAAAAAGTGTAAGTATTTTTAAGACTTGAAGGGTACCACTAGCAGCGCTCCCTACCCGCTAGAGCTAAATTGGAAATCAATTACATTTTATCACTATGAAAAACTCATCTGAGCCCATTTTCAACACAATATGTCAAATACTTGTCTAGATACCAAGGAACATTAAAATTCAATTTTTTACTTTAATACCATGTATCTTTTTTAATTTTGACTTTTTGAGTGAAGTAGTGTGGCTAAATCATAATATTTTGATGCCAAGAATCTACTGCTGCTCTATGTACCATTACTTTTGGATCAGCCTATAGATGTTGACATGTCTAATAACGTCTGTTAGTAGTGGACTAATAATAAACAGCTAGCTCTTAATTGAGGCAGAGATAGAAATATTAGTTGGAAGAAGAGAGGTGGAAAAGAAAATCTGGTTTAATATATCAAAATTTGAAGGTTATTAAATTTGGAATGTCAATGTCGAGTTTTTCTGGAACCTTATAAAATTTTGTCAATATACAGCACAGTGCTATCGGGGCGGCAAGGCCGCGGACGAGCCCTGAGGGAAAAAAAATATACAGCACAAGTACCTACTCTACTTATTGTATAAGATGTAACGTAAAATTTTATCAAATAATAAAGTAATAATAAGTAATAGTAATAATAATTCACATTCTAAAATGACTTGTTAAACATTCTTTAAACATTTACTAACTTGTGGTTGCAGTGTAGAACTTCAACGAGAGTTTGGAAAGCATGATGATGAGCAATGTGTAACAATCTTTGCCAATTTATGTGAAATCTCAAGAAATTTAATAGATTTTCCAGCTATACATCTGAGAAACCATTTGAAAGAAACACTCCATCACTGGCATAAAATCTTGAAGGAGAAACTTGCTAAGTAAGTTAAAGAGTTAACTTAGTTGTCTTGAATTTGTTCACAAATTCCCTTTTTAGTGAATCTTGTTAGTAGCGATATAACGGAAGTGAACATAGCAGAAGCGGAAGTGTAGACTGATTCCTGCGGAAGCAGAAATGAAAGTCAAAAAATTTTTATTTTCTTATATCCTTAGTAAATTTTCGTAGGAAAAATTCATTAACGGAGAGATCCCGACTTGTGAATTTTGAAAAAATTTCTTCAAATAAGCGCGAACTAGGCCCCCTAGAACCCATATATATATATATATATATATATATATATATATATATATATATATATATATATATATATATATATATATATATATATATATATATATATATATATATATATATATATATATATATATATATATATATATATATATATATATATATATATATATATATATATATATATATATATATATATATATATATATATATATATATATATATATATATATATGTATCACACTGATAACTCAAAAAATAATAGGCTGTTTTTGATGAAATATGGCAAGTACCTTCCTTTTGTAAGTGGCTTGGATAAGTTCGCTAGCTATGAAAATCGGATTAGGTTTTCCAGGAAAATTTTTGGTTTTCTTTCGAAAAAAAAATTATCTCCGAAAATATTAAAAGTATGGTAACCAAACTTGGTGCATCGGTTTATGTTCTAAAAAGTGCTAGATCAATTTTATGAAAATTCACTACCACAACGAACTTGCTCCGTCCAGACTTTTTATTATAATTTTGTTCACACAAGTGTGAAGTAAAAACTGACGCCCTCTTAAGTGATATTTATTTATTGCAGAATTCATGAGTCTACAAAATACAGTGTGTTCCACAAAACTAAATGGGAGATTCTGAAGTGCAATAATTTCTGCAATTAATTTATCCATTTCCTTAGATTTCTAGTGTGAAGATCCCAATATTGATTTCTCTGAAGACTTTTCTGTAATGTCAATTGTTTTATAATTTATTGCAGCTGCGTGACAGCAGACTTTGACTTCTCATTTGCATTCGATTTAGCACCTGCCTCCATTTTTAGGAAGTCTTCATTTGACTTACTTTAAATGACTTTAGAGAGGTTGTATACTGCCCCTTTTGAGAATATTGCTTTTCACAAATTGTACACTTGGCCATATGACCATCGACATCAGTGAAATACTTCCAGTTTTGGCTTCTTCTCTGTTTAATATTTGATAATATTTGAAATATAATTCGTAATAAAGAAGGAACAATTATGTAGAAAAAATTGCTGCACCGAGCTACATATACACGCATTACAAAATGCAATACTGAAGAGAGCGGACAACAATAACCAAAAAGACTGCTCAAGAATAAAGATCGGACGAGTAAGGACATGTGACGATGATATGTGCTGTGGCGTTCGGTTAATTTCTTAATTTCTAGGGCGATTCGGTGAATCACCAGCATCACGTCACATAACATCTGGTGCTGATTCTAGTGCTGTACTTCGTCAGGTGAATAAGTTAATCTTCAAATTACTCTTTCGTTGGTCTAGTGGACGTGTAGATCAGTTGTCTTTTGCAGTCCAGAGCTTTACACTCGCACAAGATGTGCTGGGTTGATTCCTCCCCCTCGCCGTAGAGTCTGCATGCCAGGTCCCCCTCGAACCGCCCCATTTTATGCAGGTGTTTCTTGACGGCCATGTGTCCCATTAAGAGTCATGTGATGTTCCTGAGCTGTCCTCTGCTAAGATTTAGCAGCTCCACCTCTCTGAACTGGGTTCCTCAATTACTGACTTCCCGTGTCTGAGCCCTGGACAGTTTTCCTAGTACACCTTGTGTGAGTTTCTGACCCAGGACTTAATGGATCCCCTGGCAGTGCTCTTCGTCACGCCCAGGACCGGTTCTGGTATCACAAATGGTTCTGCTGACCCTCTTTTCGCGAGACTGTTAGCTTCTTCATTGCCTTTGATCTCCGAGTGACCTGGCACCCAGATTAGGTAACCTCATTCTGCCCAGCCAGGTCGCTCGTCTCGTCTCGACATTCACTTACCAGCCTGGAATTTACCTGTGGGGTACTTAGGGCCTTAAGGGCTGCCTAGATGTATGTGGCTATGAGGATCCGCTTGTTGGTGTAGCCCCTTCTCTTGTTCTCTCGCACGCAGTGCAGGATGCCGTACATTTCGGCCTGAAAGACTGTTGCATGAGCTCCGAGGGAAATACTGTGACTTACCCTCGGTCCTTCCGAATAAACGCCTGCCCCCGTCCCACGCTCCCAGCCGGATCCGTCCATGAACCAGACGAGCGTGTCCCGTGGCAGGCCCGGCGGTCGGGGATTTTTGTAAAATTGTTTTCCCTGCAGATTCGCGGGCTCGCGAAGTCTGACCTTATTTCAAGCATGCGCTCCTTCACGATCTCCTGAATTTTGCAGTGGTCCCTGCAACCTGGGTTGATCTTCAATCTGTCATTGCAGGCTAGTCTGTATAGTCCTAGCCTGGCCTCCCACATGATAACTAAGTGTTACTTTTGAATAAAACTCCGTAAGGATTTATCCGGATGCGGAAGTGCAATTGGAACCCATAACTGACGCGAAATTTCCGCAGAAGCGGAAGCGGACCTCCATTACATCCCTACTTTTTAGCTAATGTTTATAAAACACTTCCTAGCTTTCATATCTGAGGTCGGTTACAATTGTAATATGTTTGTATATAGTCATCGTTTAATAATAATATAACATTTATTATTCATACACCATCTAACAGCTTTAAAGCAAAATTAAGGATGGATAGGCTGGTACACAAAATGAAATAACAATAATTAAACAAACTATACAAAAGAGAGACCCACTAGTTACATCATTTTAAGAAACATTTCTATCTCTGATATGTCGTGTTGCAGTACAGAGTAATCATTGCACATTTGCTAAATTGGAGATAATTGCGCAATCGTGTAATAGTTGTGGGGAGAATGTGCCTGAAAAACATACAGTAACGTGAGGTAGCTTGAAAGTTGCTGAAGCAGTCAAACACATAATTTATCATTTTATATAAAAAATATAATGAAACTACACTGCCTGCACATCTCCAGAGTCTGCAGGTTAAAGTGAATAAGTAAACTTATTTGAAGAAGAATCTTTCCTTTGTATTGATTGAAGGTTTGTCACATGTATTTCATAAGTAGGCAGACAACAAAAGAGGAGAGTAATGGTGTCAGTCAGGCTGCAATTTTTGCTGTTTCTTACTAGAAACACAAGAGTTTTGTAAGCAAATTCAGTCTGTTTGTAGTGTGTTTTAAAAGAGTATCATCAAAAACAGTTCCAAGGTTCCTAACCGTCGTCCTGCAGCGACTAAGTGCAAGCCCTCTTAAATTGTAACTGAAAATAATTGGTTGTTATTTCGAGTAAAGGACATTAGACAATAATTAGAAACATTGATAGAAAGTTTACTCTGACAACATCAGTCATCAATGCTGGAAGCACTCGCAAAAATCTTAACGTCATCTGTATACATTAAAAAAGGAACATGTAAAACATGTTTAACAGGGTCGATAAATATATAAAACAGTAGTAAACCGAGTATGGAAACCTGCAGTGCTCCTGAATCTTATAGATGTTAGATTTGAAGCCCTTGACCCCAACAAAGTGCCTCCTTCCATTCAGATAAGATCTGTACGGGCCAAGTCCTTAGAGAATCTAATAGCCGTCATCCTATCAATCAGAACAGAATGATCCAGATGATCAAAGGCCTTAGATAGATCAGTATACATAACATCAACCTGTAAAGAACAGTCTAGAGTGGATGCAATGAATTGTGTAATGTTAACTAAATTTTTCACAGTATCTCTCTGGAATGAAACCATGCTGAGGGTTAATTCAGGACACAATACAAGCAGTCGTGCACCAAGAAGCCAGGAACTAGGTGAGGTCCTCAAGACATGTTAGCCCTCATTATCTTAGCAGCTGCAATGATTTCATTATCTGTAAAGTCATAAATAGAAAACAAATGTCGCTAGAAACTAAGTTGGGGGCTATAGGTGAAGCGGAAGGTGGAACCAGAACATAATCCAAAATAAGAAGCGAAACTATCAACTAACTGCTGCTGGTTAGATGAAATATTAATAGAAAAATTTGACGGCGAACTTTTTAGGATAGAACCTAACCCCCTTTTCAACCCTCTGAAAGTAGTTTACTTGAGAAAGATGAATGTATCGCTTAAGTTTTTGCCTTAGCTCCCTAAATTTATTGAGAAATTCTACATTTGCAGACTTCTTGAACTTGTGCGACAATGAATATTTATATTTGATGTTGACCTTAATTTTTTTGGAAAACCAAGGAGGATGCCAGTTACATGCACTTGGAACAGTCCTGGGAACACCAAGATTAAATAACTCGTAAATTCTTGAATAGAAAGAATTTAGCATAGAATCAACATCCCGAAGCTCATCCATACCATCCTAGCACAAGCTACCAAGCACTGCATATAATCACAGAAAATTGCATTTAAAAAAATTATATGATCTGTACCCAGTGTTACCAACAGGGGACGAGACTACTGAACCTTCGACCTGAAACTCTATGATTAAGGGGGGAAATCAGGAATCACAGGTGTATCAAAAGCCTCCTCCACCAAGCAAGTGTGTGTAAACGAAATCACATCAAGAATTATATTGTGATAAACTTTCCAACATGATTAAATTGTTCCGGGAGTAGATTACAAAAAATTTTGAAAAGCAGATAAACAAGTGTAGGGGTTGCCCTGTTGGAATGAAGCATATTTAGGCATGTTAAAGGCGCCAACTGAGAATGTCTCACAACCATATTTTGCACACAGGGACTCAAAAACTTCAAACAAGAGACAGTAATAATTAATTGGAGTATTGGGAGTCGTATAAACAACAAAAACATTAAGAGAAGCTAGATGATCCAAGACTGACCCCCAAAATATCAATATTAGAAAGAATATCCAACCTGCCACAGTCATTGTGAATATCAAGGCAATAAGTAGCAAAACGAGAATGCACAGCAAGCAGAACACCATGTCCCCTAGTCTTACAAGAGGAATTAAAATCCCTATCTGATCTGTAGGCAATATATTGACCATCAGACAATTCCCCGTTATAAATACCACTATTAAGCCAAGTCTCTGTGAAATCAAGACGGTCAAGAGGGTGTGCCTGATGAAGAGTTAAATTGCTTTTTTGTTAAAGAAGTGAAAGAGGAATGTTCATTACCTATAGAAGGAGTAGAAGAAAGTACACAAGTTGATTGCTATCGTATGCCAAGTATATCGTCTCTACTGTAGTTTCTGCTTGTATATTGTACACTCATAGTCCGAGGCAGGCGGGTCAGTAGCCAGTAGCAATGCTTTTTCTTAACCTTAGCGGCATTTAAACAGTTTATAAAACAAAAAGATGTGGAAGTGCAGCTTTAAAAAAATGTTCTCTTGCACATATAGAACAAACCGTATTTCTCTTGCAGTTATTAGATGTATGATGAAGTCAACCGCATCTAAAACAATTATTATTATGTTTATTCACTTAAATTATACCATATGTATTACACAATAAGTCTATATGACTTGTGCTGTGTCTACAAAATTTAACGGGTTCATCCAAAAAATGCTTGACAACCAAATTCATCATATTTCAAATTTTGAAATTCTAAATGAAAAATATTCCTAACTTTCACTTTCTCCTCTCAATATTGCTACCTTCAGGATCTTGACATCTTTATAATTATTTTCAAACTACAAGTCAAAATTGAAAGCCCATATTTTTCCAAAATGAGAAACTAAACTAGACTAGACTAAATGACATCACTTTGACAGTGTTCATATAATGGATGATGATATGAAGATTTAACATATAACACTACATTAATCAGTCTACCATATAGGCAACATTAATATAAATAAAAATATAAGTTAGAGAACCCTAGAAACATAAGAAGTGGAAGTGGGTGAAAAAAAGTCATTGTCAACTTATCAACATATTTTCCCATGAACCCTTAAAAGCTAGATCTGACTGAGCAAGACTAGATGAACAGATGGAATTAACACAGCTTCCTATATTGTATGTGAATGATCTCATAAAGATCTCTTTAGAACATTGAAATATAACCTTGAACTGGAAGGAACCCGGCTGTGTTTTCAATATCGATTTTCTGAGACACATTTAGCATCAGTGAGATCGAAAATAATATAGGTGGTTATCTCTGTCACACACACACAGAGATAAGGCTCATTTGTAATGAGTACAGTTAAATATTGCCATAAGGATAATGAGTAAGGAAAATACAGCTACACGTTTTATGCTCCATCTCTTTCTGTTGAAAATGTTCTTTAACTGCCATTCATTCCCTTCCAGTTGAAGGTTACATTTCAATGCTTTAAAATGAGAAGGTATAATAGTAAGCAAGTTTTTTCTCCGAATATTGACATTATGAACATCGGTTCTGATGACAATCTTTCATGCAGATGAAGAGGAGACTTGTACTTAGGGATCTTAAAGAAAAAGTACATCATCTGTAATTTTCAGCGATTATACATACTTACTAACCCAGTTTTATCCTTCAGTTCATGTGAGATATGCTGGTTATACTGAAAACAAGAATTTTGAACTTTTTAAGTCCGCTGAGAGTCTCTAAAATTCAGGCAAGGACCATAAACACTATCATAATAATTGAAACAAGATAGTACCAATGAATCACATAACAATATTTTTACATCCCGATCTAAATATTGGCTATGAGCCTAAATTATCTTGAGAGCACTAAAGGCTCTTTTAATCATATTTGGCACATGGGTGCAAAATCTTGAATCAAAATCAATTATGAGTCCAAGACTTTTTGCAGAGGTAGCATATGGAATCAGGGGGCTACCTATCTTAAAAATTAACAGTCCTTTTTAACGTTGCTATCAGCTTGATATTAACAAACAATATTACAGATGACTTCAATAGCTTAATCTGCAGTAAATGATCATTGGAATAATCTAAAAGTGATTTTAAATCTTCCCCAATATTATGACATGCCATTTCAGAATAGTACAAACGAGTTATATAATTGTGAATCATTCACCTACAAATGATAATTACAAAATCACAATTTAGTTTTAAGAATCCTACATTAACATTTTTATGTTTTTAATTTGTTTGTGGAAGTTTATTAGTTTCCAAGTTGTGTTTTATTTGTTGGACCACTTTTGTTTAAATTTAATATTAACTGTTTTATTTGGTTTGACTTTTATAATATATTTGTTTTTATTGACATGTTTTACACGCCTTTGTATAGGACAAACTAGTAAGTTATTATTATGACATGGACTATGAGTTTTTTTGTCACCAGTGAAGCTGTATGGTTGTTTAAGGCTATAGTAAGTTGTCTCATATTAAAACAATTCATAAAAGTTTACAATATGTCAAACACTGCATATAAAACCTTTTTGATTTTTTATTTTTTTTATTTCAGAGATTTTGATGCTGTATTGAAAGCAATACACTGGCCATTTGTTAATGCCAATTTCAGCTTGATTATTCCATCTCAGGCTAACATACAGAAGTTACAGTTACTGACTGAATACCTACTTCAAATTGAGTTACCTAGTGAAACATCCTTACCAAATGTTCCAATATCGGGATTGTTATCAGATTTCCCACCATTATGTTTGCCAATACATCTTTTGGTGGCGCCTTTGAGGAAGAGATTTGTATTCCATTTTTATGGTTCAAGGCAGACCAATAGATCAGATAAGCCAGAATGGTAAAGTATTATGTAACTTAAAATTTAAATTTTTTGTAAATATTATGACAGTTTCATAGGTTGAACCTTTAATAAGAAACATGTCTATTTGCTTTCATTATAGAGAGCTAATTAAATTTGATTACCAAAGTTAGCCATGATTGTACAAAGGAAGATTAAAATAAAATGTACCTAGCCATGAAACAAACACACTGTCATGACAAATGTTTACTCGAGTTGCTGCAACTTTTTAAAGAGTATCTTTCAAATTGTGTGTAACTCAGTTAATTTTTGTAGTTTGTGTGAAGTTGGAAACGTGATTTAAAACTAGAGTAAAGAAGTATGATACAATTCTTGACAAAAGATAATTGGCAAGTTCATAAGGCTCAGAAAGTTCAGGAAAAAATCAGAAACTTTAGGTTTGCTAAGTTACGACACTCCCCTTACGCCACTGATTTAGCTGCATTGGATTATTAGCTTTTTTTCAAGCTATATAAACATTTGTGAAGACGTCGACTTTCTTCAGATAAAGAACTAAGAGAGGGCATTTCCGACTTTTTGTTAGGAGTTACCGAAATAATATTTTTTTGAGGGTATCATGTTATATCCTATTATATCGCAATAATATAAGTCTACTTGGTAATATCACAAAGTGAGGAGGAGGAAGTGAAATATATAATAATCACAATAATAATAAGAGGATTGCCCAACAGGTCAGAGACCTGTTACACAACAATTAATAAAAATGAACAACATATCATGTCGTCTGATAGAGTTATTGTATAAATGATTTTGAAGAATTTACTGATATTTAAAAAAAAATTAAAACAATTTCGTAAAACTTAAGTAATCTCATTTTGTTCCTAAAATTTATGTAATTTTTGCATAATAATGTTCTCCTAGCATCAAACAGGAGACTGATCATTCATAAATTTTAAACAGGATATTTAGATTTATATTAATTGATTGCAGGTTCCCAAGTAATACTTTTCTTCTTGAATATGATCAGGCTGCTCCGTATCCCTCTCAAAATGTATGGTCGGATCGATAATATAACCGTTTTCATGGTTTTTCTCGATTGCTATGAATTCAATCCTTCTGGTGCTTCCAGTTTCTGAGAGGACATGATCATGAACTTCTCCTACTTGGAAGAATTTCCCTCTAAAACTACAAGCAAGTTGTCCCCTTACTTCATGACGACACCTGTTCCGTAGCAGTTCACCATGGGTGCAGTACCCAAGCACATCTGCAAGAGTTTCATACTTGTTACAGTGTTTGCAAAAGGATGTGTAGGTACTGGGACCAGGAATACTAAAAAATTTCGGGATGTTCACGAAGCAGAAGTCAGCCAATTATGAAAACAAATTTTGGGACGCAGCAAGTGCATTACGGTAGCGAATTTTTATAAGAATTGTACACTATTATTATACAGCATATTAGTAAAGTTAATACTTTAACCTTACACAGACCTTGAAGATCGATTTTAGAGGTCCTAGTATGTGCACATTTGAAGAATTATTTCGAAAGAGTCACGATCGATATCTCTATTATCAAAAAATCTTGTGTTCTAACTCCTTTTGAGAAAAATGCCCAAAACTGAATTTTCTATGAAGCTAAAGAATTAAATTTTGCTATATCTGTAGATAGTGTAAATCTCTTTAAAAGAAACTTGTATTACAAATTTCATTAGTTATACAAAAGATTTCCAGAAGGAAACTTAATTTATATTTAGAAAAGTAAAGTATCTGCCAAATTATAAACTAGCAGTTATTTTTCCTTATTATATTGCCAGTATGATTTCGTTTTAGTCAACCTAATCAAATCGATTTTTTCAATATCAATAAGAACAACATTATAATTTGAGACTCAAAGGTCACAAATTTATTTATGCGTTTTAAACAAAAATGATATCTTGTTCAAATCATATGAAATCTGTGCACTATTGTTTCTCCAAATGTCAAAATAAAACAAAAAAACATACATATACATTCATCGAGCTGGATTCGATCGCGTAACCTTCTGCTTAGGAGGCAAGCGTGATGCGCCATCTAGGCATATGTCAACTAACATTTTATTTGCGTGATACTTTAGATCAGCTTCATGCCCGAGATATATTCAAAGTATACGTAACCATTAATTAAAGAATTAGTAGAATTACCATTGAAACATCCCAAGACTGTTTCAGTCTTATATGACGTCTTATGTTTAAGTTTAAATATAAAAGAAACTGTTTTAGAATCATTTTTATAGAGACTTGGCTTGATTTTGTTTACATTTCTGCTATATTATGCGACAGCATAATATATCTATGCTGCGCTAAAACTGTATTTGGGCCCGTTAATAAAGCTACAAATATACTGTATTTTTATAATTGATTGAATCCCCCAGTTAAAAAACAATCACTTGGCAAATTTTTAATTTCATGTCATCTGTCATTTCCCAAAATTGCGGCTGAGATTTCACGATTGTTGGTTCAGATAGTATGTTTTATGCCTGGTATATATTTAGTTTGGTTACCGTGGATGTATGGTTTATACCTATTGTATAAATCAATTTACGTGTGGCAGTTAACTACTCTGTCTGTCAGGCATTGGACTTTCACCACTCAGTCGTCTCAACGCATGTCTTTGGGATTTTATTTTTAATTTGGAAAAAACTCTAAATATTGTGTACCCAATTACTTAAAATTCACAACATAGTAGCCATATGTAAAGTCTCATTCCAGTTACTCTGATACTTACAAAAATATAGTGTTTTCAAAAAGTTTTCCCTGATTTTTTCCACCGGATAAACTTGAGCATAAAGGCTGATTAACGAACTCTACCTCGGTTTTCGCCCAAACAAGATTTTTGCCAAGTTTGATTGAGATCAGTTTAGTATTTTTTGAGTTATCGCTCGGATATATATATATATATATATATATATATATATATATATATATATATATATATATATATATATATATATATATATATATATATATATATAAATTTTAACTGATCTTGGTTTTGGGTTCTAGGGGCCCAAATTCGCGCTCATCTGAAGACATTTTTTCAAAAGCGTTTCATCGTGACCTGCGAATTTGTCTTAATGAAAATTTGCTAGTAATGTATATAAATAAATAATATATAATAAATGACCGACTTCCCCCTCTGCTTCGTGGTTAAATCGACGTTTTATATTGATTGGGTTTAGATTGTGAATCGATTTCTGGCACATTCGGAAGTGATGTTGTTTGACCTCTAGTGCAATAGATGAAGCTCCAACTTGGTCAACCTTTCGCAGCGTTTTGATTCATTTTTCAAGAATTCAAAAATTTACCCCCAAAGATGGCTACTTAGTTGCCCAAAACACGTAGGGATTTTAATAAAATTTTATTGTCTGGAAAGAAGCCTTTCATTGAATATTTAATTATAAAAATGAATGCTTCTGAGGTAACAGTATCACTGTACGCTGATGAAGCAATACTACATATTGAATCTGAAGGAGAAACGCAGTGGGTGTTAGAGAGACTGATGACAGTATCAAATAAAATTAATTTACATGTGAACACAGAGAAGACTAAAGTTATGGTGTTTGATAAAGAGGGTTTCTACGAGTAATTGCCGTCTCTTAATAAATGGTAATCTAGTAGAGAAAGTAAAGGAATTGAGATATTTCGGAATACTGTTTTCAAACCACACAAAAAAAGATTATGATATAGAAAGTGGGGTAAATGCAGGTAGAATGGTGCTGGGAGTTATGACCACTGTGGCTAGGACTGAATGTATATCTAAAGACGCCAAAGTAACAACTACTATATGGGTCTGAAAGTTGGGTGTGTCAGGCAAAGCATGTAAGGAAATTGTATGCTGTTGGAATGGACTACCTGAGATGAGTGACGGTGAAATCAAGGGAAGACAGATTTAGAAATGAATGTGTTCTGAACGAATCTAATGTAGAGAAGTCTATTAAAAGTAAGTATGAGAGCCGGGTACTTAGATGGTTTGGACACATAGAGTGAATGGATGATGATAGAATGACAAGTAAAGTTTATAGAGGGCATGTAAATGGTAAGTGAGGCTGTGGAAGACCCAGAAAAGCTTGGCCGGATGTTGTGGGTGATACATTAAAGAAGAAAGAGGTCAGAAGTTTACATGATAAGAGGGTGTGTATGTGGAGATCTATGAATGTAGAAGAAGCTTGTCAGGGCAGATGTGCATGGAGAAACATTGGTAATAAATATTGTTACGTTTTCTCCGGGTTCTGGATAAGTGAGACTTTAAATTTTAACAAAACAACTTTATTTACACTCTAAATATGGATACAATAAAATTTCTAGAATGTCTCTCTCACAAAACACTTAATTTACTGTCTACAATTACTAATCTGCACACAAGTCTCTACACTGGTACTACAGTAGCTACTCTCTTAACACTTTACACTGCTTCTTCAAGTCACTACTTACTGAACTGAACTAACTCGGGCTGGCTTGCTTTCGCTTTTATATACTCGCCGTACCTTCCCCTCCTTTCTAGAGCGTTCCATTCCAGAACGTTCCAGGGCCTTCTTTTACTAGAAGGTTCTGTGAATACAGATGGGTCCCGTGTGTATACAGGGGGATGTATATACAGGATGATCCAAATGTGGTCACCACTCCTATGTTACACAAGAGGTGTTTCTCGAACTATAAGATCTCTCTGCGTATACAGGGTGTAAGCGTTCTCTGCGTATACAGGGTGTATATACAGGGTGTTCGGAATGTGCAGACCTCAGTTATCCGTTCCGACGGGGTACAAGTTGGTAACTTCGTTATTTCTGGTCCTAGAGGGTTGAGACTTCGCCTGAGGGGGGTCACCCCAGGCACCCCCAGGGGGGTGGGGAGGCGGTGTTGCCAGACCGTGCAAAAATTCCCAGATGTTGGGGAAATTCTGGAGATGTGGCAACACCGCACCTACGTCTATTGAAGTGCTTTGTAACACTATCACAGGTTTTGTGGTGTGGCTACCCCTTTATGTTAATTGTAATTTTTAGTTTCTAACATATTTTTCATGTTTTAATTTATGAATTCTAGAATGTCATAATTTAGTTTTGTACTTAAATTACATAGCTCAACCTCTTATTTTAAGTTAATAATAGAAATAATAGATGGATGGAATAAAAAACTTTTTAATTGCAGCTGATGATTTTATATTTCAGGTATCTAACACAAATATTAACATGGGTAAGGGACCATAGAGACTTTATTGGCAAATGGATACAGCCTATCATCGATAAGTTAGGCTTACTTCATATTGACGCTGAGGTAAATTAACTGAAATGCATTTTTCATCTCACAAATTGCCCACAAATCGTTGACTATATTTCAAGTGTTTAATGCTAATTTATTATATCTGGTGCAAATGTTAAGTGAAAGAGCACCACTTTTCTAATGTCGATGAACTTTTAATATAGGGATCTTATTGGTAACATATATCATTAAAATTATAAGCTAAGTTTTTAGAAAATTAATAAAAAATAACAATTTTAAATTATACAGCAAATTATTATTACAGAAAAACTACAATGTAGTTGTAAAATATTATTAAAACCTATTAATTTATTACAACTTGTGAAGGGATATTTAGTGCAGTAAGTGAAGATTGGAACCTGTGATGAGCACTGCTACGTACACTTGGAGAACCCAAATTACCACAACACATCTTTTTAAAGACCTGATGATCGTTTTACTAACAAAGTTAGCGTCATCAAAAGGATGAAAAATTTTAAACTACTTACAACTAAACATCACCTTTTATACTGTGTCTTAGGTAAAGACTGATACAAAGAGGGACGAAATCACAGGCAAATTTTCTGTGTATTGTATTTTAATTGCCGGACAATGTTTTTGAACTTCCATGATAATTTTACTTACCGAGTTACAGATTCTCTTCTATATCAAAGAGAGAGGCTATTAATCAATGGCGGAGCTCGGTTTAAGAAGCTTTTGTTTTTTATTGCCTTTGAAATATAAATACTTTCGTACGCATCTAACTTCACTGGTTGTCTAACATATTTAGTGTGTAACTTCATACCATGTAGTACATATATCTTATAATAATAATAATATAGTAATAATAATTTATTTGGCAAAATCTACAATAGTTCACAAATTTCTTTAAAATGTTAAAAAAGTGCACAATCCTATATTTGTCTGTATGTATGTGTGTGTATGTATGTGAAAGTGTGTATGTGTGTTATATATGCACACAATGCAGAAATAAGATATGTAGGAAAGGAACAAGAATAGGATAAATTTTTGTGTTGGTGGGATGGATGAAGAGGAGGGGTCAGAGATATTCCTTGTGTATTGTGGGAGGTAGATTAGCGCACGGGAATGAGGGAAATAAGGTAGCAGAACATATTTTGGGACTTATTTTTATTTTTGTTGTAATATTTTATGTTTTGATCCTTCAGAGCCCATACAAGTTATTAAACTTAGGTGGCCTGTTTCCATTTTGTATGCTATAATTAGAAAACAGTTCATTAAATGTTGTTGCCCTTACTTGGGGAACTGTTCCTTACTAAATACAGCAATGTCGAGACTATTTCTCTGGCTTCACAAATATTGGTTTTCTTTTCTGTAACCAGTTTTGCTGCTTGACAACATCCTCGGACAGAAGAAAATTAAACTAACTTATACGAATTTATGACAACTACAAATAAATATATGTTGCTATGTTATGATGTTTTGATCAAAAAAGTCTTTAAAAATAAAAATGACGGATGCTGTCCTCAAAATGTCTACGTGATGTATGTCAATATCTAACTAATATAGAATCAACATATAACAGTAATAACTATAACAACAATTACAACAATAAAATAACTTAACAATAACAGTAATAAAGCAGACTCGCTACAATGAACATTCGACACACATCAAGTCATTATCCTATTACAACTTTTTGAAAAATAGCTAGATGTATTTTGTTTCATATATTTAATTAGGGAGAAGAATTTCTGAGAAAGGAGAATTCACTAAATCAGTTTGCTCATTTAAAACAAGGTAACTATTGTCATGTATGGGCTTTTTTACCTCTAAAGCTTAGAAAAAGTCTAGTTTACACTTGTCATTACAAAAATGTAAAGGCTCTATGTGGTGACCAAAAATGGCATGACCCCTTTGCCCCTGCAACTTTTTTTATTTCTCTGAATGAAAAGATACATGAAAGGGAGGCGTTTTGCCGACATTGCTGAGGTGAAGAAAAAAACAGGGGGGGGGGGTCTGTCCGGCATTACAGAAGATGAATTTCAAAAATGTTTTGAACAACGGAATAAAAGATTAGACAAGTGTACTAGTGTCAGGGGAGAGTACTTTGAAGGGGATTGAAGGTTTTTTGTTTAAAAATGTAATAAAGTAATTTAAAAAAAAGTTTGGTTTATTTTGGGTTATTTTTTTTATTGGATACATAATACAAATAAGCACTGTATTTGTATCTGTTGTGTATATTCTTTCAGCTAGATTTTACAAGAGGCTTGGTTCAGTT
Organism: Tillus elongatus; assembly: GCA_964006375.1. NCBI lineage: Eukaryota > Metazoa > Arthropoda > Insecta > Coleoptera > Cleridae > Tillus > Tillus elongatus. Next base: position 79,148,946 of record OZ023268.1, on the reverse strand, counting down.
AGCTGTTGAAAAGCTTTATCATGACCTTCCGACAGTTCAATATGATGACCTAACATTTTCTCATACTGTAGACGAGGCTCTTGGATTTGACAAAGAATTAAGAGAGACCTACAGCTACCCACAGAATCAACCAAGCGTACTTGCTGTTTTGACGCAGGCACAGATATTCCTGAAATGGTTAAATATGGAACGAAAATGTATGTATCATTTGGTGTAAACTTTTTATAAACTTTGTTGATATATTTATTTCACAATGCAAAACATTGCTAATCATGATGTTCACATTCTTGAAATAAAATAAATATATAAAATTCACAACTTTAGAGTTACATTAAATTGACAGAACACAATACATCATAGATGGGTGTGTTTTTGTACTGTTTTCTATTGTTGTTGTATTGAATGTCATATAAAAATGATTTTAGATAACCAAAGGATATTAGTTTTAATGTGGTTCTTATTGTGCAAATTTTCAAGCGTTTGAAACATCCCTTAAATGAAGTTCTCTTATACTATAATCACAAGCTCATGCTTACTTGGATAGACTCACAACACATTAGACAAATAAAATAACAGGGTCTATCAGTACAGATGACAGAACTTTAAAATGGTAGGGGCGTACTGGAAACATCATAATGCAACTGACACATTATGAATAGTTTTACATTATCTGAACACCTTAAAATAATAAAAATCTAGGATCAAAACCAGCCTTTGGAATGTGCTATTCGGTGTATTATTGAAAAACTGGAAACAGTACACTCTGTGATAAAAAGATTTCTGTTACACAATGAAGAGCAAGAAGTAGGGAAAACATTGCAACCATTAGTGCCAGTATCTGTGCTAATCAGAATATATTTATATCTTGACACTCACAACAATCGGGTTTTTCACCAAGGGCAACTTAGCGAATTTTGCAAATTAATTTTGCTTTACACCCATACAAGATTGTGTTGACCCAGGAACTCAAGTCTAGTACTCATCTCCAGTACCGCTTTTTTACTGGTTGGGGGCTCTCCCGTGCAATGGTAAGACCTAGTAACTTTAGTTACTTGGTTTTCAATATTGTGAGATGATCAGAGAGATGATGAGCTGGGCTTTCAGAAAGTAAACTTACATTTTGTTTTTCGTCTCTTTTCCATATGAAATTTTATATCCCAATTATAGCAACTTGCACTTTCTTGTACAATAACTGAACTAAAAAATAGTATTTCGAGTTACCATTTCCTTTACTAGACGATATGGTATATATACCATATTGGTATTATAATACCAATTTTACTCAGACAAAACATAGCAAAGGCAAGTTGCTTCAGACCTATCATCAATTGCGATTCTATTTCTGAGTTAAGGGACTTATCAGAAGATAACGATGATTCAGACTGTGATCCTGATTATATTCTGGAAAATAAAACTAGAAGATACGTATTAACATTATTTCATCAGTTATTGTCCTTTGCAGTGGTGATTGGGTAATAAGTCCCTTAAATGACAACAAAAGCCATGACCAAGATGTTCCTGGACAATGAACTGAAAGTGTACAAACTGCATCTACAAATGAGTTGATAACCAATATCCAAACCAAAAAGCAAACTAACAAAAATCCAAAATCCAAAAGAATGTGAATGTACGAAACGCACTACCACCTTGTAACTACAGATGGAATGGTTACTTAACTTTTGAGAACAACAATATTACGTTGTGGGCAGGTAAAATTTATAGATGATAGAAGCAAGAGTGCAAGAGGGACATTTTAAATTAATAAAGATATATTAAACCAAAAAATTAAAGATCATGTAGAAAAAGGATAGTACAAGAGTTATGTCCACATATGGCAACAAGAAAAAAATATTCTGGCGGGAATTGACAACACTGCCCAAGATCTTTATTTTGCATCTGTCGAATATTAAGTATCAATAGCAAATATTTTATATTTCATTTTAAGTTTTGTTTCTAACACTTAAAATACCTTATTATCTTGTACTATATTGTAAAATTAATACTGTACTGTATCTTGTAATTGTACTTTCGATATGAAAAATAAACCTTCAAAATACAACGCTAATTTCAAACCAGTCAAGTCGAGTTACTACCATTTGCTGACTAACTATTAATATTAATTATTCTAACTAAAACTTAGTAACTCACTTTATCAATAAACTTATGGGTTGGAAATAAATAAAAATATGAAATATTAAGAATTGTTTATCCTAAAAATACAATCTCCAAAATTAATAGGACCAGTGGTTTATTATGGCTCCAGTCTTTTTATAAATCTTTAATTTGTTGAAAACTCATAAAACAGACACTAGGTTTTACCATTGCACAGGACAGCTTGAGCATATTGAACAAAATTCAGGCTTTGCAAAGAAATTTATATTCTCAGATGAGGCACATTTCTGACTAAATAACTTTGTGAGTAAGTATAACTATCACTTTTGGTTTGAAATCAATCCGAATATTATTGGACAAGGGTCATTGCATTCAAAAAAACTTCTATTACTCACAATATTAGAGGATAAATTTGGAATGTCAGTACTTTAGTAAAACACACCTATTTATTGGCCACAATGGTCATTTGATTTGACACCACTAGATTATTTTCTGTTGAGTTATATTAAATTATTTACCTGATCTCTTTAACTATGTTGCATTGAGTCAACAAAACTTAGGTACATCCTATCAAACAGCGCAGCCAAAGCAGAGGTAGGCATTTAAACAAGGGTTTCTCTATGCAACAAATAACAACTTAAAAGTCTCCAGTTCCCTAACAATTGTAAATATCAACGTACAGCCTTTGTTCAATAAAGTGGTCAAAGTTAATGAAATCTCTTTGCCATAGCTTGTAGGACAGATCACTGGTTCACTGACTGTCATTTGAAGAGTGTAAATATAGGAAGTTGTTGTTTGCTTACTCCTCACATCCATAATTTTTATAATCTCACTACAGAATAACAAGCACTTAGTATAGAATGATAGTAGAGTTTGCAATAAAGACATGTATGTTCAGGGATTAATGTTACATCTGGGGTGCACTGCAAAGAAATAATCAATTTATTATAAAAATAAAACCCCCCTGACAGCATGAATGTGTTATAATGCTAAACTTTTCTGTTTTAGATGCTGTTGAGAAAATGGATTTGATATTGTCTTCTACAACAAATTCCTTTGAACCTCTGGCGTCTGATATAGAGGATTTGAAGATAACTGTATGTGCGGATGCCTTTATCACATTATTGCAAACAGTCACTGATAGATATGAAGCACTGCCTCAACCCGGCCACCGAATACAATTTCTAGAGTTGCAGTTGGAACTTTTAGATGATTTCAGAGTACGGTTGCTGCAGCTGGTCCATGTCGAAAACAGAGACATTGTAGAATCAAAAATTCCCATGATTGCAAATACAGTTTATTACATTGAAAATGTTCTAATAGATTGGGGTGCTATGCTGGTAAGTATTTTTTTTCAATTACTGTTGATAGTAAAAAAGAGTTGGTACTTATTTTAAAGTGAAAAAAAATTCGTGAAGAAATTTTGTAATCTTTTGTTAGTTTCCTTTGTGTCAATATTAGGGAATAGTTTTTTATATTTTTACAACCCTTAAGGCTTCATGGGAACACCGAAATTTTACTGTATTAAATACTATTATTTGTTTGATTTGATACCTGGAATGTTCTGAGCGTGTTCTATTTACTATTATATGTTCGTTTATATCAAAACGTGATGCCATACACGCAACTCTTTCTACTGAAGATCAAAATGAATGCCACATTTGAGTTCAATCTCATTTCACTTCCTAGCCTTTTTCTTGTATGGTAAATTAGCATGTGAAATTTGAATTTTGGCAGTGAGATTTAAAGTGTCGATGCAGAAATTATTGACCAACTTTCAATAAAGCTAAATTAGTACTCAGGAAGTTAATACATTTTTTAGTTTGCTGTTGAAGCAAAAAATTCTTCAGGTGTGCTTAGTAGTAGTAGCAGTGGGCCCTTTTTGCCAACCCCAGCAACCATGCTCTACTCTCCCTCGGTTCCGTCGCCAAACCGCCTCAACCTCGAGATGAAGGCAGTGACGGTCTTCAATTGGACGGTACTTACCTGATTCCTCTGCAGAGTCCTCGATCCGAACAATTCTGCTCGAAGACTCCCAAAAGCCTCGCATTCACACAGGTAGTTCTTCATCCTTGCCGCATTCCTGGCAAATGGGATCCCTCTCTACGCCTATCAATGTGAGGTGTCTTCTAAGGGCGCAGTGGCCTGTCAGCATCCCAAGGATTCGGCGAAGCGTAGGTCGACTCCTTCCGAGTAGCCAGAGAGCTTTATCTCTGTCCGGCCTCTCTAAGAAGTCCCTCGCCTGCCTGCAGCCACCAACCGACTCCCAGTGCCTCTCCATTGCTTTCTCGGTCCACCTGTCTAAAGCGACAGAGACTGTCTTCCTACTGATGCCTATCGCAGGCTCCGGGCTACAGAACGGCCGCCGGGAACCGAGTCTTGCGAGATTATTCGCCACCTCATTCCCCGCCATGCCACAGTGTCCCGGGATCCACACCAGTTGCACCTCCTTCGTCCTGGCTAGTCCTCTGAGGGCATCAGCGCACTCCTGAACCAGTGTTGACCTGATTCTGGCCGCGCAGACTGCCCGGAGGACCGCCTGGCTATCCGAGCAGATGTACACACATTTCTCGGGACTCCTCTTCACATTCTGTCTATTGGCCACAGACAGGATAGCATACACCTCTGTTTCGAATGCCGTGGTATATGCGCCAAGAGCATAGCTCTCGCGCACCCCCAGGCCCTCCATGTATATTCCTGCCCCGGAGGATTGTTGGTCCTCCAGCCGCGATCCGTTGGTGAAACAGACCAGGCTTGCGGGCTGGAATGTAACCTCATTTTCCCTCCACTGATCCCTACTGGAGATCCTGAGGGTGTATGGCCTAGTCAACCTAATATCGTCCTCGGCATCCTGCACCTTTATGGCGGAAATCCGAATTTCCTTTTCCACCTCCTTGGCGACTCTTGCATGCCCTATTACTGCTCCCTCTCCGCACCAGTTTCCTGACTCTCGCATTCTAAGATGCGACGCCATAGCCTCCCTTCTGATGCAGATGGGAAGCGGTGGCAGCATCAACAGGACCTCTAGCGCGGCTGAGGGTGTCGTTCTCATATCGCTTGTGATACCCAGGATTGCGCCTTTGGAGTTTGGCCAGCTTCCTGCTGGTAGTTTGGTTCACACCACAGCACCAGACCAACGCCCGAAGGAGGATTCTCGGCCTGACGATCGCAGTGTAGATCCAATGAAGGATCCGAGGATTAAGTCCCCAGGTCCTCCCTATCACACGACGCAGCTGCCAGAGGGTCGCTACTCCCTTCCTCACTACTCGTTCTATTTGCGACCCCCATGTTAGTTTGGGTCCAGGATCACCCCCAGATATCTGGCCTCCCGCACTAAAGCTAAAGGTTTTCCAAACATCACGGGCGCCCTGAACCCCTCTACTTTCCTCTTCTTGGTAAATAGGATCATCTCCGTCTTCGCCGGGTTTACGGAGAGTCCCTACTCACCACACCACATTTCGCTTATGCTACAGGCAGCTTGCATGCACTCACAGACGACGCCGAGGAATTTGCCGGTGACTAAGATCAGCCCATCATCAGCGTACGCCTGGGCGTAGAAGCCATTCTCAGAGAGTCGCTCCAAGAGGCTGTCCATGACCAGACACCATAGATGGAGCGAGAGGCAGTTGCCCTGAGGACAGCCGCCCGTCACCCCATAGTCCAGCCTCCGGCCCCTCAAGGTCAGCGAAACTCTCCTGTCCTCCAGCATGCTCGCCACCCAGCTTATTAGGGACCTTGGCGTTCCCCTATCGTGTAGGGTGGTACAGATCGTATCCGTCCTTGCCTTATCAAAGGCCCCCTCCACATCGAGGAACACAGCTAATGCGCTCTCCCCGTAGTGTCGGGCCCTTTCCACCTTCCGTGCCACAGCATGGATAGCTGTTTCCGTCGACTTCCCCCGCTGGTACGCGTGCTGACCTTTATGGAAGGGGTGATCCTTTAGCATCCCTCCCAACATAAACCTATCTACTATCTTTTCGAATGCCTTAAGCAGGAATGATGTAAGGCTGATTAGCCTGTATGCCTTGGCCAGCGTGTAGTCCTCCCTTACCGGCTTGGGAATGAAGACCCCCCTAACCCGGCGCCAGGCCTTTGAGACGTAGCCCCACGCGAGACTGGCTTACTCGATTGTCATAAAGTGTACACCACAGAACGTACTCTTATTCAGAATGACAAATGCCATGTAAAAATTTCTGCCACAAAATGCCATCTGTTCTTGGGGGAAAAGAACTAACTGCATTTTAATACTTGGTGGGAATTTTAAATATACAAAATATGTAAATAATATGTGTGCTTTTCTTTTTATTAATATAACTATTTAAATTATAACAAAAATTTAATTTTACTATTAAACATTTATTTAGGAATTGTTTAGATAAGTTATGTACCTAATTTATTATAATAAGTACAATTTCTGTGTAAAACATAAACACTCTTGATCAATATAATGTGTACCAACCAAGCAATATCTCCATTATAAACAACTATAAATGTGAATATATAAAGTTTTAAATAAAATGCGAGAAACTGATGTAATATTTATATGTACTTTCAACCATACAAACAGAAAGAACGCTTCTAAAAATTAGAAATTTAAAATGTCTGATAATTTAATTTCAATTGTTAAAATCTGAAATGATAACTACCAAAACTATTGAATTCACAGTCTGACAACATATACATGTTTAGATATCCAATATATTTTGTTTATGTATAGGTTTTTTGGCCTTGGCATTTAAATGATAATATTGAGGCCCATTTATTTGCATGAAAATATTTTTTTTACTTTTCTATGATTTTATTTTGTATATATCTGAAATGTCAGGTTTTAATGTACACGTAGCACCATCTTCTGTTTTTTTTATTAATCCAAAACATATTAGCATCCACTATAGTTAAATGTGGATGTTAGCACCATTTATTATTGGCAAAAAAAGTAAATAAATACTCTTTAATCACTTTTTCTGACCACAAAAAAGACATATGACAAATTGTTCACTCATGATGATGTTTAGAAGTCAAATCAATACAAATATACCAAAATGAACTACTAAAAAGAGGGTTGCGTTCAACATACAGGCATACTCGGTAATATTTGACAATTTGGCAACGTTACACTGCTTCCTTTCATAGACTGAGAGCCAGAGGTGAAAAAATTCTCTGAATATACAAAAGCTGATTTTTTGACAGTTAATTAGGTACGCTGTGCACATACACATATTCTGGTCAGTCAAGCGAATCTTAGAACAGGTGCCACAGGTGCGCCAACAAAGATGTCGTTTTTACTCTAGGGTAATAAAATTAATTTACAAAAGCTGATAATTGTTATACAGATTCTATATTGTATAACAATAAAAGTTATGTCACTCAGTCAACTGCATACGGGAACAGAGCTGGTCAGTCAGTTCGAATGTGTGTATGAAAAATAAATAATGTGCAATTTATATTAACACAGCTTGGAATTTTTTTGTGGGTATATATTGATCTGTTAAACATTAAAAAAATAGTTAGTAAACTGTTTTGTAAAACAACGCCCGTCAGTCAGCGAAAAAAGATATGAAAATTTCGTGCACGCCGGCGGCATTACAGGTGGCATGCTCGCTCTTCTCCTCCCATTATTATTATTTAAAATATCAGAAAACTATGTGAAATTATAATTTGTAATTATAAGTTATTAATTGGTATATATATATATATATATATATATATATATATATATATATATATATATATATATATATATATATATAAATTATATTAACAGACAATTTATTTATTTAATAAAGTGTAACCGGATAACATTATGAAAAAAATATTTAAAAATTAACTATTAAAACAAACGTATAGTTGATGATTATTCTATACAAATAATATATGTATATATTAAAAAATATTTTTTTTCAATCACATTCAAAATCCAATTCTTCCTCAATCTTCGAATTCATAAGTTTCACATTTGTGATCTGAAATATCTAACTCTGATATTTCTGACTGAGATTCTGATTGATTGTATAAAAAATAAGTGAAATTATGTAATTTCAATCTTATAATTCAATTTAGCAAATTATTTACAAACCTAAATTTTTCCTGTGGGGGTTGAATAACGACGTTGTTGATTAGCTGAGGTAACTGATCACCTTCAAACCAAATTTTTATATCTTTTTTCGCTGACTGACGGGCGTTGTTCTACAAAACAGTTGACTGACTATTTTTTTAATGTTTAACAGATCAATATATACCCACAAAAAAATTCCAAGCTGTGTTAATATAAATTGCACATTATTTATTTTTCATACACACATTCGAACTGACTGACCAGCTCTGTTCCCGTATGCAGCTGACTGACTGAGATAACTTTTATTGTTATACAATATAGAATATGTATAACAATTATCAGCTTTTGTAAATTCATTTTATTACCCCAGTAAAAACGACATCTTTGTTGGCGCACCTGTGGCACCTGTTCTAAGATTCGCTTGACTGACCAGAATATGTGTACGTGCAGAGTGTACCTAATTAACTATCAAAAAATCAGCTTTTGTAAATTCAGAGAATTTTTTCACCTCTGGCTCTTAGACTATCATGATGTAATTCCACTCTTTTCGTAAAAATAGTTTAAGTATGTAAACATATAATGGACCCTAGAGAGCCTTATTCCACAAGATATTTCCCGAAAGTATTACCATCAGTATTTAATCTGAATGAAAATTCACTAAAAAAAACATAACAATAATTTTCTGTCAATAACCCTGCAGTTGATGCCACTGATATTGTGTGTCAAGCACCCATTATATTGGAGGAGGGGCTAAGCAAGATATATATATATATATATATATATATATATATATATATATATATATATATATATATATATATATATATATATATATATATATATATATATATATATATATATATTAATTCCCACTTGATCTTACTTTAAAAATATTTTTAGCACTACCTCAATCTCTATTACTACAAAACACAATTTGAAAGGCTGGAACCTGTGAACACCATTATCAACGATGACACTGAAGATCTGTTTCCTGCTGAAATTGAGTCTGAATCTGTGTTTGGAGAAACGTTAACTTTATACTCTCATTTGCGGAGAGATTTAACCTCGATGTTGTCAGATTCTGTTATAGCTGAAGTCAGATCGAAGAGTAAGCCATATCGAAGAGAACGGTGGTCGGCTATGCCATTCAATAAGGATTTCAAGAGTCTATCATTGACACCGACTGCGTGTGGTATGTTCGAGGTTTTGGCAAGACGTCTCCATCAGCTACAGAAAAGTTTAGCCAGCAAGTTGTTTTCTTATGTGTGGAAGTCGATAGCGAAGCAGTTAGATACATTCCTTTTTGAAGATTTAGTATTAGATAGTCGATTTAACGTTGGCGGAGCCATGCAACTGAAATATGATGTTATGCGGAATTTACTGCCACTTTTCTCACAGTATACAGAGAATCCAGGTTATTATTTTACACAGTAAGTTACTTTCACTTTTTATCATGCTTTTTAAATTAAACTTTGAATTATTTTATTGGTGTGCTTAGTTGAGCACTGCCTTGGACGCTGTATTTTACTAATTTTGTTTTTTCGATGGTTATACAATTAAAAAGTCTAAACGCAGCAAATGCGTTATGGTAGCGAATTTTCATTAAATGTTTCAAATTTGTATAACTCAATTCTTTATAAACCTAGAAAATTGTGTTTTGGTGGATTAAGGTATTACCAGGGTAACATACCAACCAAATTTCATCAAAATAACTTGTTTATTTTTTGAGATCTAAATAAAAAAAATTCGGAAAAATTAATTTTTAAATTTTTGCTGTCCTACCATCGATACCTTTCTATTAGCGAATTTTTAAAAATAAAAAACGCTTAATTTTTTTAAATAAAAATTCGTTGATAAGAACAAAACAGAAATGTCACTACCTAAGATAAAAGAGGTAACAGTACACGATGCTCCCAGGTGGTCACCCATCCAAGAACTGACTACGCCCAAGGTTGCTTAACTTCGCTGATCGCATGAGAATCATTTTTTCCAATGTGCTATAGCTGCTCGCTTGAAATTATTATTTATCCAAGGTTTATATAATCTTTATTAATTTTTAAGTTCTGATTTTAAATAAAGAATTAAATAATTTTTAAATTTTGCAATATTTACACAGTTTTTAACAGTCCTCATTGCATACGTACTGTTCCTGTGTAAAATAATTTAACATAACTTATTTTGAAGGTTATGGTCTTGAACAACTCACTCATTTCGCAATATGATAAAATAAAGCAATGATTTAATTCACAAGCTTTTCATATAAACTAAAATTATTAATTGAAAAACAAACTATTATCTCATTAACCTAAAATAAAAATAAATTGATATGACATATGACGCTACATAAACCACGCCATTTGCTATAAGAATTCAAATAACAGAAAAAACCAATAGCAATTTAATTTCTGACCACGTGACCAAGAATTGTGTTGTTGGTCATTTCCGAATGCCAAATCATAGATAAATCTCCCTAGACTAAATTCACAAAAAATGTTATAATTGTAAAAGTTTTATTCAACTTATAAGGTTTTTATTTAGTTATTGTTTGGATCACAACTTAAAATCAGGCTTAAACCTGCTTTAGCTGCCGATTTCACCATATAGCTTTTTGAATAACAAATCAATTCTAGAAATAAATATTACCGTTAATTTTCCTAACGAGGGAAACTTCCCAACTTTGTGTAATAAAATTTTGAAACTGACAACTCTGGCTGTTTCAATTTATTAGGCAGATTTTGTAGCTTTCCAACATCCAAAGAAAACAAACTAAGACATCTGTTATGTCAGCCTCTCCCACACACACTACACAATGCCTTAATAAACTTTTAGGAGCATGTCGTAGCTTTTACATTCCTTTAATTCAGGATAACTTAAATTTGTGTTAAGAGAAACGCCTCAGAATTAATATATGAGAAGATCTTTGAATGCTCTATATATGTGAAAAATTCCATCCCACTCACTTTAATAATTTAAAAAATATAGCGTTTTCCCCGCTTTTCCACCAGAAAAACGTTTATATATATATATATATATATATATATATATATATATATATATATATATATATATATATATATATATATATATATATATATATATATATATATATATATATATATATATATATATATATATATATATATATATATATATATATATATATATATATATATATATATATATATATATATATATATATATATATATATATATATATATATAGTATTGATATTTAGCAATATCAAACTAAATTTATTAGCTATTTCACACAAAACTTAAAACTAAGTACTGACAGGTAAACTTATCACTAATTAAAATACTAAGGATTTATGAACGATAAATGTCAAGACACTAACACTGCCACTAAATGTCAATACTGTGGAAAACCTGGCAGCAACGTAAGTGGGTATCGAAGGCGGTATCGTGCAGAATACTGATCTCAGTCAAAACGGTTGGTGTAACATACTGTAGTACAGTTCTGCATCTTTTGTCAAATAGGTATGTCCGAATAAGGATCTGCATATTAACAGCATGTCAATCTAAAAACACAAAGATTATAAAATTTATAAGTGAAAAGAGATACCAAAAGCACAGTCTTCAAAAGATAAACAGTAAAAATGATACAGTTTACATGTGATGTGTATGTTCTCTTTTGTGAATTCTATCCATGTGAATATCCATATTACTCGACATTAGCCGCACTAAAACATAAATAAAAACACATTATCACCAGACATATTCTTTATTATTGTTAGTTAGTACTGGTTAAAAGCAATGAAAGCTGTGAAAGAAATGATTCACTTGAAATGATCAATAACAACAATTTGAAATTTTATAACCTAAACAATTTGGAATAATTATCTCAGTAAAGAGCTTAATAAAGCCACATATCTAAAGGTATTTGTGTAGGTCTTGTTTCTATCCGGCTTCTCCATGAACTCATTCACTTGTCTACAGCCACTGACCTACCTCTAGTGCTTCTCTATGGCTTTATGGCTTTAGACTATCTAGGGTATCGGAGACCACCACAGATAGCAGGCTCCGGGTCACAGAATAGCCGCTGTGACCATTGAACCCAACCGAACTTAGTTATTTAGGGTTTATTCAGTAAGTTCTATACGTAGACTACTGTTTTATATATAAAGTCATAATTGGTGTAGTCGATTGTTCAGAAATCTTGTTTTATTTTGGGTTGAGAATCTCTTGTTCATAATGCCATGCATCTTCACCTTTAGACTGTAGTGATTATTTATTTTATAGAGGATATGTTGCCGCGCCATGTTCTGGCTTTGGTGTTCTTACTATAGCTATATTGTATATATTTTAGAGGTTGTTAGAAAACTTATTTTTAATTTTAATGTTTTTAGGCTAGTAGAAGCTTGTAATATTTTAAATATCACCAAAGGATCAGCCCTTCTGATGAGGGAAACTCTTTTAGCTTTGGAGGGTGCAACTGGTGTAGAAGATACAAGAGGGCGTACTTTACAGGAAATAGGAGTTACCAATTTAACACCTAGGATGGCAGTTTCAGTTCTGAACCAACGTACAGATATTACCGTGAACAGACTGTCAATTGATTAAAGATATTTTTGCTTTTATCAAAGATCTTGGATGTTTTTATTAAAAATGTTCCCTAAAACTAGTAACAAGTATGTTAATAGTTATTATAGATGTTAAATTAAGACAGCTAATGATTTGTAACTTTTACAATAACTAAATTTCAAAACTAAAGTTGATGACAGCTTGCTTTCTTACCATTATTGCTTTTGTTTTGTTTTATATGTACATTTTTTGTTTTCTGGTTTTTTGTTGCTTTTTGGTAACATTTATTATGTATGTTGTCGGAAGTTGTTTACTCCCATTCAACTATTTAAAGTGTTTTAAAATCAAGTAAAAGAATAGATTTCCACAGAAAAAAGCTTATGATATTACACTGGACATATCTGAGGTTAATGACAGATTTAAGAGTGTGAGATGGAATAAATCAAGTAATTGATCTAGAGTTTCTTAGAAATTGTACATAGGTTTTTTTTTCTCTCACATGATCCTGATTCACTTTATGTACCTAAATTATACTCCTTGTTCTGGCTTTCAAATATGCAGACTGACTTAAATTGACAAATAAAAAGGGTTGTAAATTACATTTAAAAAAATCCACAATCATATGTTCTGCCATATCCTCTACTTAAATTAGAATAGATAATGTTGAAAGTTGATACATTTGCACTTGTTATGATATAATTTTTACTTGTTTTTATTGAAAATTTTGGAAATCGTTTTTATATGACATATTTTATGTTAGATGAGGAGATCACCTCTACCACATATAATTTTTATTTTAAATGAGACAGATGTATGGCAGAAAGCAATAGTCATGAGACTGGCCTTTATCACATGTAAATTCTAGATTTAGATAGATTTGGTATTTTAATCCTATCTGACAAAGATATCCAAGATTTTCCCCTTTTTATTATATTGTTATTTCTTATATTCTGTTGGTTTACTATTTATTTATTTTTATAATGAATTGTTACTTGTTTTTGTAGGTTTGATAAAAACAGTGAGCACTAATGCTAAAGATAATTTGTAATATTTTATTAATAAAAAGATAAATAATATAGATTTGTGTTGTAGTTATTGTTAAAGGCTTGAATGTACTGCAGTATAGCAGAAACATTGCACGTTTCTTATGAACGTGTAGTTTACATTGTTCATCACGACTTGGAAATGCAAAGGCATTTGGCAAAAGTAATTTCAAAATACTTTTGAATGCTGATCAGAAGGACGCTTTTTGAAAATGTGCCACCGTTTTATAGAAGATACCTCTATCTTTTTGGGTCGCTTTGCCAGTATGGACGAAACACAGTGCCATGACTAGGATTCAGAGATTAAAGGGCAGTCAAAATATCGAAACATTCCAATTCGCCACTACCCAAAAAAATCCATGGTCAAAAGTTGGCTGGCAAGTTCCTTGCTTTAGTTTTCTGGGACAAAGATTTTTTTTTTTTTTGATAGGTTTTATTTAATAATTCAAAGCAGTATTTTGTACTGGTAACAAGTTCTACAATTAATTATAACATGAAATTTTCCTGAGGTTTGTGATAATTAAATATACTAACACTAGGTAGTCTGAAACAGTATTTTACATACAGATAACATAAATAAATAATACGCCCCCCCCCCCCTAAAAATTTGTTAACTATGTGTTATTTTGTACACTTAGCAAATGTTCTCTAATAGCTCTTGCGAATTTTTCTTATTGTTGTATGGTCCTTAGTTCTTCAGGAATAGTCCTACATGGCCTTATACCTCTACTCATTACATTGTTGAGCTTTGTTTGTTCTTGGCGCTACTGAAGATGGGAGATGGGTTTCCCCGTTATCTGGTTGAATATATTTTTATCGCTTTAATGTTTGTTTTTATTTTGTTATTGACTAGGGTTGGGTTATGTTAAATTGTGAGTGGGCCATACTGGTCCCTCCATTGTGACCTTAAGGTCTGTTGTGGCTCACGTCTAATAGTCTATATTTTGCCCAACCAAGCCAGCCTCCTGCAGAGGTCGATAATCGTTGTGGGCGAAAGTTGATCCAGATCTTCTGGAGCAAGCCTTGTCTTGACAAAGAGCAGGTCTTGTCCTGTCCGCAGCCGGGCAGGAACACAGCACGTGCTCTGCTGTTTCGTCACTCCATACACAGCCAGCACTCAGTTTCCTGACCGCCACCAATTCGGTGCATGTGGTGACGCCAGCAACAGTGTCCTGTATACTGGCCGACTAGAGTATACTCAGTTGTCTGTTTAGCTCTAGAAGTTTTTTAGCCCTTGACTCTGACAGGCCATTTATGAAGGCCTTAGAGTGAGCTAATCCTGGCAGATTTTGTCATTGTTGGATTGTCATTCTATCTGTCCAGGTCTCTAAGGTGCGCTTCACTGTGCACGATGATATCCCCAGCACAGGTTCTAGCCCAATAAAGTCCTCTTGGGAACCACCCCTGGCAAGCATGTCGGCCGTTACATTGCCATCATGGTCCGAGTGACCCAGTATCCTGACCAGTGACACCTTATTGCAGCTGCCCAGTTCGTTGAGGGCAGATTTACAGCTCCATACCATTTTTGAATTGCAACGGTAGGAACGAAGTGCCTTTTTTGCAGCTTGGCTATCTGAATATATTTTTATCGATTTGTGTGTACACTGGTTTTGTATAATTATCCTTGCACACATCTCGATGGCATACACTTCTGCCTGGTGTACGGTTGCGTATTTCCTGAGGCTAGTTGATAATCTAGCTTCGGTATTGCTCCCATATGCGCCTGCTCCTGCACCCACCCCCACCCCCCCTATCTTTTTTTGAGCCGTCAGTATACCAGCAGAGATCGGCCCTCAATAGGGTCGTTTGGTTTCGTTCCCAGTCTTCCCTTTCCGGAAGGACGGTCTTGAAAGACATCTCTGCTGATCTTTGTAGGCATCAAGTCAGATCATTCCCAGAACCTCTTGACTCTCAATGACATCGAAGAGTCCGGACCCTCGCAGACTGATTTTCTTCGGCATGCCGTTTGTTTTAATCAAATGTGAACACGTGGCATGTTTATGAGGACATCCAGAGCGGCTGATGGAGCAGTGCTTATCACGCCCGTTATCATCAGACAAGCTTGTTTCTGTAGCTGAGCCAGTTTGGCCCTCACGATACCACGAAGTGCCTTAGGTTACCATACTATGGCTCCATATGTTATCATTGGTCTGATAACCACTACATAGAGCCAGTACATCTGTTGGGGGGCTTGTTATTTTCACAGATTCTTCGGCATGTCCACAGGGACAGCTTAGCCCTGCGGATTACATTCTCTCATTAGACATTCCAGTTAAGATTCTTATCTAGGGTACCCCCAGATATTTCGCTTGTTACATAAATGGAATCGTTTCCCCCATAAGAATGGGTGGTTTAAATTTGTCCAACCTTCTTCTGGTAAATGGAACAATGCTGGTTGTACGGGGGTGCGCAGACATCTGTTCCCTCCGACACCAGTCGTTCACTACATTTAGTGCCTCTTGAAGAGTATTTGCAAGTTCCTCTTCAGATTTACCTCTAACCATTATAACTAGATCATGCGGTACTCCCCCCTGCAACGAGGTAATCACGGTCCGATTGTGAAGCATGCTACCGATCCAGCCACAAATTGTAGGTTCCACCCTTCTAGCAATAGCGGATTCGTAGAGGGAGTTAGGTAGTTCATTGTTAAATGCTCCTTCAATGTTGAGAAACGCAGCCACTGCTACCTCCCTGTTATCCAGGGAGTGTGTAATTTTCTCAACGAGGTTAATGAGTGCTAACTCAGTAGAATTGCCAGTTTGGTAGGCATACTGGTGGATATTGAGGGGGTTATTGTTTAAGATATTCCCCCTAATGAGCCCGTCCAGTATTTTTTTCAGTCTCTTCAGGAGGAAAGAAGTAACACTGAGAGGTCTCAGCTATTTGGGTAGGAGGTCATTACGTCCCAATTTGGGAATATATACCCCTCTAATCACCACCCAGCTGGATGGAATATAGTTCCAAGCCAAACTGGCTCTATACAACCTGATGAGGAAAGGGAGGAGAGCCTCCAATCCATTCTGTAGCAGGACCAGAATCACTCCCTCTTCCCCTGGCGTCTTGAATGGCTGGAAATGCTTCACAGCACACTCTACCGCTGAGGCTGTAATTATTTTCCGAGCAACCCGCCAGTCTTTCGTTTGATTGTTATTGACTATGTTATGTATTAATTTGCACTTCTCCATTTTTACGAGATTGTTAATTTGTAAAGTGTCCAGCCTTTTATACAATTGTTTTGTTGGATAGTATCAGCTTAGACCATATATCTTTAATGTTCGATTTTGTGTTCTTTGCAGTCGCTCTAGTTCTGTTTATGGTGAAGCAGCCCAAATGACCATCATATATCTTAGGTGCAGCTCTATTAAGGAATTATACATGTCTCTTAAATTTTTCCGACAAATAATATTCACACCTACAAGCACCTGTGTAACTAAATTTTTTTTAAAAATATTAATCAGATGTTCTTTAAAGTTCAACTGGATATCAATTTTAATTCCAAGGTATGTATATCTTCCTACAGGTGTTATTACCTATCTGATTGTTTATTTTAATTTTGTCCTTTATACATTTGTCCTTTTGTGCAAACATTAGATATACAGTTTTATTCATGTTTAACCTTATATTTTTGCTTAACAACCAAGAATAGTACATCTCTAGGTCGCCATTTACCATCCTTTCTAATGAATTTTGACGACAATACAGCAGTACAGTATCATCCACAAATGTTACATATTTGGCTTTCAGTTTAGCTAGTGACAAATTTTGTACATATAATAAATACAATACTGGTCCGAGTACAGACCCTCTAGGGACACCAGTTTTTACAGTTTCTGTTACACTCCTTTAGCCATTTGCAACAGTTATCTGTCTTCCATTAAACAAATAACTGGACACAAGATTATATGCAATTCCACCTATTCCCATACTGTGGAGTTTATCAAGCAACATGCCATGGTTAACTGTATCAAACGCTTGTTTCAAGTCAATAAACATTCAAGGAACATATTTCTTCTAGTACAGGTTAGTTGTAATAAAGTCTATAACCTCTGGAGCTGCCATCTGTGCTCTGCTATCTTTTTCAGCAATTTTTCCAATATTTTAGAATAAATCATTATTGGAATGGGTCCCAGAATCATGGTAATCCCCTTTCTGTATCTGTGTTACTATTGTCTGTTTTAGCACCTCTGGATCTGCGCCACTCTGTAATACATTATTTACTAATTTGGATATAACTGATAAAGTGAATTGCAAAGTACTTTTTACATCATGTGTTGTAATATTATCAATTCCAGGAGCTTTATTATTTGCTAGATCACAATCGACATTATTTCATGTTTAGTACATGGTTTTAGATAAATTGTTTTTTCTTCGTTCTGTTCAATGAAATTGTTACCTTTATTTATTTATTTATTTATTTATTTACGGGCCAGGAGCCCATTTTAGATAAGTACAAAAGGAAAAAATATATACACTAAAAGCAGTTAATAAAGCATACAAAATGGTTACAAGTTAGACAAAATGAAAAAAAAAATAGGCAATATAGGCAAAATATAGGCAATAAATATTAAGTACCGATTAACTAAACCTACAAAGTGACAGCTGTTTTACGAAAACTGATTTTCTTGTGAAAAAGTCAATTTCATCAGACAATTTGTTGGCCAACACTGAGCAATTAAATAAGAGTTGTGACTGTAGTTGGTACGATGAAAAGTGACAAGAAACGAACCCTTTGAACGAGTTACTCTTGGTGGAACAAAGAAGTTGATCATAAAAAGTAAGTGAGGACAAGATACCTCGAAGTTAATTATATTATAAAAAAGTTTTAAATCTTTTTGTTTACGTCGAACATCAAGAGGCATGATATTAAAATATGTTAGTAAATCATCGATACCACCACAGTCATGGTGGCTTTTGAAAGCAAGAAACTTTAAAAATTTGCACTGTACTTGTTCAAGACTGACTGAATGACATGCAGAGTAGGGAGCCCATACAGAAGAGGCATATTCAAGATGAGGACGTACAAGAGAAAAATAAAGAATTTTAACAGATCTGATGTTGGTGAAATCAGAGGTACATCTTTTAACAAAGCCAAGCAACTTCAGAGACTTAGAAATCACATTAGAAACATGAGGAATAAATGAAAAAGATGAATCAAATGTAACACCCAAATCTCTAACTAATTCAACAGACTTCAATGGTACACCGTTGATGTAATAGGTATGTTCAAGTCTGTTCCTTCCTCTATAAAAAGAAATTGATTGGCATTTAGATGGATTGAGTTCCATCCCATTGTTAAGACACCAGCTTATTAAGTTGTCAATGTCGTACTGAATCTTAAAAAAGTCTGAGGGACTTGTAATCCCGGAAAATAATTTTAGATCGTCAGCAAAAAACAAAAATCTACAATGAGAAAAACACTCATGAATATCATTGATGAAGATATTAAATAGCAAGGGCCCCAAGTGAGAACTTTGTGGCACACCAGACAAAACCTTTATCCCATTGGACATAAAATTCCCTATCCGCACCACCTGATATCTGTCAGAAAGGTAACTACCTATCCAGCTGAGAAGAGGGTCGCCAACACCAAACATATGTAGCTTATGGATTAAGAGGTTATGGTTCACTCTGTCAAAGGCCTTGGAAAAGTCGGTATAAACAGAGTCAACCTGAATACCCGCCGCCAAGGACTCTGACAAGTAGGCACTGTACACCAACAGGTTTAGGTCAGCAGAACGACCTGATAAAAATCCATATTGCTGGTCAATGATTGAACCTCTAAGGAGAGAAGTAAGAGTCTCACACAGAAGATCCTCAAAAATTTTAGGAATAACGCTAAGAATACTTATCGGTCGGTAGTTCTCAACAAGACCTCTGTCACCAGATTTAAAATTGGAAGAATGAAACTAAGTTTCCAGCATGTAGGGAAAACACCCATTTCCAGAGATAAATTAAAGATGAACCATAAAGGTCTAGACAAATTAAAACTACAGCACCTAAGAAGAGATGGGGAAATACCGTCTGGCCCAGGACTTTTACTGACATCTAGGTCTGCAAGTTTAGTATAAATGTCTGATATTTTAATGTGGTGCACTGACAGATTCAGCTCAGCATAAGAAAATTTATGGGTAGGGAGAGAACACTTATCGCTGCTGTAAACCGACGAAAAATACTCAGCGAACATGTCAACAATGTCTAATCCCGATGAACTTATTTGATCATTATATTTTAAAGTACTTGGAAAATCAGCATTCTTATACTTGGAGTTAACAAATTTCCAGAAAGGTTTGGTATTATTACATAGTGATGACTCAGTTTCGGAAACATAGTTAATGTAAGCTTCACGAGATTTTATCTTACATAGAGATCTTAATTTAGAAAACTTAACATACTCATCAGCAGACTTGGATACCTTATATTTGAGATGTGCTTGCTTTTTAAGATATATTAAGTTTTTGAGTTCAGGTGTAAACCACCGTGGAAACTTTTTAGAAGAAAACTTCTTTAAAGGGACATATAAATCAATAGCAATGTACAAAATATCATAAAGAATTTTCACCATCAATTCAAGGGATTTATTTTCGAACAAAGTGTCCCAACTAACTAAGTCTAAAAATCCCGAAATTGAGACGAAGTCAGCAGACTTGAAATCTCTGTAATAACCATCTGGAACAAATCCAACATTGTTGGTGCACCAGTCGTGTAGCAACTGAAACGGTGGATGGTGCGAATCTTCAGGAATTAGAACTATATCTGGAGACTGAGGAACAATATCACTGCTAGAGTATAAAACAAGATCCAACAGTGAACCGTTGATGGAGAGGAGACTATTCAGCTGGAACAAATTGAGGTACGAACACATATTTGAAACCACCTCAGCTGCCAGAATTTCACTTGGTGGGGAGCCTGGCTGAACTGAAACACTGGAGCCAAGGCTATCTTGAGACCATATGCGATGGGGAAGATTGAAATCCCCACAGACCAAAACTTTTGCACTATGATGAGTGATAGATAATCTCTCGAGTTCTTCAGAAAAGCCAATGTATGCTTCAGGCGAGGATCTGGGTGGTATATACGTTGCAGCAACTATCATTTGGTTGTTTTCTGATCCAATTAACACAAAAACATGCTCAAACTCATCTGATACCATTAACCTTTGGCTTACAAGCTCCTCTCTGACAGCAATCAAGGCACCGTCTCCTCGAGAACAATCACTGGTACTACTAGATCTGTCTTTACAATAAATAATAAAGCCATGAAGGCCCAGTTCAGCATCATATATGTCGCTGTTCAACCAAGTCTCAGAATTCTTTCTTTCTTAACTTCTAGACCTTATACCCCACATTTATAAAATTCCATCAATTTCTAAATAATCAAGTTTTTTGTTGTTATTGTTTGTAAATTTATTTGTTATAGCTTAGTTTATAAATTTCCATATTTTTCATTAACAATTGCAAATTGTAGTTTGTTTTGAACAGATGTCTTTTTCAAGTTTCTCCTTAAATTATTGCAGGTATTTTTTAAAGCCTTTTGCTATGTTTGTATTATTTGGATTCTTTTTTAGTCTGACATAACTTATCCAGTTACTATTTTTTGTAGTTATAACTTTTTTCGCAGTGGTTAAATCTTTTTGTTTCTGCATAATCTCTATTAGGTAGGAAAAGTCAAAAATGTTAGTCTGAGATATTGCTTGCTTTACACCTTCCCTAAAATTTTCAACATTTAAATATAGATGGGATAGTTCGGCTAGATTTTCTGGAGCAAGGTCGAACTGCCACAGGGGCATAATATAGTGAGTTCCTAAGTAAAATAATCGAGCAAATTATCAGACAACACTGCGGAAAAGTGATCAATAGGTTGACCACCCACCTTATTCTCCAAATTTAGTATCATCAGATTATTAGTTATTTTCAAAGCTCAAAAAAACATTTGAAAAAGTATTTTAATTTGTTACCAGAGAACATTTAGAAAAAAACATATTAATAAATTTCAATAATCGTGAAGGAATCCTTCGAAGAAACTGTTTCAGTCTAAATATCCATGCTTTTTAATTTTAGACTAGATGTCTATTGTTGTTATTGTTACCGTAAATATTTTTGTATTGTATGAACACAAATAAACCTTTTACTATTATTATTATATTACTATTATTATCGACTTAGCCGGAAGGGTCATGGGACGAACTAAAAGAATAGGTGCAAGGTAATTCGTGCCTGTTGTAAGAGGCAACTAATTGGAGTCAAACACTAGCGGGGGTCTGGTCCAGACGAGCTTGGAGGGAGGCGGATATCTCTGGGGAGTGATATTCACCCGGATTTTGAGGCTACTGTGGGCTTCGAAATGGACAATCGGCCTCGCTTGGTTGTTACTCGGAAGCGGGGTTCCAAATGATACTGCCTTGGGTTAAGCGCAGTGGGGTGTTGGGTGTGCAAAGGAATCTGGAGAGGGTTGAGATCTCTGGGAAGTGGTATACAGCCAGATTTTGAGGCGCTCATTGTGTGCTTCGAAACAGACAAACGACCTCGCTTGTGTGATGCTCGGGAGCGGGACTCAGTGGGATGTCGCCTTGAGTCTAGCAGTGGTTGGTGTCGTGTCAAGACGAACCCGGATGAAAGCTGAGACCTCTATGAGTGGGTTACAACTAGAGATTGAGGCCCTCTCTATGAGCTTCGACATGGGCAAACAACCTAGCTGGAATGCTGCTCGGGTGCGAAACTTCTTATGAAAGCGCCTCGAGTCAAACAGGCGGTCTCTCTGTGACCTTATGGCCAAATAGTCTGTAGAGACCAGGTAAATTACCTTTGTAAATAGAAGAACAAAAAACAGCAAATAAACTGCCGTTTCCATGGAAACATGGGCGGAGTTTGTTTACTTTATTATTTGATTCCTTCATAACTTCTCATTTTCTCATATCCTCGTAACATCACATAAGAATGAAACACTACTACTGTCATATTGTATTTTCATAACTTAAATTCTCATTGTGCCATTTCTTAGAAAATAGTTGATCTGCGACAAGCGCTAGTTTTTCGCAGCCATATTGACTAAATAATTAGGAAACGTCGTATATTACGTTTCAGTTTGAACTACGTTTTTATTTGGAATCCAATAGAGCTGAAATTTAAGAAACATATCTCTGAATAACTATTCTAGACGAATGATTTTGAGCAAATTCCACCACAAAAAATTGTCAAATCATGGTTTGGTAAAAACATTGGATTTTCTTTGCAAGAGCTGTATTTCCTTAAATATTTCTATTGAGTTCCTTAAACTTTACTCTTTCTACTATATACTTGTTTTTTAAGTCTAAAGCTTTAATTTGGACAGTTCATCAAGCTGCAAATATAGCGCATTTTAAAGATTTTATTGAATCCCCTCTTAAGTTAAAAGAAAACATAATTTTTCCCACTTCTAAATTTTATTAAATGAGTCCAGAGAAATACAATAAATATTGCTGTATTATACAACTGAGCAAACTGTGTATTGCAAAAAGACTAGAATAAATTACAGTTTGTTCAAAACTCCGACAATTAATTTGCAATCATTTGGTTTAAATAATATATATATATATATATATATATATATATATATATATATATATATATATATATATATAACACAGTATTGAACATATTATAGATAATTACGTAAATGGTAACATTTTGTAAAACAAATCTGGACATGCGTACCTAGAAGTTTATAAGTGAATATTGCTTTTTCCATTACAGAATATGTTCAGTTATGATTCAAAAATTGTGGAGAAAACTAACAAGCTTAAAGTTTTTTGGCACATACTTTTTAAAGTTATTGTCCACAATGTTTTTTGTGTTATTTTTTTTAAAATGCCTGTTAAAAAAATATTTGTTTAAAGAAAAAGATAACATATTTGTAATTATTTGCAGTATACCTTATTGGAAACTACATATATTACAAAACCTTTAAATCCTACACTGTTCTTTTCTACTTAACATCAGCCCATTACCAACAAAAAAGCAATTCGTCTCATCACCTCGTTCTGCTGAACTTTTTCTTTTCACTAATAGGATGGTGAATTGAATCATGTGACTAACAGCCATCCACTATTTGCAAATGATGGAAGTGACAGAATTTCAACTTAGTAAAATAAGCTGAAACTTTTCCCATTCCAACCCCAGGGCTTTAGATTTATCAGATCAAAGCTTCGTTTTAAGCCACTGACGTTGCATATTATTGAGCTTTGAACTTTCATAAACTAAGATAAAGACAGTTCTAAATATCAATATTTTCTGTTTAAAAACCGACACAGAGCAGGTATTTGAAAAGGACTCCCAAAATTAGGATGATTTAGTGCATCCTCTTCCATACCAAGTTGGATCAAACAGTAACCAAGATATTATTTTTTATTTATTTTAAGGTCGACTCTGAGCTTCTATATCTTTTTATTTGTTTTGGATTTTATGCATTTATACTATATAAAAGGCAGCCAATCAATAGCTACAATAATTAAACTTACAGCATTACACAGTAGGTTTTATATATTTTGCAATTTACTGTAAAAATATCTCAAAGTCTATAATGTAATTTATTGTTTTGTTTAAGCCACTATTTATTTTTTCAGTTTCATTGAATTCAAATTGTTTAAAATGTTACCATTTATTTTTACAAAAGTATCATATCTTTATTGATGTTAAAATATTTTAATATAAAAAATGTAATAGCTATTATGTTTTATGTATGCTGACAAAGAAAATAAATAGTTCATAATTTACATGTTGCATCTGCAAGTTAACCTACGTAATTCGATACACAAAAATATATCTGTGAAAAATTAGTATAGGTATTTATATATTTAACCTTAGCGATTTTCTAATTTTTTTTTAAATCGCTAAATTCGATGGTCAGATTTTACAAAAAAAATTTCAAATGAGCGTGAATTTGGGCCTCTAGAACCCGAAAACAAGGTCCGTTTGAATTTATATATATATATATATATATATATATATATATATATATATATATATATATATATATATATATATATATATATATATATATATATATATATAT
This sequence comes from Tillus elongatus, assembly GCA_964006375.1. Lineage (NCBI taxonomy): Eukaryota > Metazoa > Arthropoda > Insecta > Coleoptera > Cleridae > Tillus > Tillus elongatus. The sequence continues at coordinate 79,124,148 of OZ023268.1, read as the reverse complement.
ATATATATATATATATATATATATATATATATATATATATATATATATATATATATATATATATATATATATATATATATATATATATATATATATACAGGGGTATACCACGAAATGCGTTGGTTAGACATTTTTCTAGTTATTAACGTATTTCAATTCTGAAAAGTTGCATTTATATATAAGACATAACGCTCTTTCCATGGAAAATAATTTGGAGTGGATATCACTTCCTGTTTAACCGGAAGTAGCGATCAACTTTGTTATTTTAAATGGAACAACCTGTTTGCTTTGCATATTTGGATTGTACATAAAATTCTGTGTACACCAACGTCAACTATCTTAATCTACCTTCAATCGTTTCAAAGTTATTGTGATTTTTTTAAATGTTTATTTATTTGCGTTGAAATATTGAAGCCATTCGTTGTCATTTATTTTTATAATTAAGGAGTAAAATTTGGTTGTCGCTAGTACAGATATTAGGTTTCTAGAATGTACAAGGATAATTCATCTCATTTATACAGTATTTTCAAAATTTCATGGCGAATTTAAAACTCATATTTTTTTTCAAATGGCGCACCCTGTATATTTTTACATATTTGGATAGAAATTTTAATTTTACGTCGACTAGATATCCTATACCTACCTATCTGCGATAGTTTTCCTGTTATTAAAGTTTTATTTTTTAGAAAGAGAAAAGAGTAGGTGGTTATGGCAATAAGAGTGTTGACAGTGTCAGTTATAATGAGTTTGTTATAGTGTAATAAGTGAATAATTAAAAATTAAATTACTAGAACATTTTTTATTATTAGGTTGTTTAAAAACATACAAATAAAACACGATTCCTTCCTATAAGTAACGAGACATTAACAAACAAAGAAAGAACATCATGTATACGATAATAAAAGTCAAAAATTAGATTAGGTAAATACAAATAGAATAATAGGGAACATTGTAAGTGTTCTATATGACATCCTCGCTGTTGAATACATTTGAGTATTCTTAGTTTAGACTCATTTACAGATGCTCTACGAATTTCATCAGGATCTAATGTGTTGAAAGCCGTCCTTACTCGAACTCGATGTAATAAATCTTGCCTACTTTCCACGGGTTTGGAGTAAACCTTGCTCTTTATATCTCCCCACAAGTAGAAGTCTAAGGGGGTGAGATCTGTGATCGTTGAGGCCACCCACAAGGTCCATTTGGACCTATCCAGTTGTTTCCAAACATATGTGTTTTTTACTTCTTAATTATGGAAAATAAATGGAGACTGGCTTCAATATTTCAATGCAAATGAATAAACATTTTAAAAAATCACAATAACTTTGAAAAAATTTGAAGGTAGATAAGGTCATTTGACGTTGGTGTACATATAATTTTACGTACAATCCAAATATGTAAAAATATACAGGGTGTTCCATTTAAAATAACAAAGTTGAGCGCTATATGTATATACAGTGTGGCGTGTAAAGCCGTCGGTCCCGTGTCTATATGATATTGGACACATTAAAGGTCCCTACCATCCTTACAGAAAGGCAGGGGTTCGGCAAAATTTCCAGGATAGTGAGGTGAAACTGCTCCCTGGCGCCTATGATTGGCCATAGTTGCGGAAATAGGCCGACGTTAAAGAAACAAAACACACAAATTATAACGCTGGTATTTTTTGTAATTGATAATATTCATACTAAAAACAAGAGTTTTGTGTTCTTGAATTCGTAGGTAACTTTTGTTAATCCATCAACCAACCTAATATTTGCTCGCTAAAAGCTTAAAACCAATTATTTTTTAACATAGAATGGCAAAATAAAAATTAGACTTAAAAGTAATGCATGCACTTATAGAACAATGTTTTGCACATACTGTGATTTTAAATTATTTTATTTTTATTAAATAATACAAAAAAACTGAACGAACCACCTTGTATAAACCTTATATTTTCTTTTCTTTCAGTTTTTGAAAATTTCTCACTGTTTTCGAAATATTCCAAAGGATCATAAAGTTGAGAAGATTAAGGTTAACTTGCTTGTATTATTTGATAAAAACATTACAATGATATGTACAAAGTAACACTTGAAAATATCAAATATCTAAAATATGTAACAGAATATTGAGCACACATCTTTTTGAAAGAAAAGATATATATATATATATATATATATATATATATATATATATATATATATATATATATATATATATATATATATATATATATATATATATATATATATATATATATATATATATATATATATCAAACTGGACGGATTCATTACTTTTTATTCACACATTTAATAACAACTACATCTGGATACAATATAAATTTATTCAAATCTATCCTAAATATATTATAGTTTTGTGGACGGAAGAAATCGAGCAACAAATGCTAATTTTTATATATACACATTAATAGCGTCAAATTTTCACGCTTCTATAAATTCTATAAGGTAATACTTTATTTCACACAAAGTGCGACACAAAAGGCACAAAACCACTCTTGTGATTCATATTTAAATAGGACAGTTAATATTTCACACAGTTTTGATAATGGGCTCTTGAAAAATATCTACAACAAACACAGTGTCTAATAAAATGGTTTGTATAAGAATCAGTTTACTTTTAAAAAAATTTAAAATACCTTTTAATGTTTTTTGAATATTTGACAATAATTTGATTTTGCCCTTTTCAGCTAGACTAAATACAGATGTAGAGAGTTTTATCTAGCTTCACAAATAATCCTTGTTTTCTTCTATGCCATCGGCTTGTCTTTTACGATGTCATAAAATGCGAAATTAGTTGCAGACAAGAAAACATGCATTTGTGGAGTCAAAGAAGTTTATACATTCTTATTTAGTATGGAATAGTTTCACCAAGTAATAATTTTTGAAATCTACAAGTGATTTATATATAGGTACCCTAAACAAACATAAATTCCAAAATAATATTATGTGGTTGATCTTTGGCTCTACAGAACCCAAAATGTGCGATTGTTAGTAAGGTTACATACAGAGTGTTCATTGTAAAAGTTTGAATCAGGGTTGTCCCGAGCCCTGCTGTGAATTTAAAAAAACAGCTAAAACTTGTCGATTTTGTTTGCAAGGAGGATACTTTTTTGAACCCTAACAGAATTTGTAGCAATCAACCTCTAGCGGGGGTGACTATCATTATTTGAATGGGAAAGGTATAGGCTGAGTGGCATCTTTTGGAAAGCTTGTTTGATTCTCTATTCAAAGCTGTAATTTTAACAGCTACCGATTAGTTGTTTAGATATTTGCGTTGAAAGCTTTAAAATAAAAAATATAAAATAGTGGTATTTGTTTCATCGTGTTTAAGCCATCGGTCCAAAATTCTATTCCCAGTAGAAGCTTCAAATTATTTTTCAGTGCAGACTGTAAATTAACATCAACCAAAGTTGTGGCATTGTGTTTGAGCAAATTGAATGCCTGCACATTCCGCCCTTCGGAGGGGGCGTTAATCAGTCGGTCCCGTGTACCATGCTGTGTTGGGCACGTTAAAGGTCCCTATTTTCCTTACAGAAAGGAAGGGATTCGGCAAAATTTACAGCTTAGTGGGGTGAAACTGCTCCCTGGCGTCGGTGATTGGCCATAGTCGCGAAATAGACCGACTTTAAAGAAAAAAAACATTGCCTAGTTTTTGAAAAATTAGCAAATCTTGGACTGGTCACTGGAAATAGGAGAAAAACTATTTTTAGTCTTGTGTTTTCGTTCATAAAGTGTACTAGTTGGTAGAAAAAAGTAAAAATGATAATTCCTAGGTAGGTTTTTGATAACTTTTTGACATGTGTTCTTTGGCATTAAAATCAAATGTGGATTATTTCAATGACATTTTTTACCAAACCTGTTTTATTGCGAAGTTTTGAAAGCAAATACTAAAAAAAACTAATCGGTAGATTTTAAAATTGCCACTTAAATTTTGAAAGCAACATCTAAAAAACGAATCGGTAGATTTTAAAATTGCAGCTTTGAATATAGAATCAAAAGAGCTTTTAAAAAAGGCGCTACTCGACCCATCTCTTCTCTCTTCAAAGGACGTGAATTAGTCACCCCTGCTTGGAGTTGAATGCTGCAAATTCTGCTAGGGTTAAAAAAGTGCCCCCCTCGCAAGCGAAACGTGTTTTAGGGTTTTTCTAAATTCTTAGCAGTTCTTTGGAAAACCCTGATGCAACCTTTAATAATGGACACCCTAGTATAGTAACAGGGTTGAAAACTTGACTATGACATTTGAAACCAGTTAAAAGACACAGTAATAAAATAGATACTATAATATAAACATATACTTGATCAAAAATTGACAAGCTATAGTATAGAATGGAAAAGTTTCTTCTTCGTTTTTTAATAGCCCTGACAAAAATTAATTAAAGGTGATAAAACCTTGTGAATTTGTTTTTCAGAAATTCATTAGATGTTAATGTTATGAGAGGTTGAAATTGCATTTCTTAAGGTGGTGCAAACTGTGTAACTTCATTTGTCTACTGGGTGTCCCAGTTGTCCTGTTCCAACAGGATATTTTGACTGGCTTGATGGTTGTAGATTTAAAATTTTGGCTATCGCATATATGATTAGACATCTTAAATACGCAGCAAGTGCGTTATGGTAGTGAATTTCTATTAAATGCCTCAAATTTGAATAATTCAATTTTCTATAAACTTAGAAAGTTTAATTTTGGTATGTGGTAAGGTCTTTCCTAGGGCAATATATCCACCAAATTTCATTAAAATAAGTTTGTAATTTTTTTCGAAAGAAAATTTAAAATTTGAATAACTCAATTTTCTATAAACTTAGAAAGTTAAATTTTGGTACGTAGTAAGGTCTCTCCCAAGGCAACATATATAGTATATTTCATTAAAACAGCTTTGTTATTTTTTTTTGAAAGAAAACTCAAAATTTTCCCGGAAAACCCCGTCAGATATTCCTTGCTAACGAACTCATCCAAGCCATTAATAAAGGAAAGGCACTTGCCGAGTTTCATTGAAATCGGGTAATTATATATATATATATATATATATATATATATATATATATATATATATATATATATATATATATATATATATATATATATATATATATATATATATATATATATATATATATATATATATATATATATATATATATATATATATATATATATACATATACAATATATATATATATATATATATATATATATATATATATATATATATATATATATATATATATATACATATACATATAAAAATTGAAACTGACCCCGGATATGGGTTCTAGGGGTCCTAATTCGCGCTCATTTGAAAAAAATTTTGCAAAGTCTCACCATCGATACCTCTCTATTAGTGAATTTTTTTAAATAAAAATTCACTAAAACAACTGAAAAACAAAATGATGAAACTCTCGGTTTAACCGGAAGCGACAACAACTTTTGATTTTTTAATGTTTAAAAATTTGGAATTTATGTCACATTTCCGTTACAATGATTTATCATAAGTCATATTTTAATTTTTGAATGGCTTACAAATAGACTTTTTGGAATAATTTATCAATTATTTTAAATAGTATGGATATCACAGAGAAAATTTAGAATCGTGCCTTATCCTATATTATAAAGAGCAGCCTCAAGTGAAAACTTTAGGTAGCAAGAAAATTTGTTGAAAATGGTGCAGAGTTTTTTGGAACCCAGTCAACTTTCATCAAGATAATTTTTGATACCCTTGTAGGGAATATTTTCATAATAACCAAAAGATGAATTTATTTAACTTTTTAAGCAACGTTTTGTTAATTTAGCAAAATCGAACTAATTTTAATAGGTAAAAATGCAAAATGGTGCTGAATAGAAACATAAAATTATGCTTAAAATAGTATTACTTCCACATCGTCACAACGTGTGGAAGTATGGCATCGGCGACAAACATTTCATTTTTTTTTTCGCTTAAACGTCGTAAAAAGTGTCAAAACATAAAAAACATGATTTGGGAACGAAAATTTTGTTGTTGTCAGCCTGTTGATCTCTATGCCTGTCTGTTTGTAGCCACGATAACTTTAGAACGAATTGAGATATCGTCTTCAAATTTGGTATACAGCGAGCACCTGATAAACGAAGGATGCGGATTGTTTTTGGGTAAAATCGCTTCAGGGGGTAGGGGGTGAATAGGGGGTGATTTTGTGAAAATTTCAGAGAATGAAAAATTCTTCATCCTCTGATGACGCTAACTTGGTTAGTGAAACGATCGTCAACGCTTTGAAATATGTGGTGTGTACTTATGAAATTTAGATTTTTTCGTTAAAACTTGAGTATAATAACGTTTTAGGGTTTGTTTATTAGAAAACTTTCAATTTCATCATACATCTAGTATTCTGTGCTGAAATTAAATTAGAGGTTGAATGTGTGGGGTGGAATATCGGTGACAGAAATTTCTAATTTTTCGTTGCTAAAACGGTGCAAAAAGTCTCAAAACATATAGAAAACTTGATTCTAGAACGACTTGTTTTTTGTCTGTTGGTCGTCTGTTGGTCGTTCAATCGATCTGTCGGCCTGTACGTCTGTCTGTTGGTAGGCGCAATAACTTTCGAATGAATTGAGATCCAATCTTCAAATTTGGTATCCAGTTAGAAACCGACAAAGGAACGCTTCGAATTGTTTTTAGGTAAGATCGCTTCAGGAGGTAGGGGATAAATGGGGGGTGATTTGGTGCAAATTGGCATTTTTTCGTTAAAACTCGAGTAATATAACGTTTCAGAAGTATATGGGTGCAGGAATGTTGAATATATTTTTTTATGATCAAGTGATGGACTGTGAATTTATTTCATGAGAATGTCTGTCTGAGGAAAGTAGATTATCACAGCTATGAAGTTATGATTTAATTTGCAGCACTATTTTACTGGGTGTCGTGTGGTGTTGCCAAAGTTTCCTTTTAAGGTTAATTAAATTTTTGAAAGATGCTTTATTGCATCATTATAAATGATATATCTTTAAATGTTTGGTTCATAAGCTTTTCGATAAGTAATAAGTGAAAATTTTATGATCTTCTCACAGGAAAAAACAACGTTTGATTGTATCAGATGTCATGTAGTTTACAATTAATTTGCGAAAACTTACCATTAACTTTTATGAAATTTTTAACCTTTAGGCGTCTTTTAACTGGTATAGCCTTTCAGGCCGTAATACATGTAGAGCCGAAGTTAAGTATATGTAGGTTTATTCTAACATAATAAGATTAAAATAAAAAACTCAGTGAATCGCATAACACGAATTAATATTTTTTTTAAATCTGCCGAAAATTAAGGGTACCAATAAATGTTTTGGAAAGTTATTAGTATCGTTACAAAAACTTTTTTATTATCACTTATAGCGATATATAATCAAGGTTTGATAAATTTGAATAACATATTCTCAACAAATAGAACACGTACGTTAAATAGATAAGACAATGTGATCATTTTGATTCTAAAATTATACATACTATGCATATAGGTATATCTAACCATAAAATGCAGACTTTTTAGCCATCCAAATTCATTTTACAAAACAAATCTTGTCACCAGATTTGCTTAATTATGTCTTATTTTTTCAATCTCTTAAGATTTCCCTTCAGTTTATCTATTATGTATAAAAGTGAAAATCTTTCCCAAAAAAGAATAGTCAGTCCCAAATGAGCAATCTCATTTTAAAACCTATTTAATTCCTCCTTACAAGGAATTACTACCTAAAGACACAAACTTTCGAGGCACATACTTTAAACATTTTTTACAAAGAGTCCAGTAAAGAATCCAAGAGTTCTAACTGGCATTCATCCCAGCCATTTGTGGCCAACAACAAACCTGTCAATTCGTCTTCTGGTAGCATTTGATTGACTTGTTCCGTTACAACACTCTGATTGGGCATCGAAGCTGGCACAAATACCTTACGTTCGGCTATCTTTTCACTGCTTTGATCATCCTCTTCGCTACGCTCTTTTTCACAAGTCTTCGATGATTTTGGTTCTTTTTTTGGTATCTTATATTGATCATAATTTTCAATGTCAGTTTCACCACAAATGGAAATATTTGAGAGTATGTTGTGTTTTCTTTCCCCAGGTGTATGATTCGGTCTGTACCTCTTTGGTTTTCGTTGTGGCTTTACAGTTTCACGATGCCTGTTCCTTGGTACACGAACTGTAAGGCTTGATCGTCGTTTTGATCTTCTGGATTCTTCAAGTCGTTCTAGATCTAGTTTCCAAAAACCCCCCTTCCCAGGTTCGTCTTTGGAACGTGCCACTTTGACGAAACATTTATTTAAAGATAAGTTATGCCGTATGGAGTTCTGAAAAAAAAAACATCAATTGGTTAAAAAGGCAGAAATTGGTGATGCAATAATGATTTAAAAATTATTTAGCCTGATAAAAAAAAAGTTAGTTTCTGCTTGGATTTAGATAAAGAATATTGTTTTAGCAAAGAAAATATAATTTTTAAAGTACAACTTTCATTTTACCCTAGTCGTTTGTGACTATGTTATACCGGATAATATTTAAGCATTATATTAATCGATCTTCTCTTCGTCTTCCCAGCCTATCGCTATGTGTTCGCAGGATCTTGGATATAGGTCTTCTATAAGCTCCACAGAACACCTCATTATTGTGTTTTCTAGCAAATACTGGACTCTGGCAGCGCAGGCGAAACAATATAATCGTCAAGAATAGTTGTAAAAGCGAAACTATATAATATAAATAAACAACATTTGTAAAATACTAAGTGTTCTTCTGTATTTATACATTTCCTATGAAATAATTCTAATAGTACCCATTACAGACCTGTGAATATTATTAGATGATTATTATCAAATATGTCAAAGCAGCGCAATTTTATTATTGAAAAATAAACACAATTCTACTACATTTAATATTTAGTATGTATGTCTTTGGTTTTTGGTACTGATTCAACACGTCGATTTGAATGCTTTCCACCAGTTTTTGGCAATAGCTCTTAATTTTTTCATTATGATGCCAGATTGTTATCAGGGTGGTTATATATCCACTATATTTCAATAGATTAAGACACCTTTCCCCAGTTAATTTTTTTCCAAAAAAGAACGGACCAACAATGAAGTTACCTGAAATTTTTTTAAATTAACTGTCTAATCTACAAATAAAAATAACAATTTTTTTTTACCTAATAAGCCGCACCAAACATTAATACCAAATCTGTCTTGCAATCATCCTTCTTCCTTCAGATGGGGATTTTCATTTGCCCAATAATGCCTATTATGGCGATTACATACACCACAATTTGTAAATCTGGATTCATCAGTTATATTATTTTCAAATGAAAATTTTCATCGTGCAGACATTGTCCTTGATACCATCTTCAGAATTGAAGTCGCTTAGGGTAATCGTCAACATTTAAGCCTTGTACGATTATAGGTTTGTATGAACGCTAATGAATTTGTTGTAATGCACGCTGTACCGCATTTTTTGGAACGTCAATTTGTTCACCATAAAACCGAACAGATTGCGGAGGGTTTTCGTTTGAAACCTGTAAGATGGCATTGTTTCTTTCTTCGTTTCTAGGCATTGGTAGTTTCTTTGCGTGGAAGCTACCATCGTTCAATAGATTTGTCTTTCTGGGTAGTTGTTTTGATATGAATTTGCAGCTGCCTCAGTATTTCAGTTAGAACGAATATAACATTCCAACATGTCAAAATATTCTTCATTACTGAACATATTATTAAATAATATTTAAAATAAACAGGAAACAAACTATTTAGTACAAAATTTTTAGCAACGTGTTAAATACACCTCAAATTGTTCAGATAATTAAAAATGGCAGTATTCTTAATTGTCGCGATAGTGTTATATCCATAGCAACCTTTCTTCTGTTGTTTTTCAGTTGACTTACGTTTAAAAATTAAACAATTTTCAAAGGTGTCTTTGTAAATCACTAATCTGCTTTTTATTGAGTTCTGTAAGTAAATTTAGTTATTTACTAGGTTTACCTATTTAATTAAATTAAAACAATTTTTAGGATAATGTTCTAATGTAAAATATCATTTGTAATAATGTGCCGATCCATTGGTGTGCTCAAAGTTCCTATTTTTTTTAATCGCGAATCATTACGGAAAATTATGTTAAAAGTAGAAGTCTATTGTTAGACTCCATGGCCTACTGCTTTTTGAACACTCTTTTTTTGTCAGTTGTTTTCTGGTATTTCATAGCCTACTATCCTCAAAACGGGTTTTCTCAAAATTGTCAGTGCAATTACAACATTTCTCAAGCATGTTGTAGATCATTGGAAAGCTCTTTTCACAGGCTATCACATGAGCAAAAAATCCAATATGGCTGCCATAATAAAAACAAACAAGCTACATGTATCAAATGTAGCTCAAAAACAAATGACAATCCAAAGTTGAGAATAACACAAAACGATTACTCTGTAAAAAGTGTCCTGATAATGTGGAAGTCTTAGATATGTCAGATCAACGCCTACTTAGATATTGAAGAAGAAAAATCTACGAATTTTGTTTTTTTCAAAGTAACTCTAACTCACACCGATAAGTCAAAAAATCATGGGCCGATTTCGATTAAATTTCCTGGGTACCTTCCTTTTGCAAATGGCTTGTATAAGTTCGTTATCCAGGAAAGGCGGCCCAGTTTTTCCCGGAAAATTGTTATATTTCCAGAAGTAACAAAGTGAGGGCAGCCAAATTCGTTACGTGAGTTTATGTCACAAAAACTAAGCCACGTACGAAAATTTAGATGTATCGTTTGGAAGAAAAAAATTATTGGCATTTAAAGAAAAAAAATTGGGGACCACTGAAGACCAGATAAACGCACAAAAGCAACATATTTTGTGTGCATAACAAAACCTATTCTACGTTACAGACAAAAACTAAGTTTTTTGGTGCAAAAAGTCAAGAAATGCCAGGAAAATTACTTTGAAAATTTGATAACTTTTGCTCTTAAAACGTCAAAGTAGCGATTTGAAACGTCAAAATTGGCAACATTTAGGCAAACAACTTAAAGCGAATACGAGCTATGTAGAGATAATGTCGCAAGAAGTGTGTTTCACAAGTTCTTAAGTTTCAGCTTCAACCGTCATTGTCCTTCATTTTACTAAAGTGTCTCCAGAAAATTCATTTTAAAAACTCTTCCTTTGATGCTTTGGTAGTAGCTTTAGTTATAGGGTTTATGGTTTAATTGTCCATAATTTTTAGCAAATTTTCGTACAATAAATTCGTACAATAAATACAGGGACAACCTTAAGGAAATTGAAGTGAAATTAATGCATCGAATGCGAGAAACAAATGCTAAAGTCACAGAACATCTTGAAGATATATCCCCAAAACCAAGTCACCAGGGAAAAATATGTTTTTTTGGTTTATTTTCAAGAAATGAGAAAGACGATACCTATCCATATTATGCTGTAAGGACTCAGAAGAAAAGTTTTAGAAGAGCTGTTAAGAACTATAAAAATAAGCATCCCGATTCCGAAGTGGTTCTAAACATGTTGTATTATCCAAATTCTGTAAATCTCTTTAACAGAATAAAGACCGAAGTAAAATACCTTAAGGTGAAGAGAAACGATTTATATATAGCAGAAGTACCGCAGGAGAAGTTTATTCAGGATATTATTGATTTATGTCATAATTTTTAATTGTATTAGTCTATGTATATATGTCATATGGGAAAATAAAAACACGTTAATTTTAACAAAGACTTTTATTTTATTTTAAGTACATTAATACATTTAACGTAAACTTTTTTAACATCATCTGAATTTATCCAAGAATTATGAGATTTATCAAAGCCCAACCATTTTACATAGAGTTTTTTGCCTTTCTTTCTCAAGATGCGTTCAACCAGATAGATGTGTTTCTTTCGTTTTTTGTAGTTCTTCGTCGTAAAACCCTCCACTGATGGGTTTTCCCTGCATGTCTTCAATAAAGTATGTTACTGGATTTGTGAAACGGACACTAACAATATTCAATAACTCTGTGGACCAACGAGGTGTATCCCCTTTTCAAATTGAGCTGTTACTTTACTTATACGTACAACATCCCCACTTTTAATTTATTATGATCAAACACCTTAATATTTGAGTAGACTTGTTCACGATAAACTACTTCATTTTTGTTATTAACATCTTTAAGTTTTACGCCAGTTGTTCGATTAATGGTTGAGTTGTAGGCATCTGTGACATCAGGTAGTGTATTAAACCACTTGTAGGAACCAAACAAGTTAAAGTTTGTATATATCTTCTCTTTTAAGGTACGTAGGACTCTTTCCACTATTGCAGCCTTCTTTACACTATAAGTACTGTAGTGATTAATGTTGTATTTTTCCATTAAGGCGTTAAACGTGGAGTTGTAAAATTCCTTACCAACATCAGACTGAATGTTGGTGGGAGCTGTACTATTAGTTAAAATATTATCCATAGCTTTAGTCACATCTTCAGCATTTTTAGATTTAAGTGAGCGAGACCACACATACTTTGAAAAAGAATTGATAACCACTAAAATGTGCTTGTAACCAGAGTTTTCTCGATGGTAATCTGTAAACTCAGCTAAATCAATCTGACACAAGTCCTCCAAACCTTTGATTATGGTACGTCTGCGTTTAAAATTGATTCTTGCTGGGGTGCACAGCTCATTTATTATTTGTTTTTAGCAGCAGATGGTTCAACTGTTTTGGGTTTCATGGTGAGGTTGGATTTAAAAGTATCCACTTATCATGTAATTTTTTTAGATTTTTGTCTATTTCACCCAGCTTCTTCTTCAACTTGTTATCCTTTGATAGGTCAATATTTTTTAAAACTTGAGCAGTTATGTTCTTGGTTAAATTTTTTAATTTATTTGCAAACTGGTTTTTTAAATCTTCCAACTCTGGCTTGTGCATAGCTTCAAGTACTACGGCAATTATCCGCTGCGTTACCTCATTTTTGTTCTTCTGATTATCGTCTATCCATACATCAACAATTTTTTTATTTACACCATCTGTTGAATCGACTGGATCAGCAACGTTGCATAATCTGTGATTTTGCAAATCAAAATCACCACTTGTAGTTCTTGAGAAATTTCTATTTCAATAATTTTAAACTTAATACGTTTATTAGACTGGGAACGTTCGAACTTATCAATAGACATTTTTATATTGAGCAATAGGCAGGGATTTATGGTATATATGTGGGTTTGCTAGACGATTAGACCGGCTTCCTTCAGTTCTTCAATGATGACTGAATTTCGTTGTTATGAGCATTATTACCAGCAACTTGAGAAGCCACTAAATGTCTAAGTCTATCAACCAGCTCATTTGTATCATCCCAATAGACGTATTCTATTTGTTTATTATTTTGTATCATATAACTGTTAGTACTTTTTCTGTCACTCACATTCCGAACTTTCATTTCAATTTTCTATTTTTATTCAGATGTGTGTCGGAGCTAAAACCGTTGTGAGTTGAGGATGCTGATGATGTTTGCGCTCGTGGATTAATCATTGGTTTTATTATAGTCAGATACTTTTCCGGGGAACAACCTTTGGTTCGTGCATTGGGATCATGTTTCATTTTATGAACACTAGTTGTTTCTAGAATATCTCTATAGTGTTTAAGATCGTCATAAGTATACCCCTTAGGTCTTTTCATAAATATCAATTCTAGTAGACCTTGTGTTTAGGGATATCTTTTTTCATCTACTTGAATTTCATCTTTAGTGAAGTCTATGTATTTGCTACCAAGACTTCATCTCCCAGTATCTTCATCGTAGAGAGCACCATACGTTTGATCAACAGTACCATCCTCGATGGTTCAGTAAAATACTTCTCTACATAATATTGAATTTTTTCAGGATATTGATCCAAAAATTCTTGACGTGCTGGTGTGACTGTGCTAGCTCGTAGACCTTCATCAATCTCTTGAAGTAACGGGATATCCTCATTTGAACTTGTTTCCGCTTCTGAACTTGTTTTCACATCTGAACTTGTTTTCACATCTGGCTTGGCTTCAAAAACTTCATTTTCTTTAAAGAACTCGACTTTAGGTTTCTTTTGTGGTACTGCTTCTTCTTTGATTTGTTTAGCTGGTGGATGCAACTTAAGTGTTGATGTATTTTTAGATATTTCACTTAGTGGTTTATATAAACGTTGCAGGGCTTCATTATTCTCAGCTCTGCCAAGCTTAAGCATTAAATGTTTTTTTCGAATGTTTTCAGCAAATTGTAAAATCTTTTTCCCATATTTTTCCTCTCGTGTTTACCCATCACCTCCATCTTACCAGAGTTGCTTGTTGCCGACAACCAACTAGTTGGTTGGTTGGTTGGTTGGTTGGTTGTGTTGGTTGGTTGGTTGGTTGGGTTGGTTTGGTTGGTTGGGTTGGTTGGTTGGTTGGTTGGTTGGTTGGTTGGTTGGTTGGTTGGTTTGTTGGTTGGTTGGTTGGTTGGTTGGTTGGTTGGTCGGTTGGTTGGTTGGTTGGTTGTGTTGTGTTGTGTTGTTGTAACTTGTTGGTTCTTTATCATGCATCACTTAGGATATGTATACTGTTCGATGGTTTAGATAATACTGACTTAGACAACCATACTCATATTAGTATATAGCTATCAAACCCTTTTCTATATCTCCCTTTGTGTACATCGTTTTCTTTTACCATCATCATCACGCCATACTTATTGTCTTTCCAGAACTGACAACATATATTCTTTAATTGTTTAAAGTCCATGTCAGTTGTCACATGATCGTCGTAGATGTGTTTCAAATTGGTTTCATCTTGTCTAAAGAGAATCAAAACATTAGATGTTTGGGTATTCGAGTATATGTTTGACAAAGATATAATTAATCGATGTTCTTGCCTTCCCATACCAAAGTATGCTCTCATTTTATCTTGCTTGTCACAAGCTACATCATCGAATATAAACACAGAGTTGTCCAAGGCATCTGCCGGATCTAATATTTTATCATTTTCACTATATGTATAATAACCAACGCTTTTTGCAGCATCCAGCACTTTTTGTAACGTCTTGGTCGATTGGTACAAAGACTTTATATACACATACACTTCAAACCGTTCTGTTCAAACAATAAATTTAACATTTGTTTTGCCACACCTACTAGGGCTACATATGATACATCTAACGGTGTTTGGAAAGAGATGACCATGTCTTCGTTGATGTTCTGAAGATGTATCAACAACATCACCTATATTTGTAATAGGTAAGACAGAAGCGTGTTTGATGGTAGGCATCTTGACTTAAACTTAGTTATATTTTTCGGTAAATATAAATATATAGAGAGATGTAAGTGGGGCGTGCAATCAGCATCAATGTTGGTGTCACAGGGTGAAGCTCTTGTAAACAGAGCCATTAGCAAGCTACCTGTTGAGTTACACATACCTGGTTATCAGTTTTGTGGTCCGGGTACTAAACTTAAAGAATCTCTGGCTTGAGTGCTCAAGGTATCAATCCTCTAGATCGTGCTTGTCGACAGCACGACATCGTTTACTCTCAATCAAAAGAGTTAAGTGATAGGCATCGAGCCGACGAAGTGTTGAAAAAACCGAGCTTGGGAGAGAGTCAAGTCGAAGGACGCAAGTGGTGGTGAAAAGTTGGCCGCTTTGAGTGTTACAAACACCATGAAAATTAAAAGAAAGCTTGGTATGGGTCTTGATGTAATCAACTTGAAGCCACAGAAGTAAGTTCCCTTAGAAACATAATAAGTCTGATTGGGGAAGTTGTAAAAGATAGAAACCTTATTCCAACAGATAAAGATGTGTTTGATATCGCTCATGCAACCGTTAAAAAACTTGGTGGACGTAAGAATGTACAGAAACCTCGAGTTATTCCAATACCTAAGAGCGGAGGCTTCCTTCCACTGTTACCGTTGATTTTTGGTGGTCTGTCAGAACTAGGTGCTCTTGGTGGCGGTGCTGCTGGTATTGCTAAAGCAGTTAACGTTTCTAAGACAGCCAAACACAAACTGGAAGAAAAAGAATGTCACAACAAAACAATGGAGACTATCGTCATGGGTAAGAGAGGCAGTGGTTTAAAATTAAAATCAAAATTCAAGAGACTCGACAAAGGTCTGTATCTGTAAAAGCCAAAAACGAATAAGATGTTTACCAGCAAGAGCTCTAACAAATGTAGATCTTGTGAAATTTGCTGGTAAAATAAAAATTCCATATTTTAGAGGTGTATAGGTGCGAGACGCTCTACCATCAAATGGTCCACGTAAGAATGAGTCATTCATCATGAATTTACAAACCAACAAGGAGCCTGTCAGTCATTGGGTTGCAGTTAAGAAACGTGGTGACACCGCCGAGTGCTTTGATTCGTATGGAAACTTGAAGCCACCAGTCGAGTTGCAACGTTACCTTAAAGACTGTTCTATATTGTATAATCATGATGTGTATCAAAAATATAATACTTCTAATTGTGGTCAGTTATGTTTAAAATTTTTAAATAAAAGACTGAAACAGTAGCATCTGTGTTTCAGTCATGCCGCAAACCTTCGCGTTAAAAGATGGCAGCTCCCATCTGTTAACAGACTACGATCCACCAATTGAATTGGATCCGGATGCTTTGATAGGCTTTTACACGTACATACCTAACATATATAAAGGTAAAAACAAATTTTATGTAAAAGAAGGAGCTACTTGGAGAACCATCACGATGCCCACTGGTGCATATGAAATAACACATTGGGAAAACTTGCTTCAAAATAAATTTGTTGGTGCTACAGCAACACGTGAACAAAAGTAGCTAGCTTTGATTCTAAAAACCTAATCCTAACACCATTAGATGTGAAATAAAGTGTTACACAAGTATCAATTTTGAAGCTGATGAATGCTGGGATTTTCAAAACAAGTTCTTCAAAACAAGTTCTTCAACCAGGTATCTTCTATGAATCTGATTTACCTGTTGAAATAATGGATGTTAAACAGATTTGCATATAAACTAATATTCGTCTGGTTCGTACTATATCGGAAAACCTTCACATACGTTATATGAGTTTGCACCGATGGTTGTTTCTGGCTATGCAATCGACATATAACCTAAGAATCTAATTTATCTAATAGTGAACAAACAAGTGATTTCCAATATAAGCATCGACATCGTCGATCAAAATTCAGTTCTTGTAAACATTCAAAGTGAAGAGGTGCCTGTTCACTTCGAGCTTAAAAGGATTGCTTAGAATGCTAGTCTTTAGGATATAAAAGCAAGTGAATCTACCAAGACAAGTTCAGTACAGGCAACCACTTCAAAGCGTACACTTCGTTCCGATAATATTGAATGCCTTAAAAGTGTTGGTTATCATGTCATCAAAACTAAAAATATTCAGAGACCCGGAGTTTGACGTTTCCATCGATCGAAAAGAACTTCGGTCTTACTATTGGTAACAGTGATGAAGTCGAAATAAACATCAACCAGCAAGATGCTTTCGTATGTCTGGCAGAGTCAGCTCTAATAATCGAAGGTGCTCTGGGACCTCTAGCAGTACAAAATGCTGAGAGTGAGTGTCGAATAATGGGGGAGCAGCTCTGTTTGAATCAATGACCTATGAATTAAATAATAAGGAAGTGGAACGAGTACGAGATCCATACGCCATAACAAACATCAAAAGCCTGCTTTCGGTTAGTAAGAATGAAACCAAATCTCTTAGCAATGCTGTGCTGAATGTATCGTCAGATCACATCACATTTAACGACAAGTTTCGCATGCTCATTGCTATTTGGTTCCTCTTCAGTTTCTTCCATCACTTTAAAGGTGTTCTTTGTGGTAAACTTTCCGATTTACAAAAGCTCGAAATGATGTCAATGGCTATTACAATACTGGTACAGCAAAATCGAAAATTACTGTAACCGATATGTTTTCAAAAACAAAACATATTTCCAAACGATAAAATGAAGTTGGAACTGATGGACAAAATTGCAAAAGAGACATCTATCTTTCTCGAATATCGTAAATGGGACATATATGAGCTACAATCACTCAGAGATTTTAATAAAGATGTAAACTGCAATCAACTTAGAAAGACCTAGATATGTGATTATGGCATTTCAAACAGATCGAAAGGATAACGTAAGCAAGAAAGGCGATTTTTTTTCGATAACATTTGTATGGTAGATCTACGAGTGTTCCTAAATTCAGAATGCTACCCTTATTAATTTATGAATATGGATTTCGAGAAATCTAAATATGATGAAGCCTGCCAGATATATACAGATTTTCAAAAAAGTTTTTGTTATAAAAACATGTCAGAGCCTCTCTTAAATTATGATGAGTTTAAAGACCGAGCTCTATTTGTAATTGACTGTCAGCACCAGAATGAGTCAATCAAGCTTGCAACGGTGGACATCAAAGTGGAGTTTATGAATAAAGACAATTTTTCAAATAGAACTAGAGCTTACTGTTTAGTTATTCATGATTGTGCATTTGCATATAAACCTCTAACTGGTATTGTAAGAGATATTGTGTAATAATTTAATATGTAACTTTTGTGATTTCTTCCTAATAAATTGATTGTATTCAAATCAGTTGTTTTATTTTACACTATTTTCATCAACCTAAGGAGCGCTGACAGGAAATAAGAGTGGAAATGAGGTAAACGCTTGCACTAGCAGGAAATAAGAATTGATATGACCAGTCTAGCGAGTTCATATGCAAGTCTCGACAGAAATTCAGATGTTCCTGCCTCTGCGTGCAGCCAGCCCCTTTCTGCTATCATCTTGTTGCCATCATCTTGCTTGACAATATTCCGAGTTCCCCTCAAGTGGAACAAAAAAATCCAAATGGTAGACTCTCTTATTTTGATAAGTTAGTCTAAGTGTCTTTTAGAAATTCAAATTTCCCAGATTTTTCACTTCCGGTCGGCCATCTTGGCTGCCATCTTGAATTACGTTATCTCTTTATAAATACCTTGTCACACCCTATCGATCCATCATCTTGGTTTTATCGCTTTTGCTACAATTTTACAAGATTTTTCACTTCCTGCCAGCCATCTTTGCCGCCATCTTGGTTACGTCATCTCAGGTTAGAGCTTTTTTCTCTCTCTCTCTACCCACCTCGCCATCTTGTTTCGTCACCCTGACGTCACACGCAGGCGCGGCGGAGCCTGGCGGTGGTTGCAGAATTCCCCATCTATACCTACCTAAGCTATTTATAAGCCAGAAAACGAAACTATATTCTAAACAGAGCAACACAGTTGTCTTTTTTTTTCAAAGAAGGTCCTAGCTGTTACAGCTGAAGGAAAGATAGTGGGTTCAATGTTTTGGGATGCAAACGGTATTTTCTGATTAGTTTTCTTCTAAGAAGCCAAATAATCACAGGAAAATAGAACAATACGCGATTTTTTGGGTAAATTGAATTAAAATCTTAATGAAGAAAATTCTGGTTTTTTATATATATATATATATATATATATATATATATATATATAAATATATATATATAAAATAATATATTATATATATATATATATATATATATATATATATATATATATATATATATATATATATATATATATATATATATATATATATATATATATATATATATATATATATATATATATATATATATATATATATATATATATATATTAAATTGTATGCTTCTGCATTATTTCAAGGCACGTGTAGTAGTCATCTTTGGTTGAAATGTATTTGACAGGGGATTGTTTTCAAACCTAACGTAATTTCGCACCGAAAATTTGTGTTTTACATGGTCTATAGGCATTTAAAAAATATATCGACTGCAGTAAACAGTCAAGTTTTCTCTAAAATCTGAACAATAATTATTAGATACGTAAAATTCATATTCTTACCTGCCAACTGGGATGCGCTTTCCGATAATACAAGAAATTTTCTCTAATCCAATGATATATCGCAGAAAGCGTCATCTTGTTTCCGTTTTTTCCCATCGCCATACAAATTAAAGTAGCGTAAGAGAATGGTGGCTTTTTGTCGCCATTCTTCTTATAAAAGTTGATATTTATTGTCACGTCTTCCTGACCAGAGCTGGACTTTTTCTTAGTAGGTTTAGGTGATACTGGGGGCGTCGGTAAATTTGGTACGGACATGATATTGGTTATATTATGTAACCAGTTTAAACTCGTTAAGTCAGTCTCCGATATTTCTTCATTCTCACTTTGCGGACTAAGAATGGACGTTTGGACGGTTGTTTGTGAGCAACTTTCATCACTAATCGAATGTAACTCAAAATTATGCTCGTCTAGTTCGGATTCTGCCTGAGAAACTTCAAACGTTTCGTCTGTTGTATTTTTTAATCCATCCTCATACGTAGCTGTATCGTAGACGACTTGATTTTCATATATCTTTTCACCGTTTACGTCAATGTAGCTATTTTCAATCGATTGATTGTTTATATGAAGTTGTATGACGTCATTATTTACAATATATTGTGTGTCAATGATTCCAGAGTCGTTCTGAAACTGGATCTTCACAATTTGATCTTCGGGTATACTAATTACATTATCTGAATTTATCTCTATACAATTTTGCACACCTGCAGGTAGAAATTCTGCTGTGTGAGTACTTAGAACTGTTGCATTTTGTAATATTTCTAAATTGTTTTCTGTTAATTCTTCGTTTACACAAGTTTTGGAAATGTCGTTACTTTCAATAGGATCAAATACTTCAGTTATCTTTTTTGAGCACACATCCGTTTCCATCTTTTCCTCTTCAGGAAATATCTGAGCAAATTCGATATTTTTCATTATAAAATTATTCAAGGCATCCATACTAATAAATAAAACATTTTTTGAGCAAAATGAGCAACTCGTTATTTTTCCTGGACGGTCAAAATGAGCATTTTTGTTATACTTTTATCTGAGTCGTTTCATCCTTCTCCATTTCAGTATATCTGAAACAAAGAGTAATTAGATAAAAACAAAGAGAGAGACGAATTCAACCGATAACAAAATAGATTTATTAACCTTGAAGATTATTAATGATTTGACTTTGACATGGTGGTGCATTGAGACACAAGGTTTACTAGTGACGATATTAATAGAATCGAAAATTTGTGTTTTATTCTTTTACATTTACTATTAAATGCATCGTTCCATTATGTGACGTTCAGAATGTTCTGAACTGATCTGATCTGACCTGATATTTTTGCATAAAATAAGCAACACTAATTGGGCTAATTGCTACGAGCCGCTCTTTTTGTTACCTATATCGCTAACTAAAAATTCTCATTTAATCTTTCTACGTTTTATTACCTGATTTCGTTTTTCTTCTAAAAATTTGCCACCATAATGTATGACTGAATGTAGTTCTACAGCGGTTTGAGCAACAGTTCGATGTTATTGTGCTGACAGAGCCCTTTGTTGTGTATGACTTAAGTGTTTATCCCATGGACGGTTATGATGCCATCTATAGTGAAAGTATCCTGAACAGAAATGGTGTAGTGAGAATTTACGTAAAAAAGGCATATCATATAAATATTTGATTGAAAAATTGGGGGATATGAAGAGTTAAGATGAATATGGTACGTGAACAGGGGCGGCTCGTCAATAAGTGCGTGCGTACTGCCGCCTGCCGTGGAAAAAACAATATTTTTGCTATGCTATATTTTGATAAATTTTTATTTACTTTTTTACCTCCTGCATTCAACAAACAAAATTAGTATATCGAGGATCGCAGAGAGTCTGCAGCCATTAATACAGAATACAGAATCAGAATAATTATAGTGTTAATCGTTGCAGACGTTATATACATCCATATCCATATAAAGCATTCGGGCGGGGGTGTGTATTTTTCGGCGCTCTCACGAAATGCGATACTTCAGTGCGAAATGATCGCCGAATCCTGATGATCTTCGTCGAAAACGACCGAATAAGCAATATGTTGTGCGCTATAAAATTACACACTTGCAGTTTGTAGTGGACTTTGTGTGTACCTACTACTTAGTAATTTTCGTCTTCGCGTCGGATTGATTTTTAATTATATCATTTCGTTGTTGTTTACATGTTCTAACAAGACAATTATTATTACTATGATGGTTACTACTTCGGGTTGCTTAATAAGTGAACAAAATAATTGTCATACTGTGATTAATTCAGTGGATATTTTAAATTTAAAGGTTAACTTTTTAAGGGACTTTTTAATTACTATAACGTATAACTAACTAGAGGAAAACTTGGTAAGTAGTTAATAATTATTAAGTTTAGTAAGTAGGTTGCTTTATAATACATTTTCGGGGAAAAAATAGGCGAGCTCTTCATTTTTAGTGAATTTTTATTTTTAAAAAATCACTAATAAAGAGGTATCGATGGAGAGACTTTGCAAAAATTTTTTCAAACGAGCACGAACTATAACCCCTAGAACCCGTATCCGGGGTTAGTTTCAATTTATATATATATA
The DNA here is from genome assembly GCA_964006375.1 of Tillus elongatus. Taxonomy (NCBI): domain Eukaryota; kingdom Metazoa; phylum Arthropoda; class Insecta; order Coleoptera; family Cleridae; genus Tillus; species Tillus elongatus. Next base: position 79,101,803 of record OZ023268.1, on the reverse strand, counting down.
TATATATATATATATATATATATATATATATATATATATATATATATATATATATATATATATATATATATATATGTGTGTGTGTGTGTGTGTGTGTGTGTGTGTGTGTGTGTGTGTGTGTATGTATTCTACCGATAACTCAAAAAATAACCAACTGATTTCGATGAAACTCGGCAAGTGCCTTTCTTTTATTAATGGCTTCGATGAGTTCGTTAGTCAGGAAAATCGGATAACGTTTTCTGGGAAAATTTTGAGTTCTGTTTAAAAAAAATATTTTTCTCCGAAAATTACAAAGGTATTTTAATAACATTTGGTGGATATGTTGCCTTGAAAAAGACCTTACTACACACTAAAATTCAACTTTATACATTTTTAGAAAATTGAGTAATTCAAATTTTGAGTTTTCTTTTGAAAAAAAAAATTTCTCAGAAAATTACATTACGTTATTTTGATGAAATTTGGTGAATATGTTACCTTGGATAAGACCCTACTGTACACCAAAATTAAACTTTCTAAGTTCGTAGAAACTTGAGTTATTCAAATTTGAAGCATTTAATAAAAAATTACTACCATAACGCACTTGCTGCGTCCCGAACTTTTTTTCTTGCGCACCCCCAATGCATTAAGACACGAGCTGCTACTGTACGTGAAAGGAAAAAGCTCACCATACATTATTTGTACAGGTTGGATGATATCACTGTTGATACCTTTGTTGCGTACTTGGGTGGCTATCTTCATGAGTCAAAAGGCAACAGTGATTACGATATACTGATCTGTGGCATGAACATTAACATCCTTGGTGAAGCAGAATGTGCAAATAATTCCTTAAATATCCTTTACGAAGAGGGCTGTGTGTCTTATGTTAATAAATACACAAGAATATATGGTAACAGTAAGTCCTGGATAGATCAAATTTCGTTAGAACTTAGAACTAAAGAAGTCGCGGATATTGTTCCAATTGTTTTGCAGGCCGATATGACTGACCAGTTCCCCGTGTTAGTCCGTATAGGGATGCGTACTTCAGCTGACACTGATAAAACTGAAACACATGTCATTAAAAAAAAACGTATGTGGATTATTCAGAGTTGATAAAATTGTTAGAGAATGAAACGTGGGAAGCTATCTTTGAATTGAATGATGCTGATAAAATTGCAGAGTTATTGATAGAAAAACTTAAACATTTTCTGGACGCTAGAACCTGTTCTTATAAAGTATGTCGCCAGAGAAGCAATGGAAGAAAGAATTGATTACTAACGTTTTGATAAGGTCACTGGAGGCTAAAAATAAGTTTTATAGGAAACATCTCTGATATCTTAGCAACAAATTTCTGGGAAATGAATATAAAACCGACTATATTCGTTATTGAAAAAGGCAAAGGCATATCATTACTCAAACAAATTGTCTAGGCCAGAACTAATCCCAAGCAAATATATGAATGTTTGAGAACAATATGCAATAAAGGAAAAAGAAACCAGACCGAGGTGTATTCGGTAAAGAGAGCTGATGGGAAGACGGTAACGAATCAGAAGGAAATAGCGGTTGTTTTTAACGAGCATTATTGTACATTTGGTACAAAACTAGCCAATAAAATTAAAAAAGATTGTATTAAAAAGAAGGCTTTTAATGTACGGCATCTGACGAAATCGATGTATTTTGATCCAGTGACGAAGACTGAAGTTGGCAACATTATCGAAGAACTGAAATCTGGGAGGGCTCCGGGATCAGATAGTCTGAAATCAGAGACCCTGAAAACGATAAAGTCCTGTGAAATGAGGTCGATTGTCCACTTGGTAAACACAATAATGGTGACATCAGTATGGCCACTAATTTTGAAGTATGATATCGTGAGGTCTATACATAAGACCACAAATAAGGAAGACGTAATATTATCGTCCAATAACACTGATTGGCAATATCTCCAAGATTGTCGAAAAAGCAGTAAACAAAACGTTGCTGACATTTCTGGACAAGAATGGAGCACTTTCTAAAAATCAGTATGGTTTTCGTGTGTGAAAGTCCGCAATTACAGCTGTCACGGTAGATATTTATAACGCCATCGCTAAAAGTAAGCCTGCTATTTGTGTATTAGTGAATTTTCTTTAAAAAAATTCACTAATGAGGAGATCCCGACTTTTGAATTTTGAAAAAATTTCTTCAAATGACCGCGAACTAGGCCCCCTAGAACACATATCCGGGGTCCGTTTCAATTTTTATATGTTTATATATATATATATATATATATATATATATATATATATATATATATATATATATATATATATATATATATATATATATATATATATATATATATATATATATATATATATATATATATATATATATATATATATATATATATATATATATATATATATATATATATATATATATATATATATATATATATATATATATATATATATATATATATATATATATATATATATATATATATATATATATATATATATATATGTATCACACCGAAAACTCAAAAAATAATAGGCCGATTTTGACTAAATTTGGTGGAAAAATTCCTTTTGCAAATGGCTTGGATAAGTTCGTTAGCCAGGAAAATCTGCCCAGGTTTTCCCGGAAAATTTTGTGTTTTCTTTCAAAAAAAAATTATATCTCCGGAATTAACAAAGTAAGGGCAACCAAATTTGGTACGCTAGTTAATATCCTTATAGGTAAGCCACCTACCAAAATTTAGCTATGTAGGTCAAAAGACAAAAAAGTTATAGGCATTTAAAGAAAAATAAATTGGGGTTTTCCTCAAAACGTCAAAGTTGCGATTTAAAACGTCAAAATCGCCAACATTTAGGCAAAGAACTTGAATCTAATACGGGATATGGAAATCAAATGTCTCAAGAAGGATCTTTTACAAACTCTGAAGTCTTAGTTTCAACCGTCATTGTCCTTCATTTTACTAAAATGTTTCCAGAAAATTCATTTCAAATAGACCCTTTCTCTGATGCTTGGCAGTAGCCTTAGCTTTAGAGTTTATCGTTTAATGGTATATAATTTTTGTCGAATTTTCGTAAAAAATCAATAAAGCTCAATATATCCGTTATTATACAAGATATGAAGAAAATTTGTATATATTAATTATAGGATGTCTTGGGCTACATCCTAAAAAATATTTCTACAATCACAGGATGGCCCATAAGTCGTTGGTGATACAAATTTTCTTTTTTTTTTAATCAAACACGCCTTATGTTATTGCATTTTTGAATTTTTCAGCAATGCATGTTTGTAAGAAAAGAAAATCGGGACGCAGCAAGTGCGTTATGGTAACGAATTTTCATTAAATGTTTCAAATTTGAATAGCTCAATTTGCTATTAACCTATAAGGTTGACCAAGAAACGAGTTTTTCCGGGAACACTTTAAGTTTACTTTTGGAAATTTTTGTACATTTTCACACCATTAAGTTATTTTTATGAAACATGGCACATTGTTTTTACTATATAGGTTACACTGGTAACCAAAATTGATGCCTGCTTTCTTAAAAAGGAAACACACTTATTTGCAATTAAAAACATTTTTATGAAAATTCACTACCATAACGCACTTGCTGCGTCCAGAGTTTTTATATATTCAGCAAAAGCGTTCGATACGGTCAGTCACAGTGTTTTATTGAAAGAAAGGGCATCAGAGGATCGGTATTTAAATTGTTAGAGCTACCTGATCGATACGCAGCAGAGAGTGAAGATAGGTTGCAACCTGAGCGAGCCTCATATAAATAATTGAGAGGTAACGCAGGGGATCATATTGGGACCTGTTCTGTTTAATTTATACATAAACGAACTGTTGGAGAGGGACTGTGGCGGAAAATTAATTGGATATGCAGATGATACTTGTATATTTAATGACGCTTCCTCTTGGAGCGAGTCAAGAGATAATGGAAATAAACAGATGGTTTGGTGATAACCTTTTGACGCAAAATATGACGAAAACTAAGTATGTCGCGTTTGCTTTCTATCGGAGCACTCTGCCAGAATTTTCATGTTTGCAGATGCCTGGAAATTTTGTTCTGGAATCTACTCTATCAATAAAATACTTGGGTGTTATTTTGGACCGACACTTGCGGTGTGACTTACACATAGACTATACCGCAAGGAAGATCACAAGCTTTATATCTATATTCAAATATCTGAGACCATTTTTAAGCCTCCCGCAAATGAAAACTTTATATTATACCTTGGTTCAGTCACATTTAAGCTGACATTATCAAGTGGGGAGGATTAACAAAGAAAGCGCTCAGGTCACTTGAGGTTGTCCAGAAATGGATTTTGAAAAAAATCTTCAATAAGAATATCGCTTATACGAATGATGCACTATTCAGGGAGTCTGAGGTTTTAGATATAAGAACTGTATTGTCTAGGGGTATTAAAATACATATACATATAGGCATCATAATTACATTATTGTATATCCATCACATGAACACAATACTCGTTACAGAAATGCAGTTTGCAGGAAGGCAGTTGGTCAGAAAAACTTTTTTACGTTGGTCAGAGTCTTTATGATATATTGGCGGCGGTAATAAATAATATGTATCTAATACTTGACTGGTTGTGCCACGGCGCTTTTGTCTTTACTCAAGTGGTGGCTGATTTAGTTTCTGTAGTGTTGCAGTATTGTTTTACGATTCCTTATGTTGAGTTGCATGCGTGTAAGTGGGTGTTGTTTGAGTGGTGGGTACGATGTGTAAGCTTAAAGATTGACAGTTTTGTTTATTCATGTTACTGTTGTCGTGTATTATACTATTGTATTGGCTGATGTTCTAATTGTCAACTAGTTTTGTTTACGCAGGAAGGTCGACTCTGAGATAGTTTACTATTTTGAGTGGCTATATGCTTCACGTGTTTTGTATATTTTTGTATTTGTATGTTTTATGTTTTGTATATGTTCACATACAAGCGCTTCGTGAATGTTACAAACTTCTGAACCATTACGTATGTAGTAATTATGCTAGGAATTATTGATTTTATTTGTTTTTTTTTACTTTAACGTCGGCCTATTTCCGCGAGCATGGCCAATCACCGATGCCAATGAGCAGTTTCGCCTCACTATCCTGGAAATTTGGCCTAACCCCTGCCTTCCTGTAAGGAGGGTTGGGATCTTTAACGTGCCCAATATCGTATGGACACGGGACCGACGGCTTTACGCCCCCTTCAAGGGACGCAACGTGCAGACAGTCAACTTGCTCAAATACAATGCCAGAACTTCGGTTGAAGTTATTTATTACAGTTTGTACTGAAAAAGCGAACAGAAAACCCTGGGAATCGAACTCAGTACCCTTAGGTTCAGAGGCACACGTTCTTACCCCTGGAATACTGAGGCTCCGGAATTATTGTTATTAGCAGTGTTATGCCTTAATTTAGATTTAATTTGTCAAATGGCTTAATGCTTGTTTGGAATGTTGTACACTGTATGATTGGTAACAATAAAGATAATGCACATGCTGCATCAGGGCTTTTAGTTAAATACTGTCTCTTAAAATAACAAAAATCTCTGGACGCAGCAAGTGCGTTATGGTAGCGAATTTTCTTTAAAATATTTTTTATAGCAAATGTCTTTCTTTGATGAAAGCAGGCATCAACTTGGTTGCCTATATAGTAGAAACAATGTATCATATTTCATCGAAATAAATTTATTGTTTGAAAATATATAAACATTTTTCAAAATTCTGGATGCAGCAAATGTGTTATGGAAGTGAATTTCAATAAAAATGTTTTTAATAGCAAATGCGAGCAGGCATCAATCTGATTATCGGTATAGCCTATGTAGTAGAAACAATGTACCTACTATATTTTATCAAAATTACTTATGGTTTGAAAATATACAAAAAATTTCCGAAAAGAAACTTAAATGTTGGTTTCCTAACCAGCAAAGCTTACGTTAATAGCAAATTGACTTATTGATATTTGAAGGATTTAATGAAAATTCGGTAAATTTGCAGATTAGCTCCCGAACGTTTTTCAAAAAATTGTTTCCAGAAATACTACTAGGACCCCACCTGGATGTACAAACCACAAGAAACATTTCTGGTTCACACCCCCCAAGGAAGTTACGGGACTGGGAGTGAATAGGGGTGCTGGGCGGGGTAGGTAGTAAAAAGGAAGTATGAGCAGTAAAAGCGAAGAAAACTGCTTAAAAGCTGTCTATTTGAAGCCCTATCCCCATTAAACCCCGCCTACACGAGGGGGGAAGGAAAATGCCTACAACGAAGTAGACCCCCCCCCCTCGACTTGCGGTAGGGTTGGGGGTGGCTGCTTCGTCGTGGGGATTTTCCTTCCCCTCTCGCGTGCATACAACCACCCTTGTTGCATAAACCACAAGAAAAATTTCTTGTTCATACCCGCCAAGGAAGTTACGGCACCTGAGGGAATAGGGGTGCTGTGCGGGGTAGGCAGGGTTTAAGGGAGATATGGCTTCAAGATGTGAAAGAGACAACTTTCAAGCCAGTTTTATTCGCATTTTCTGCTCATATTTCCTTTTTACTACCTACCCCGCCCAGCACCCCTATTCACTCCTGGTCCGGTAACTTCCTTTGGGGGTGTGAACAAGAAATTTTTCTTGGAGTTTGTGCATTCAGGGGGGGGGGGGGCTAGGTAAGTTTCAAAAAACAGTTTTTTGAAAAGCGTTCGGGAGCTAAACTGCAACTTTACCAAAAATTCGCTACCAAAACGCACTTACTGCGTCCAGATTTTTTTCTTACAAACGCATCATATTTCGATAGAAAATGCAAAAATGCATTAACGAATTTGTGCTACGAAAATTAGCTAAAAAAAGTATACACCCCTACTCACTCCTGGTCCCGTAACTTCCTTGGGGAGTGTGAACAAGAAATTTTCCTTGGGGTTTGTGAATCCAGAGGGGGGGGGGGTGTTCTAGTCAGGTTTCTGAAAACAGTTTTTTGAAAAGTGTTAGGGAGCTAAACTGCAAATTTACCGAAAATTCGCTACCAAAACGCACTTACTGCGTCCAGTTTTTTTTTTCTCAAACGCATCATATTTCGACAAAAAATGCAAAAAAGCATTAACAAATTTGTTCTACGAAATTTAGCTAAAAAAATTATAGACCGTTAAACCATAAACTTCACTAAACCTACAAATAAATATCCAAAAAGGCACCAACTTAACTAAACTGACAGCCAAAGCATCAAAGAAAAGGACTCTTTGAAATGAATATTTTGTAAATATTTAAGTAAAATGAAGGGCAGTGACGGTTGAATATGAAACTTAAGGGTTTGCAGAACACTCTCCTTGCAACATTTTCTTTTCACAATCGGTATTTGTTTCACGTTCTTTGCCTAAATATTGCCAATTTTGACGTTTATAATTGCGAGTTCGACGTTTTGAGGAAAACTCCAAAATTTGTTTTTTAACTGCCCATAACTTCGTTGTCTTTAAAGCAAAGACGTAAATTCACTCTTTATAATATAAACAAGCGTACCAAATTTGGTTGCCCTTACTTTGTTATTTACGGAGATATGATTTTTTTTAGAAAGAAAACACAAAATTTTCCGGAAAACCTGATCCGATTTTCCTGGCTAACGAACTTATCCAAGCCACTTGCAAAAGGAGGGTACTCACCAAATTTGATCAAGATCGGTCCATTATTTTTTGAGTTATATATATATATATATATATATATATATATATATATATATATATATATATATATATATATATATATATATATATATATATATATATCCTCATTAGCGAATTAAAAAAAAATCGCTAATACAACGGTATAAAAAAGGTTTTAAAAAACCCTATCATGGCGGTCACATTTTAATGACAAATAATCTCAACATATAATAATTAAAATATATTAATAACAACACACCAAAATTTGATTCGAGAAAGCTAATATCTCCAACGTTTATTATAACCTAAATAAACTACTATACGAGAGCCTCGGTGGTTCAGTGGTAAGAACTTGTGCATCTGAACCAAAAGGTACCGAGTTCGATACCAGCGTTCTTCTTTCACTTTTTCAGTAGGTACATAGTGTACATTAACATCAACCGACCTTATGGCATTGTATTTGAGCAAGTTAAATATCTGCACGTTCGGAGGGGGCGTAAAGTCGTCGATCCCGTGTCCATGCGATGTTGGGCACGTTAAATATCCCTACCCTACTTACAGAAAGGCAGGACTTCGACAAAATTTCTAGGATAGTGGGGTGAAACTGCTCCCTGGCGTCGGTGATTGGCCATAGTCGCGGAAATGGACCGACGTAAAAGAAAAAAGACATTATACAATTAACTTGCTTGAAGTAATGTTATATTTGTTAGTTCGAAATGCAAAAATAATTTACAGTCTTTTATAAACACCTGTGTACAGTATAACGTTAATTAATTCCAACAAGAAAATGTTCTTGAAGTCATTAGGCGGGTCTCACATATGAAAATAACATAATGAGACAGGTGTCTACGTCACTAAAGCAACCCCGGTTTCTCCCCCACTTAGATTACCAAAGTTCAACACACTTGAAGAGCAAATTTACCTGCCGAAAAATGAGAAGCGCTTGTTGACTGAAGATGTCATTAATAAAGTTAGATACATCGGCAAACAGCACTAAACACAATATCCCCATGGTTCACTGGTTTTTAATCTGCAAAGGGGTTACAGTTGCAAGATGTTGTGAAATCGGTCGATTATTCGACCACTATGACGTCACCAAATGACCAGGACATAGAGGCTATAGCGATCAATAATTTTCCAGGAAAAACGTGGAGGGGAGGCAGCAGAATTCACTTACACTTCTGTAAAAGCGGAAAATCTTTCTAGATCGTGGGTAGCATTAAAAATTAATTGATGGTCTTTCATTTGTTAATGCTTTAAATGTCGCTACTTAAATAGTTTTAATTTCATCCTAAAAGTAAAAAAGTATTGGAGTAAAATGACTAATACTCTATTCAATTTTATCGGTGATTCATAATCGAGTAATAAATTAATTTTGAAGCGTCATATACAAATATAGAACAGTTTTGCTACACATATATCATAGCTATTTAGGTCTAGCACACTCCGAACTTCTAATGGAAAAGATAGGTGTGGAATTTTTTTGTCTCTTCAAACCCGTATTAGCACCTACAGGTGCATTAACGAACAATACAAAACATTTATATGTCCCGCACTAGCATTTATTTGCTTTTAAAATTTTAAGGCATCCAGGGTCCTTATTCGGACCCATCAGCGACGCATCTTTTTTCTTGATGTGCCAAAAATATTTTTGATACTACCTTTCAGCGAAATTTTAAAGAATAAAACTGCAACAAACAAGACTGAGATAGTAAAACTTTCAAACAATTTCTTTAAATGAGCCCGAACTTAACGCACCTTAGTCAAACTTGACAGGAATTTACCTGTAAATACCTTGGAAGAGTTCGGTAGCTAGTCTTATCAGTCTAGCCCCGGAATATATTTTTTAAATGATTGTATTTTCGAAAAATAATAAGGTTGTCTTGCTGAACTTTTACGCAAGTTGCTTTAATAGAGACTATAAAATGCAGCAAAGATTTAAGTTTTATATTAAAGGAAAATTGAGTTATAATCATTTAAAGAAAAATAAAATTCGGTCTTACGAGAGGCCACAGAAGGGCACAAGAAGAAAAGTTTTTCTGCGATCCATTATTTGTTATTCCGTTACTTGGTGAAGCTGTTTTATACTAAATACAGACGTGGAAGCTACCTCTTTGACTTCAAAAAGGTTTGTTTTCTTCTCTGTGACCGGTTTCGCTCTTTGATGTGCATTGAAGCCAGATTTAAGGAACATCTGGTACAGCTGAGATACGGTAGTATAGACAAGTCTTGTGTGGCTCAACATATTTGGGGTAATAATCACCACATAGATAAAGAACACCCGAATTTTATCAAAAATGTTAGGCAACCGGTGAAATTAGACGCCTATGAGAGTATCTATATCTCCAAGGCTATAAACAGCTAAATTTACCTAAATCGTGCTCCGCCACTGATTATTAGCCTGCTGTTCGCAATGTCTCTTTGATAGAAAAGATACTCCGAAACTCGGTAGATACATTTATAACAGGATTTAAAAAGGACGTCTGGCAATTAAATCTAAACATAGAAAATTTTCCTGCGATTCTTCCCTCTCTGTATCGGTCTTTGACTTAACACGTAGTTATTAGTATAATGTGTGGTAGTTAAGTAGCCTAGAATTTATCATCCTCTGATGACGCTAACTTTGTTAGTGAACGGATCGTCGGGTCTTAAAAAGATGTGTTGTGGTGATTTGGGTTCCCCAAGTGTACTTATTAGTGTTCATCACAGGTTCCAATCTTCACTTAGTCGATAGTCGAATTGTTGACTCGTTAAGTGCCTGAATGTAAGTTTATAAATGTGTGTAACCACGGGAATGATGGTAACATATACAGGGTGAGTGATTGAAGTTCAAGTTCTAACATATAAAGGACTTTTACGAAAATACATACAAGACCAGTTGAGTGGAGGAAAATCAATACATTTTGAAGATAAATCAAATATGTCATGGCTTTGTCTTTACATAATTTCTGTATCGTTCAAACAATTTATATCTGTTTAAAAAAAGGCAATGCTCCCAAGATTCATAATTGATCGTGAAACATTTTCGGAACATACTGGGAGCTTCTAAGCACAATATAAACTGATAACCTTATTAGTATGACAAAAATTATTTTAATTGAATTGGGAACAATAAAAAATAAGCTGAAGAAAGGCAAGCAATAACATGATACCTAACATAAATATTTATGCAGTTCCAGGCGCCCAAATTCGCGCTCATTTGAAGAAATTTTCCAAAAGTCTTACAATCGATACCTCTGTATTAGTGAATTTTCTTAATAAAAATTCACTAGAAGTGATATAACATGAAACATATTTCAGATTACTAGTTTAATAATTTATTTATTATTATAAAATCGTCGCGATTCAATGACGGGTTACTTAAAAGTAAATTAATGTATGCGATTCTCAAATATCTTACTTTGTTACAAATTAAATACAGTCAAGAATAATTAATAGTACCTACAATTTGAGTCATACATTGTAAGCGTCCTCGATTTTATAACGAAAATAAATTATGAAACTAGCAATCTAAAATATGTGTGTGTTTTGTTTCTTTAACGTCGGCCTATTTCCGCGACTATGGTCAATCACCGACGCCAGGGCGCAGTTTCACCCCACTATCCTGGAAATTTTGCTGAAACCTGTCTTTCTGTAAGGAGAGTAGGGATCTGTAACGTGCCCAACATCGCATGGACCGACGGCTTTTCACCCCCTCCGAAAGGCGGATTTTTTATACTTGTACTATTGACTAAGAATAAATTTCAACGATTGCATGTTTTAACTATTTGCGCATAGATGTCGCCGCCACCCCTTTATTTTAATAATTGAGTATTGACTAAGAATAAATTTCAACGATTGCATGTTTTAATCATTTGCGCATAGATGTCTTTACTGTTAATAATGTCGCTTTGCTTATTCTTACTGCTATACTATTTTACATACTTATTATCCAACTAAAACCCACTCATGTTCCACCGCATAAGCGTCATGTACCTTCACTTTAGATTTATTGTCCTCTCTTCCGTCTTTATGATTGATTTGCAAACCTTACTCGTCTTTTCTACAGTGACTTGATAGAGACAGTGTGGCCATGGGCGATTCGGCCGCCAAGTTATCTCCACATTTAACATTACGCTTATGGAAGAATAGTACCTATGTATTTCAAATAATAATGAATTGGGGAATTTTAGAAGAAAACTGTATAGAACCTTTTCTTTAGAGAATTATTTTTCGCTCATAAACGACTAGTCTCAATGTTTTTAGTGAATTTTTATTTTAAAAAATTCATTAATAGAGAGGTATCTATGGTGAGACTTTGCAAAATTTTTTGCAAATGAGCGCGAACCAGGACCCCTAGAGCCCATATCCGGGGTCAGTTTGAATTTTTATATGTTTATATATATATATATATATATATATATATATATATATATATATATATATATATATATATATATATATATATATATGTGTGTGTGTGTGTGTGTATGTATGAATGTATCCGTCTAATAACTCAAAAAATAATTAACCGATTTCTATGAAACTTGGCAAGTGGCTTTCTTTTATTAATGGCTTGGATGAGTTTATTATCCAGAAAAATCGGACGGGGTTTTCCGGAAAAATTTTATGTTTTCTTTTGAAAAAAAACTTTTCTCCGAAAGTAACAAAGCTGTTTTAATGAAATTTACTACATATGTTGCCTTGGGAGAGATCCTACTACGTACTAAAATTCAAATTTCTAAGTTTATAGAAAATTGAGTTATTCAAATTTTAAATTTTCTTTCAAAATTTTTTTCTACGAAAATTACAGTGTTATTTTAATGAAATTTGGTGAATATGTTGCCTTAGGAAAGACCTTACTACACACCAAAACTAAACTCTCTAAGTTTATAGAAAATTGACTTATTCAAATTTGAAGCATTTAATAAAAATTCAGCACCATAACGCACTTGCTGCGTCCCGAGTTTTTTTTTTCATTTGCATGTTGTTCCAGACAATATGTATTTTACTTGTCCTTGAACTTGCAACATAGGCATACTATGTGCTTTAGATAATTCACATACCTACTGAATACTGACTATTTCGCAATAAGTATCCATAGTTATAAGCATATATATTGATTTTATTGATATCTGAAAATGCTTGTGGTATTCACCTGTTCTTTTGTAATACACGTTGTGTAAAATGGATTCTTGGAAAAGCATGGAAATAGATTTTCGACCAAGTGAAAATCAACACGTGATTCATTAACTTTGTAGAACATAAAACTCTGTTTTCAGAGTACGTACATAACTACCTAATAAAATTTCACAAATGCATGAGAGCACCTCTTGTAAACACTCATATTACAACTTATTTTTTGGACCGCATCAATTAACCATTTCAATAAAAACACATTTTGCGTTCTATCTTACCACAACTATAATAAAAATATTATTTTTTGTTAAAAAATAATAACATCGCCTTTTGCTGTTCTAGACAAAATTAATGAGAAATAGAGAGTATTTAAAAATGTCTATTATGGTAAAGTTTAACATATAAATGGTTAATGCTAAGCTTGGTCGTATTAACTCTATGGTGTTAGTGTATACAATTTTGTTTGGCTCTTGTTTTATGAGAATGTGTCTAATGATTAGTCGCAAGAGCTAATATTTATTATCTTTAATATATTTATAGCGTACCGTCATTTTTATCGGAGAGGTAGCAAAGGGTATTCTTAGGAAGCTCCACTTGTTAGTTTGTAACTGTATCGCAAGGAGTACCACAAGGATAGATACATAGACCACTACTTTTTACTATATACACTTCAATTTCTTTCATTGTATTAATTTTGTAACTACCACCTTTACGCAGATGATACGCAACTAGTTTTCACTAGTATTCATTCAAATCAGCAGATTTGACTCAAACCCTTATTTTAATAAATAAGGATCTAATATCTGTGGTTCAAAATTCTAGAAAACATTCATTATTAATAAATCATCTGTAATTGTTTTCGGTCTTTGTGGGGGCGAGATGCAGCGATTGCGTTTGGAAATGAATGCGGTACTATTCTCGCTGTTAGGCGAGTTTGGGGTTGCTTATAAAGTCTAGAATTTCGTGTGCATATTACTCCCCAGAGATGTCTGCCCACGCCCCCAACCCCACCCCTCTCCTGCACCAGACCCTGCCAGTGTTTCATTGACTCGAGGCGGTATCATGAAATCCCGCCTTCGAGCAGCATCTAGGCAGGGACGTTAGCCCGTATCGATGATCGATGCTCGCAGAGTAGGCCCAAGTCTCCAGGTGTAATCCACCCCTAGAGACCCCAGCCACCTCCGGGTTCGTCCAGGTCAAACACCTGCCAGCGTTAGCTTAAATTTCACCCAACAAATCGAGCTTCCGACAGGAGACGACACCTGCGAGGTGAAACTTTGTTTGACAGATGTACTGCCATCTGAGCGAAGTCGCTTGCCCGTCTTAAAGCTCACAGAGAGATAATCTCTCTCCGAGTTCGTCTGGACCAGACATCCGTCAGTGTTTGACTCGGTGCAGTATCATGAATTCCTGCATCCGAGCAGCATCCAAGTGGGGTCGTTTGTCCGTTTCGAAGCTCACAGAAGAGGCCTCAACCCTTAGTTTTATTCCACCACTAAAGATCTCAGCTCTCCTCCGGGTTTGTCTAGACCCGACACCCACCAGTGTTAGACTCAAGGCGACATCCCATCGAGCCCCGCTCCCGTGCATCGCACAAGCGATGCCGTCCTTCCGTTCCGAAGCACATAGTGGGGGCCCCAAACTCCGGGTGTTTACCACTCATCAGAGCTGTCAACCCCCTCCGGGTCTTCTAGCCACACGACACCCTCCAGCACTCAACCCAAGGCGCCGCCCTCCCGGAACCCCGCTCCCTAGTAACAACCAAGTGCGGGCAACCATCCATTTCTAAGCCCAGAGTGGAGGCCTCAAAATCCGGGTGTACATCACTCTCCAGAGATATCCGCCTCCCTCCAGGCCCACATGGACAAGACCCCCGCCAGTGTTTGATTCCAATTAGCCGCCTTTTACGACAGGCAGAAGTTACCTTGGGCCTATTCTTTTAGTTAGCCCCCGGACCCACAGGGGCCCCACAGGCGACCCTTATTTTGATAAACAATGATCTAATATATCTAGTTCGAAATTCTAAAAAACATTCATTATTAGTAAATCCAGAAAAATCATCTGTAATTGGTTTCGGTCTTTGTGGGGGCGAGATGGAGCAAGTGCGTTTTGAAATGGATGCGGCACTATTCTCGCTGTTAGGCGAGTAACTAGGAGTTTGCGGTTGCTTATAAAGTCAGATTTGCGTTTCAAGGATCATATCTCTACGTGTTTAAAAAATCCTAGTACATCCTCCAAGTAATTTATACACAGAGGCACAGCTTGGATAAACATCTTAAATTTTTACTATGCGATAGTCTTGTTCTGTCACAATTAAACCATTGTGCCGTTATTTATGGACCTTGCCTTGATACATGTACAATCGACGCATTTTTCATATGCTATGTTTCTACTATAGAATAATAAAGGATAAAGCTGAGTGCTCTCTTAATGATCATGTAACATTTCAAAAGGATGCTCACAATTTGAATATATCCGCCGTAAAACGTTACTAACTCTTATTCCCAAGCACAATGGAGAGTTGTTCAAAAGGCGATTTTCATATAACATTGCGTCTCTTCATGGCTCCTTCGCAGTGGTGAGCTCTAACAGGCCTGTTTTCACATTTAGAGATCATTTTAGGCAATGCTTGTGTGAAGGACAAACTGAACTGTAAGAGTGCGTGTTAATATATTGTTATTTTTTTGTGTTGCCTTTCAAATTGTTAGATTAATGAGTGAAGATTGGAACCTATGATGAGCACTGATAAGTACAATTTGGAGAACCCAATTCATCACAATACAGTTTTTAGAGCTGACGATAGTTTCGCTAACAAAGTTAGCGTCACCAGAGAAATGAATCAACTAAGCGAATAAAGACTAGAACTACTAGTTATATGTTGGATGGCAAGCAGTTGCGAACAGCGTCCTCTACAAAGGTATACAAAGATACAAATTCTAAGCTTGGGGTCGTATTAACTCTATGGTGTTAGATTATACAATTTTGTTTGGCTCTTGTTTTATGAGAATGTGTCTAATGATTAGTCGCAAGAGCTAATATTTATTATCTTTAATAGATTTATAGCTTACCGTCATTTTTATCGGATAGGTTGCAAAGGGTATTCTTAGGAAGCTCCACTTCTTAATTTGTAACTGTATCGCAAGAAGTACCACATGGATGTGTAATTCGACCACTACTTTTTACTATATACACTTCAATTTCTTTTGTTGTATTAATTTTGTAACAACCACCTTTACGCAGATGATACGCAACTTTAGTATTCATTCAAATCAGCAGATTTGACTCAAACCCTTATTTTCATAAACAACGATCTAATATCTCTAGTTCGAAATTCTAGAACACATTCATTATTAGTAAATCCAGAAAATTAATCTGTAATTGTTTTCGGTCTTTGTGGGCGCGAGATGGAGCGAGTGCGTTTGGAAATGAATGTGGTACTATTCCCGCTGTTGCCGATGCTAGAGAGTGCAGTTTGTGGGTCTTTCACGGTTAAGTGTAAGTTAGTTAATGGAGAACCATTCTTGTGTATGACTAGCACGCTTCACATATTTGCTCTTGAGGCTGCCATATGTAGGAAAATCGTATCGTCAGAGTATACACTGGTCTATCTCGATGATACATTATATATATATATATATATATATATATATATATATATATATATATATATATATATATATATATATATATATATATATATATATATATATATATATATATATATATATATATATATATATATACGTCCGGAGCTATAGTTATTTCCTGTAATTTCCTGCTTACTGCAGCCGCACAACGACCTAGAGGATGGAGCTTCCACGGAATCATCAACTTCAGAATTCGATGCTCAATTTGACCTCCTAATGCTGCATACCGAGTTTATACATATTACTCTTTGTCTAGTACTACTTAAGTATTCTTAAGTATTATAATTACCGTGCTTGTGACACCACACCCCTTGTTTGCTATAAATTAAATTATTGTAATATTTCATTTTAATGCCTATTACTGTTCTTTTAATGTTGAAAATAAACTAACTTGAAACTTTATTCTGGGAATAACTTATTTGGCGCTGTGGAAGTTCACAGGATCTTGCTGCGGATTTTTTGATAACGATTGCTCAATCGAAATTGTTGATCGTTTTTAATGTTTTTGTTGTCCGCAACCGATATTCCAAGAAACCAGGTGTGGCGAAGAAGAAAACCATTGGTCCAGGTCGTCTCTACAGAAGATATGAACTTCCTGTAAGTACATTTTCCTAACATTTTAATTTCCACTAAGATTGTATCTTTTTGTGTTTCATTATATTTTATTTTTTAAATACACATAATTAGATAACAATTTAAACATTTTTTGAATAAGTTTATTAAGCAAGTTAAATAGTATTCTTTGTATTTTACAAGATGTTAATGCTTTCGTGAATACATTTAGTACACAATTAATTTAAGTATAGGGTTGCCAGACCAAAAAAGCTTAGGCTAGGACAAGCACATTTAAAAACTAGGACATCTTCATTTCGAAAAACGAGGACAAAACTAGGACTCATACTCATCTCAGGACTAGGATTCATTCATACTAGACACTAAACTGTACTACACATAGAACAAGGTTAGGTTGGGTGTACTATCCAAACAGCGCGCCACTTGACACGTGACAATAATTATACATAATTTTGCATGTATTCTAATGGCCGCTATGTCTGCGCTGTCGGGCGTTTGTATTCTTGGAATCGCATAAACAACAGACAGGGAAGTACCAAACTAACAAAATATAAAAACGTGACCCAACGAAAAAACTAATCTAGGCATTTCCGCGATTCCGGACAATCGAAAAAACTAGCCCGGACATTTTCCGCAAGCCTAAAAAAGGGGACATGTCCGGGAAAACTAGGACGTATGGCAACCCTAATTAATTATGACTGCCAAATATGTTTTAAACAATTATTTTTATTGAACGAATTATTGACAAGTGATTCACTAATTAATGCTTCGGATAACGCTGCATATAGTGAATTCGCCGCATCATTGGCGTTCTGACAGGCCACTGCGCTCTCAGAAAACACCTTACATTGGTAGATGTCGAGAGGGGTCCAATTTGCCAGGAATGCGGCTAGACTGAAGAAACGTCTTACCACTACCTGTGTGGGTGCGGGGCTTTTGGGAGTCTTCGAACAGAATTGTTCGGTTAGAGGACTTTGCAGAGGAGCCAGGTAGGTTCTGTCCAATGGAAAACCGTCATGGCCTTTATTTCGAGGTCGAGGAGGTTTGGGGACGGAACCGAGGAAGGATGGGACATGGTTGCTGTGTTGCCGGGGTCGGCGAAAATAGCCCGTTGTGGCCTACTTGCCTGGCGTTAGCCTCTCCACCACTGCATTACTACTAATACTAAACGTTAGACGAGACTGAAGAACAAAATAATTAGCTTGGGAACGACTGTTTAGTATTATTTGTCGAAACCCACATTGGGAATTTATTGTGTTTAATGTCGCCCAAAACTTAAGACTTTGTAGGGTTTGTCATATGTTGTGGAAGAGGCCTTATATTACAAATTGGTCGGCTTGGGAATAATTGCCTGACAGGTGGCTGTAAATAATTTTGTTTACGGCTTTCCTAAAATTTTGGTAAAAAATCTATGTTATTTTATTCACCATGGGTTGTTTCTGTGGCTGTGAAGGTTTATCAATCTGACGAAAATAAGATTATTTTTTATTTTACTATTTTGGAAATGTTGACCAGCATAAGCTCGTTGTCAATGCGATGACATTCGAGCAGTGCTGTTTCTAAATTTTTAACAAACGTAAATGACTATGGTAAGGTTCGGAAATGCCAGTTTTAAAAGCAGTAATAGCTCATTTGTCATACTGTTTCTTTTTGTACGTTTTGAAGAGTTATTATAATGCATGTCTAGCATTTTTTGCTTTTTATTTAATTACCTTATAAAATTCAGTGGCAGCTTGATTTTGTCTCATATAACTGGCTATTAAGTTAGTCATGATTAAATATTTATATTGTGGTTTTAAACTTTTTTAATATGTCTCACGTAATTTGCTCTAAAGATATTAAAATATCGAAAGCTTCTCAGATAATTTAGTTTTCGTAAATTGAATTATCATTGTATTGCAACGTAAATCTTCAAGTGTTTGACAGGTTTTTTATAACTTATAATGTAGTCTACATTTATTTAAAAAAAATAAGCTAATTGTTTTTAACCGCCATGATACTCAGGTATCATGACAGTCGCCTACCATTGGATTCCACGTTACTCGTATTTTAAGAAAATTATTTTAATTCACTTGAGTATATAATGGGTCATTCAAAGAACTCGATAATACGATCTGACAGAGTTGCTTCTTCAGCAATTCGGGGAAGTTTAAGTTGCCTAAATAGCTCATAATATTACAGATGCTTCAGAACTGAAAAGAACAAAAAATTTCTGGACGCAGCAAGTGCGTTATGGTAGTGAAATTCCATTAAAAAAAATTTAATAGCAAATATGTGTTTTTTTTTTCAGAAAGCAGGCATCAAATTTGATTACTAGTATAACATATATAGTAAAAACAATGTGCCATCTTTTATCAAAATAACTTTATTGTTTGAAAACGTACAAAAATTTCCGAAAGTGAACTTAAAGTGTAACTGAAAAAGTCCGTTTCTTGGTCAACCTTATAGGTTAATAGCAAATTGAGCTTTTCAAATATGAAGCCTTTAATCAAAATTAGCTACCATAACGAACTTGCTTCATCCAGAATTTCTTTACTTACAAACATGCCTTATATTTCGATGGAAAATGCAAAAACATAAGGCGTTTTCGACAAAAAAAATATTATTTGTATCACCAACGACTTATGGGCCACCTGTGATTGTAGAAATATTTTTTAAGATGTAGCTCGAGACACCTTATAATTAATGTATACAATTTTTTTTCATATCTTGTAGAATAACGGATATATTGAGCTTTATTGATTTTTTACGAAAATTCGACAAAAGTTATATAGGTACCATTAAACGATAAACTCTATAGCTAAGACTACTGCCAAGCATCAGAGAAAGGGTATATTTGAAATGAATTTTCTGGAAACATTTTAGTAAAATGAAGGACAATGACGGTTGAAACTAAGACTTCAGGGTTTGTAAAACATTCTTCTTGACACATTTTCTTTCCATAGCCCGTATTAGATTTAAGTTCTTTGCCTAAATGTTGCGAATTTTGACGTTTTAAATTGTCACTTAGACGTCTTGAGGAAAACCCCAATTTATTTTTGTTTAAATGCCCATAACTTTTTTGTCTTTTGACCTACAGCGCTAAATTTTGGGAGGTAATTTACCTATGGCGACATAAAACGATGTACCCTTGGTTGCCCTTACTTTGTTATTTCCGGAGATATGAATTTTTTTCTAAAGAAAACACAAAATTTTCCGGGAAAACCTTGGCCTATTTTCCTGGGTAACGAACTTATCCAAGCCACTTACAAAAGAAAGGTATTCACCAAATTTTGTCAAAATCGGCCCATTATTTTTTGAGTTATCGGTGTGATACATTCATATACATATATATATATATATATATATATATATATATATATATATATATATATATATATATATATATATATATATATATATATATGTAAGTGGCTTGGATAATGAAAATCAACAGTATTTTCGGAACGTAGCCTCGGGAACTCAGTAAATGTAGATTAAAATAATATTGCATTCCAACCTTAGTTACGATTTTCACCATACCGTCTCTATATTAAAAGTTTTGATCGACACAGGTGCTTTCAACAGGATTATTAGTCCCGGTCCTGCTTATGAATTTTTAGCGACTGTATTAAAAAAAACATTTACTATGAAATTGATTCGTAAAACTATGAAAGGCATTAATAATATTCAGTACACCTTTTTACAAGAATATTATGTCATATTTCCTTTTAAATTTCCTGCTTTGCAATGGCGTGATATTTTTGATGCATTAATTGATTTAGGCCCCGGTCTTGGATTTTGTCGAGGCAAGGCAAAAACTGGAAAATGCCGCCCTCGTCCATCGTTCATCGCTGATTCTCCCTTAAGTTTTTCTGTTGTTATAATTTTTTTAACAAACGCGGACTTATTTAAGTGGGGTAAAATTTGTGATAAATCGCAAAATCAATTTTATACTAAGAAATTATTTATTTGTAATTTTTTATTGCAATGGAAAGATATATACCAAGATAAAAGTTATAAACCTAAAAACTCAATCACTAAAGCTATTAAAATATTACGAGGTCAATAACAAAAATTAAAACTTTACTCTGCGAGGATTTTTGTTCTCCATCTAAGTTGCATCGTTATAATTAATTTGATGTACGATTTAATTCTCGTCTGCCAGAATCGTGAGACATGATAAACGTTCCCGACTCATTGATGATCGCGGATAGTTTTTAATAGGTTTAAGTTTGCTAAAACTTCGCTTACAGCTTGCGAATGTGGGCGGCAGCATTATGCACATCATGGGTGTAGATCTGTTGTAAAAGATAGAAAGCGCTAGGCTTATTTATGTCGTCGAAAAAACATTATTTAATCTTTTCTCATATTTTCGTGCTAGATCTGCTCGATTCTTTTGTAGTTCTTCAATCGACATATTTCACGACCCTTGAGAAATGCAAAATATCAATTTAGTGTGGTAGCGCTGTATATCTTCGTTTTAACTTTCTAATATGGTTTGATCAAATACAATCTGTATTGCTTTAAAAAATAGCTGAACAGGTTGAATTGTTCGTGATTCGTTCTCGTACGGTTGAGCAAAATGTTTGTTGTGCATCTTAATTCGTTAATTTGTCAGAATAGGATCAACTTCAATTTTTTTCGGCTACTGTTTTAGCCTCTTCTATTCGACATTCCACGGGATTTTCTCTCAATTTTGGCAAAGGTTTGGCCAGACCTTCTACTAAAACGACGGAACACGCCAGATTTATGTATCTTCCTTTTTGATTTCAAAATGTACTTGACCGATTTTTTAAAGAATAGTAGCGGAAATTGTGAAGTCAATAATAAATTCGAACTTCTTCACAGCATGTAGCCTGCTTCGTACTTCGATTCATCGTTGAGAGAATTTTCTTATTTTTTTCCCAAGAATGTGACTACTTACGGTAAAGTGTTTGGAAGGGCTTGCACAGCCACATGTTTTATCGACCATCTTTCCTGGTTGCTTCCATTTAGGTCTGTTTGTCCAATTTTCTGTCTGTCACTGTTAATCAATATTTTAATGTACCCTGTCAGTGTGCCACATTTGAATTAGCCGCGTATTAGAGTTTGGGCAGGCACACCAAGGCTTGCCCCACCCATATTAGATCCGGAATTGGGTTTAGGTCATTTTCAAAACTTAAAACAAATGTTAATTACGAAACGCAAGTTAGTATAGTTATAAGAATAAGCAAAATAAAAATTTCGTTCTTTTTCGAATTAAATCCATCAAAATTTAAACCTTTTAATCAAATATATGTTGATCACATAAAAATTCCCGTGAACATAGAAAGTGGACCAGTGTTAGATATAATCGACAATGGTATGTTAGCGATATATATATATATATATATATATATATATATATATATATATATATATATATATATATATATATATATAATAGTAAAATTATTTTAACTTATAACTTAGATATCTGACAATACAAGTTTGTGAAAATTTTAATCTCATGAAATATAGAAAAAAGGACGATCTATCCATAGAACCTTTACATGAGTAGGTATTTTTGCCACTTCCTGCTTTAGCTGTTTTACCCTTCTTTTACTTTTCCCTGATTTCACTACCACCTGTCTAACATCAATAGCCGTTTGTCGTGTGCACCGGAATAAACATTTCAATATTTAATGACTAATGCAGTGCCATGTCTCTTGAGTTTCGTTAGCTATCGGAAGTACTAGCAAATATTTATCCTTATATATAATATCTAGTCATGTGTTCTAATAAGGGACGTAAGGTAAAAGCCCCAATTATCCACACACTGTCGGTCATCGACATTTGTACACTAAAAATACAAAAAAATAAAAATCTGATGCTTGCTACATCTATTGTCATACGATAATAAGAAACAAGTAGGTTTCCCCTCACATACCTAGAAAGCCTCGGCCGGTAATGCAAAAAATATTAATTCTAAAAATATTTCTATTTGGCCAATCTGCAGTCACACGTGAACTGGTGCATATCCTTGTAAAAAGTGTGAAGAAACATGCAAGTTGATAATCGTAATTTCAGTTTAAAATATTTAAGTAATTTTATGGAGATAGTTGTGTTTATATATGCAGAGTCTAAAATATACGGTTATGGACAATAATTTGGCATAAAATTTGTATAAATATAATCTATGAATGGTACAATGTAGCTTTCTCTTTTCCTATGAATATTTAAATGTCTATCGAACTTAGTCTTATTTTTTTGAAGCATCCAAAGGGAATTTTATCAAACTAACCCTCTACCAATTATCGACACCCAATTTTCCCTTTGTTAACAACGTTAGAGTGAATGTATGTTGTGTGTCAGTGTTCGGTAACAAGCATGTCAATAACCGGTACCTACCTATTATTTTTCAATAGAAATATATGATGAACAAAGCCAAAAGACTTCTGTATTCGGTGGAAGCCATGGAACAAGCGGTCATTGCTGTTAAAAATGGAATGCCTACTGCTCAAGTTAGTAAAGTTTTCAAAGTCTCAAGAACAAGCAATATGAGAAAAGTGAAAGGAAAAGTGCCACCTAACCGATGATAAAGAAAAGCTACTGGTAAAATGTATGTTGCACGATGCCAATTGCGGATTTCCTGCAACAAAACTGCAGCTTATATAGACAGCTGTGTACAATGTCTATTAAAAAACCTAAATAAAACAAACAATTTTACTATCGGAAGGCCAGGTCGCCACGGATCGAAATTTTAATGAAGCGACATCCCGAAAATTTGGAAAACAAGGTATCATCACCATTTAAAAATAAAAGTTCGGGACGCAGCAAGTGCGTTATGGTAGTGAATTTTAATTAAATGTTTCAAATTTGAATAACTCAACTTTATATAAACTTAGAAATTTGAATTTTGGTGTGTAGTAAGGTCTTTCCCAAGCAAACATATCTAACGAATTTCATTAAACTAGCTTTGTAATTTTCGGAGAAAAACATTTTTTTCGAAAGAAAACTAAAAATTTTCCCGCAAAACCTTGTCCGATTTTCCTGGCTAACGAACTTATCCAAGCCACTTGCAAAAGGACGTACTCACCAAATTTGATCAAAATCGGCCCATTATTTTTTGAGTTATGGGTGTGATACATACATACATACATGCACACACACACACACACACTCATATATATATATATATATATATATATATATATATATATATATATATATATATATATATATATATATATATATATATATATATATATATATAGTGGCCCATTTGATATGGAAACACCGCTGCAACTTTTGTATTTATAACTCGATTTTGATGAACAAAAGATATAAGATGAAAAACTATATTAATGCTGTGTAAATTGTTCTCTATGTCACCTGACCAAGACCTACTAATGCAGTTTTTCTATGTCCAAAAATGGGGAAAAGGGTTAGCGCCGAACGTGGAGTCACTTGCCACAGGCATACACCATAATGCAGTGATAACCAAACAAAATAACCCACGTAAGGCGAGATCGCTCCAACATCCTAATGTGCAACAAACGTTCACGCCCGAACTGTGGCGATCCCACCCTAATGACCGCCCTCGGGTATATTCGGATTGCGCGGATTTGTAAAATGTGCAAAAATATCCAGTGTGAAAGTGAGAGGGGAAAATAAGAAAGTTTTATATCAGCTACTTGAAGTAAAAACCAGATGGGGTAGTGTGTTTTGTTTATTTATTATAGTTTGACAGTTCTGTTTTGAGGTTAATAAATTATTGTATATTGCTTTTAAAATTAGAAACTGAAGAATAATAACGTGTTTTATTTATTGTTATGGTTTGGCAGTTCTCTTTTGAGGTTAAGTAGTAAATGATTGTATCATTCTAAAATTGGAAATCAAAGAATATAAGTATTAACGTTAATATTCGTTGATTAATTGTTTAAGTAGGTAATTTATCTGAATAATGAATCGAGTTCTTGACTTTGACGAATTCATGAGTAGGGGCATTTTGTTTGTTTTCACTTGCTGTGTTAGAAAAGCTATTAAAATGAATCGCAAAAGAAATCGGGGTTTAGTTCACTATAATGGATTCTTATATAAAATGACGCTCGCAGAAAATAACACAAGTTAGATAAAGTTACCATTTCAACAGACATTTTTTATTGTTAATATTAGTAAATTTTTCTGAAGAAAATTCATTAATAGAATTTGCTTTAAATTTTTTTTTGTTATTGGAAAAACTGGTTCGATTAAGTTGACTAAAACGAAATTATCCAGGCGATTAACAAGAGAAAATACCTGCCACCATAATAATTTGTCAGATCATTCATTTTGTAAACATGCAGTAAATTTTCTTCTGGAAAGCTTTTGTAACTTTAACGAAATTTGTCGTATAGGTTTCTTTTAAAGAGACTTACAGTACATACATTCACCAAATTTTAATTTTCTAGCGTCATATAACATTGAGTTTTGGGCATTAAAAGTGTTTTTCTTAAAAGAGCTAGTACACAAGATTTCAATATTTTTTATGATAATAGAAAGAGAGAAATTCTTCAAGTGAGCTTGTAGTAGGACCTCTAAACCCGATCTTCGACGTCTGTTTAAATTGAAAGTATTACTTTTACCGCAATATGCCGTACTAATAATGTAAAATTCTTATTAAAATTCACTATTATAACGGACTTGCTACGTCCAAAACTTTTATAAACTTCTACAATACTGAACTGGCTGAACATGAAAGAATTACACTTCTAATAATTGTTGGTTTTGTGATCGAAAGAGATTTCTGCAACAAGCTCGTTATGTATTAGTGAAACATCCGCGACAGGATATGTCCAGTTTCAAAATGTACAGGATCAAGAACTTTGCGCATAAACAGGGATGTGTAACAAACGTTCCAGGATGTGGAAGAAAAAGAACAACCGCAAATAAGGCCAACGCACTTAATGTCCTGTTAGGCATACATGAACAACCAAGGACTTCGCTGTCAAGAATTGTAAAGCACAATATTAGTGAACGATCTATGTATAGAATATTAGAATCCAATAATTTTTATCCTCATAAGTAGAACTGCACCAAGACTTGAACGAAGAGGATCCTTCAGTTTTGCCAAGAAATGTTGGATGTCATTGATGGTAAGCTTCATCAACAAGATAGTATTTTCTGATGAAGCAACATTTTGTCTCAACGGTTTTTAAAGACACATAACTGTCGGTACTGGCCAGACTGGACTGCTCACTGAAAATGGAAGAGGCTCATACTCAATATCTGCAGAAAATCAACGTCTGGGCGGGTATAGTTCGAGGAACAATTATTGGACCTTCCAATTTGAGATATGCTATATATATATATATATATATATATATATATATATATATATATATATATATATATATATATATATATATATATATATATATGTATGTATATATATAAATCTTGTTTCAAAAGGAAAAATATGAAAAAGGGAGACAAAAGGTTAAGGAAAGAGCAGTTATATACACTATAGCTCAGGCCGTGGTTTCTCCTACTGAGATTAACCATATTATGACATTATTATTTTTGATTTCCCTCTTCTTATCATGTTTTTTTTTCTTTCGCTGTATATAGTCGCATCTCTCATCTTCTGAAGATTAAGGTACAATGAATAAGGTTAGAGCACATAAAAGAAGGGGAATATAATGGATATTATAGAATTAAGCGGTCTAAGTTAGTTATTAAGAATTAATTATATATAATTAATTTCAATGGATACAAACGAGTCATTTTGACTTACGTATCCAAAGAGATATATTTTGGTTACATTAAGAAAATTCAGGTATTTAGAAGTACCTATGATTGTTAACTTCTGTATATGATCATATCTTGTTGAATTGAATTGAAATGAATAAATCAGAGAACTAAAAATTCCTCATATTTTGAAAAACTATGAAAATGTGTCACCTGCTTAAATTTGAAAGATACGAATATGTCACATAGGTAATCAGAATTTAAAGTTGGCTAGGGAGATATAACCCGAATTAAATGACATTAAGCGATGAACAGGAAATAGACTACGTAAAGATATACAATGTGTGGCCAATAGAATAAAGCGTTATTATATCGTGCAGTAAAGTGGTCACTCTCCCTCAGGGAACAGGTATGGTGTGGGAGCAAACTGCACTAGGGGGAATTGAATTTACACATTTCTCTCGTGTGATTATGGTATTGTGCACGGAAGATGCTATTTTTTAAACATAATTATTCTCATGATATATCAACAAACACAACTTAACAATTCGTTTATTTTGCCATTAAACATTATTTCTAAATACGGACGCAGATGCCTTTCTTTTAGATCAACGGTTTTACCTTTACATCGTCAATAAAAATTCATAATATTTGTACGCACTCGTGACAACTATAAACAAAACATTATTTGCAAAATATCAGTAATATTATTTCTCATCAATTTTTTTTAAGTTAAACTACAACTACAAAAGTGTATCTAACGCCGAGTAACATTGTCATCGCTAAAGAGTAAACATAAATATAAAAAAAGGAATACTTATATTTTTGCATCTCACATGTGCCAGAAAAAATATCTAGAGGTTAATGAGTCTGTCACTCTCAGTTAGTTACGATATTTGTCAAATAATTTATCAGTTATATTGACAAGTAATGTTACCATAGGCTAAGTCTATGCAATATATTACACCTTAGAATCTCGGCTTTTTTGGGTAGAAACTTTAATTTTACTGTTTTAATATTCGTCGCTCCCTTAACCTGAAGTAGTTTTTCTTTGTCTCTTGCTAAATATATTGGTAATATTTTTTTCAAGAGCACGTTCCCACCTCTTGCTTCAGGGGATGAAATTGTTTCTACCGCCCTGGGCAAGGCAGAACTTTTTGCCTCGTTGTTCGCCGTCAATTCTACTCTCAACCCACCTCCAAATGTTCAACCACCAACAGCCCCCAATGTTGCGCATAAAATGACGGACATCATTTTCAAAACTAAAAAGGTACGGAATATGCTCTCTTCTCTTAATACCAGGAAAGCCTCTGGCCTTGACAAGATCCCAGCAATTGTTCTCAAAAAATGCACACCAGAACTTGCTCCTGTCCTGACTCGTCTGTTTCAGACATCTTACAGTAGAGGCATGTTCCCTAGTGGAAAACTGCTCGAGTACAACCCGTCCCCAAGAAAGGATCCAAAGCGCTTCCTTGCAACTACAGGCCTACTTCTCTCCTTTCAGCCATCTCTAAAGTGATGGAAAAGTATATAAACACCGAATTATTATAATTTCTTGAAAAACACAGTCTAATCCACGACAGGCAGTATGGATTCCGTCACCGCAAATCAATTGCCAATCTCCTTTCCTTTGTCACCCAATCTTGGAACAAGTCTATGGAACTACACGGTGAATCCTAGATTGTCGCTCTAGACATATCCAAAGCATTCGACCAGGTCTGGCACGCAGCGCTGCTTAATAAACTTCTGGCCTACTACTAAAACTCTGTACCTGGACAGCAAATTTCATCTCCAACCGGAGCATGTCCATTCCTCTAAACTGTATCCAATTAATGCAGGAGTCCCTCAAGGTTCAGCTCTAGCCCCTACTCTGTTTCTTCTCCACATGACAGCACCCTCCACTCAAATATACAATATACTAAGTCTGCCTCTTTAGCCAAATTAGATGAGGATCGCAGACTCATGGAGGGTTCTGTCTCTGTGGATCTCCAAAAAAATATTAGACTGGGGAAGTAGAAATCTTGTACAATTCAATTCACCCAAATCTCAGTCTTGCTTTATATCTCATAAGAGATACACCAGTCATAGACCCATCACAATGAACAACCAAGTTATTCAAAGTCCTTTTCACTTGTTGGCATTTCTGTGGATCGAAATCTCAATTGGCACAAACATGTCACATCAATTGCAGAAGCGGCTGCTAATAAATTAGGTTTCCTCTTCCGGGCTCGCAAATATTTTCCACCAGCTAATCTCTATACTTTATATACTTCACAAATAAGGACAAATCTCGAATACTGCTCCCACATCTGGGGTGCCGCTGCCACTTCTACACTCGCTATCTTGGACTCCGTTCAGAAGAGAGTTCTACGTCTCATTGGTGACCCTACCCTCACCCAAAGGCTGCCATCCCTTGCCCACCGACGTGCGGTTGGTGACCTCTCTCTCTCTTTTATAGATATCTGCACGGGCACTGCTCAGAGGAGCTTTCCTCCATAGTTCCCCCACCTGCCGCCCCCAACAGATCCACTAGGGGAACAGAGCGAATGCACCCTTTTACTGTCCAGGCCACCAGACATAGAACATCTTGATATGCCTGCTCTTTTGTCTCGAGGACTTCCAACTTCCAAGTTATGGAATTCCTTGCCGGCACATGTTTTTCCTTCTCCTCCGAATCTCCAAACCTTCAAGTCCAGAATTAACAAGTTGCCTCTTTCCTCCTTGTCGACACCCACGGTACGATAGTATTTAGCCTATGAGCCCTCGTGGTGTGTTGTTGAAATTTTAAAAAAAATGCCTATAATTTTGTTTCAACTTAGAGATATAAATTTTGGTACATAGCATTGTTTTTGTAATGTAAACCTCCGTCCTAAAATTGGTTGCTATGGCTTAGTATTTTCTGAGATACAGAACATTTTCTAAAGAGAACACAATTTTTTTTTCGAAAAACTGGGCAGATTTCCCTGGCTAACGAACTTATTCAAGCCACGTACAAAAAGAAGGTACTTACCAAATTTCATATCAGCCCATTATTTTTTGCGTTATCGGTATGATACATATATATGTACAAACATAAAAAAATTCAAACTGACCCGAATATGTGTCCTAAGAGGCCTTTTTCAGCTCATTTGAAGACATTTTTTCAAAATTCAAAAGTCGCGATTTCCTCATTAGTCAAATTTTTCTACAAACATTCGCTGAAAATCACCGTTCCATCCTATGGTATGCTGTTTGATCATATATTTCGCTAATGGTCATAGTTTCCGAAGCGATTCAACACATAATACAG
Organism: Tillus elongatus; assembly: GCA_964006375.1. Classification (NCBI taxonomy): domain Eukaryota; kingdom Metazoa; phylum Arthropoda; class Insecta; order Coleoptera; family Cleridae; genus Tillus; species Tillus elongatus. Next base: position 79,071,899 of record OZ023268.1, on the reverse strand, counting down.
GTACCTCAGCAATGCAATTTTTTGTAAAATCTTTAACGAAGCTAATACTAAATACGCAGGTACTGCGAATGACTACATATTAGTTAAATGTACTTATTAACACTTCAATGCCTTGGAAGTTTTGCCGAACCCCTTTCTTTCTCTTGGGGGGGTTAAGGCTCTTTAACGTGTCGATAATCGCATTATGCATGGAACCAACCGCTTTACGCCCCTTTAGATTTGCAGAACGTGCAGGCATTCCACTTGCCTAAACACAATGCCGCAACCTTGATAGATGTTAGTTATAATTTTAACCTTCCACGGCCTGTGTTGCTTGGAGTGCTAAATGACTTTCGAGTTGTTTTGTCGTGGTTGAACCCACTTAGTAGGTTGCCAATTCAGCATTCGATACATGTTAATTTGATAGTATGTAGGAAATAGTGAAAGGGGGCTCATGTCCATACTGGGGCAAACTTAATCTTACTACTCGAGGATATTTGACCATGCACCGTTGAATCATCTTAATAAAAAAAGTGTTGTCAAGTGGGATTGATGGGGACTTTTGTTGATTGAAGCTTTTTTAGGTGATCGCGCTTATTGCGACGGCGTAGACGGTGCCTTTTGCTTCTCAATCAGTCACAATTGGTGCCCAGTTAGGTTCCAGGCTCGATCCTATTTTCTGGTGTATACTAGTGACATGCCATGTATTATTAGATCAAAGTGTGCTTTCTTTGCTGGCGATGTCAGGAATTACTCCCACAATATTGAGTAGTGTACTTCAGGATGATCTTCAGGTATCTTAAAAGATTGTTTCAAGCTGTGGTTATCCCCGGTTAACATCGTGCTCTGTACCGATAGATCGATACTACACAGTTTATTGCAGTAAAACAACAAACCGATCTGTTTATAACTGGAGACTTGAATTGGTCACCACATGTCTCTCACGTTGGCTGGAATACCAATCGTATGCTATTCCTGATCCGAAAATCGTTTGGCTATATCATCCTCCAGTATGCAAAGTTAATATACATCACCCACATTTAGACAGACAATTACTAGATTATGACGGAGCAGCTCGGTATCCAAACTTTTCCAAAGATCGTGAGCGGTTGGAAAGTGTACAAAACTCAGCAGGCCGGCTGCACAATGGTTTAAAAACATGTGCAGAAAAACAAGAGCCTGGTGATCTCTTCATAACCTACCGCATTTTACATGGTAGGATTGCAGCTTCGTAGCAAAATGTTTAGTTCTCGATGCCGCCAAAGCTTTCTTGCCAACGGTGCTTTCAAAGCATAGTATAGTTAGCCTCCGTCTGTGATTGGTTCGATATCCGTTAATATGTTTAAGAACAGATATGACTCCCATTAACATTTTTTCTTGTGCTACTGCGTCCCTATTTACTACCTATTTGATTGATGTGATTTTGAGTTTTGGGAAAAGTATATGCTACAATACTAGATGTAGAATGTATACAACCAATCATTGTTTTTTCTCGGACTTCATAGGACTTGTTCATTCTCCGCATTTATGTATAATAGTTAATAGCACCGAGTCATGTTATTTCTACGAGAGTATTATAGATTCATAAATTATTATTGTTGCCCTTATTTGGTGAAACCATTCCATACGAAATACATACGTAGAGACTATTTCTCTGGCAGTCACAAATATATATATATATATATATATATATATATATATATATATATATATATATATATATATATATATATATATATATATATATATATATATGCTTTCCACCAGGCAAAATTAAATGGCTGCGGCATCTCAGGCCTTTAACACATTCATTCCAAATTCTTTATTAACTTATCAATAATTTCCAGATAAAGTCAACTTCTCGTTGAATCGAACCTGGGACCTCTCGCTTAGCAGGCTAACACCACGAGGGCGTCCATAGGGTAAATAGTCACAAAATTATTAATTTTTGAAAACAGCATGTCTGACGAAAGCTGAATTTTGTCAAAAATATTTTCGGTCAGTTATTAACTAATTATTTTTCAAAGGGTTATCGGACAAATAAATTGTTTGCTAGCATGGTAGAAACCGTAGCTGATCAACGTCCTTCATATACTACTATTAGAAACTGGGTTGTGTAATTCGAAAGAGGACGATCAAACATAAAAAACTCTGGACGCAGCAAGTGCGTTATGGTAGTGAATTTTCATTAAAATGTTTTTAATTACAAATATATCGCTCTAATGCGAGCAGGCATCAATTTGATTACCGGTGTAACCTATATAGTAGGAACAATGTACCATATTTTATCAAATTAATTATTTGAAAATGTACACAAATTTTCCGAAAATAAACTTTAAATGTTTCCGAGAAAACTGGCCTCCTAGCCAATGAATCTTAGGTTAATAGCAAATTGAGTTATTGAAATTTGAAACATTTAATGACAATTTGCAACCAAAACGCCCTTGCTTCGTTCATACAAAAAATTTCCGGAAATAAAGTTAAATGTTGGTTTCCTAACCAACAAAACTTACGTTAATAGCAAATTGAGTTATTGAAATTTGAAGGATTTAATGAAAATTTGCTACCAAAACGCACTTACTGCGTCCAGATTTTGTTCTTACAAACATGCATCATATTTCGATAAAAGATGCTAAAATGCAGTAACGAATTTGTTCTACGAAAATTAGCTAAAAATTATAGACCGTTAAACCATAAACTTCACTAAACCTACAGCGAAAGCATCAACTTAACTAAACCTACAGCCAAAGCATCAGAGAAAGGGTGTATTTGAAATGAATTTACTGTAAATATTTTAGTAAAATGAAGGGCAATGACGGTTGAATCTGAAACTTAAGGGTTCGCAGAACACTCTTCTTGCAACATTTTCTTTTCACAATCCATATTTATTTCACGTTCTTTGCCAAAACATTGCCAATTTAGACGTTTTAAATTGCGAGTTTGACGTTTTGAGGAAAACTCAAAAATTTGTTTCTTTAGCTGCCTGTAACTTTTTTGTCCTTAAACTTAGAGATCTAAATTATAGTACATGGTTCACACTTTATAATACAAATACGTGTAACAAATTTGGTTGCACTCACTTTGTTATTTCCGGATATATTTTTTATAAAGAAAATACAAAATTTTCCGGAAAAAACAGGTCAGATTTTCTTGGCTAACGAACTTATCCAAGCCACTTGCAAAAGGAAGGTACTCACCAAACTTAATCAAGATCGGTGCATAATTTTTTGAGTTATCGGTACGATATATATATATATATATATATATATATATATATATATATATATATATATATATATATATATATATATATATATATATATATATATATAACATGGATGCCCCCATTAGTGAATTTTTTAAGAAAATTCACTAAAAAAGAAAATTTGAATCACTAACGACTTATGGGCTACCCTGTAATTGTAGAAATATTATAAAGGTGTAGCTCAAGACACCTATAATTAATATATACAATTTTTTTCGTATCTTGCATAATAACGGATATATTGAGCTTTAAAGAAGTTTTAAGAAAATTCGACAAAAATGATATACCATTAACCGATAAACTCTATAGCCAACACTACTGCCAAAGCATCAGAGAAAAGGTCTATTTGAAATGAATTTTCTGGAAATATTTTAGTAAAATGAAGGACAGTGACGATTGAAACTAAGATTTCAGGCTTTGTAAAACATTCTTCTTGAGACATTTTCCTTCCACAGCTCATATTAGTTTCAGGTTTATTGCCTAAATATTACCAGTTTTGACGTTTTAAAACGCGACTTTGACGTTTTAAGGAAAACGCAAATTTATTTTTCTTTAAATGCCTGTAACTTTTTTCTCCTTTAATCTACAGAGATAAATTTTGGTAGGTAACTTACCTATAATGATATACCAAATTTGGGTGTCCTTACTTTGTTAATTCCGGAGATATAATTTTTTTTCGAAAGAAAACACAAAATTTTCCGGGAAAACCTCGGTGGATTTTCCTGGCTAACAAACTTATCCAAGCCACTTGCGAAAGGAAGGTACTCACCAAGTTTTATCAAAATCGGTCCATTATTTTTTTAGTTATAGGTGTGACACATAAATATATATATATATATATATATATATATATATATATATATATATATATATATATATATATATATATATATATATATATATATATATATATATATAACATATAAAGTCTGATTTGGGTTCCAGGGGTCCTAAATAGCGCTCATTTGAAGAAATTTTTCAAAATTCAAAAGTCGGGATCTCCTCATTAGTGAATTTTGTTTTAAAAAAATTCACTAAAAATGAGCACCGCTTTGGAAAACCAATTTCTGTGACCACTCAAGGAAACATTGATTCTGTCAATAAACTGAGTTTAGAAGATAGACGAATTGGGCTGAAACGTTTAGCAGAAATATTGCACATTTACTATGAAATTGTGTTTGACATTGTTTATCAGGATTTGGGAATGAGAAAGCTTTCGGAAAAATCGTTTCTAAATGTTTGAACCCCGATCAGAAGCGCGCTAGTTTGATAATGTCGAACAGAATGTGCCACCGTTTCGAGGAAGATTTCCCCAACTTTCTGGGTCACCTTGTCGCCATGAGCGAAATATGGACCCATCACTATGACCCGGAAATTAAAGATCAATCAAAAGAGTGGCACCATTCCTGTTTTCAACGACCTACAAAATGCCGTGCTGAAAAGTCGACTGGTAAGGTTTTGGTTCAGTTTTCGTGACAAATATGGGATAATTCTGCTAGATTTTCTTGAAAAAGGTTGAAGCATACTACAGAGTTGCTTACTGAATTACGTAAGAAAATTGTGGAAATACGCCGCGGAAAACTGACCAAAGATGTGCTCTTTTTACAAGATAATGCCCCAGCTCACAACCGAAAACAATTGATACAACTGGTTTGAATTGGTTGACCACTCGCCATATTCCCCGGATGTAGCACAATCGGATTATTATTTATTTCCAAGGCTCAGCAACTGTTTAAAAGATAAACGATTTTTGACAAACAACAAATTCATATAACTTTAGGTAGTAGTTTGAAGAAAAAGATAAATAACTTTTTGAAGCGTTTAGAATTATTTTATTAACGTTCTGCTAAACTTCTAAGTCTTAGAGGAAATTATGTTAAATAAAAAAGATTTTGTTTTACAAAATGATTGCGTCTTGTACTTTTTCAATATCACCTCGTATAACGAGGTAAAATTACTATTTTATGGGAGAAATTGCGTTTTAGTCCTTATTATATCAGTAGAATTTTTAAAAATTTAAACTGCTCTGAAGCCTAATAATGGAATTTGGAACCTGTGGTGGACAGTTAATAAATACACTTGTAAAATCAAATTCCCCACAGCCGTATTTTTACCACCTGATGATCGTTCTCACTATTAATTTATTTCATTTCAAAGCACACTTAGCGAAACAACTTTCAACTGTTAAAATGCAGTTATGGTGAATAATGTTTTACTAAAATGTAATTATTGCCATATCATAGTAATAACGCTTATGGTGTGTTATTACGCTAAAATGAGAGCTCACAAATCTAGGACCAACTTTTTAGTCTAAACTAAAGTTTTAAATTTGCTTCATTTTGCTTAATTGCATTTGAGAAGAACATCTTTAACTACAGAAGCTCTAATAATTAACATTACATTTTGATTCGACACAAATTCAAGTCCCAAAACTATATATATATATATATATATATATATATATATATATATATATATATATATATATATATATATATATATATATATATATATATACAGTGTGCCCGAAATTGATGATGCATGTATTGCGATCTCCGAAACTGTTAGAGATAGGAAAACGGTTAAATGGGGAATGTTTTAGACAATTCTGTTTGTAATCGAATTCCGTTTAGTTTACGATTTTATCTCTTTTGGTTTTTACGATATTTGAAAAAACCAAAATGACGCATTTTCGGAAATATCCTGTCTGTATTTTCTTTATTTATGAAAATTTCTGAAATCTGTAAAAACTTTCTCACAGCAACTTTTTACGTAGAAAACGCCTGTGTAGTCAGATTTCATTTCCCACGTTTCGATAGTTTGGAACCATAATCAACTTTGTTTTTTCATACAAGCGCCATATTGGATTTTCACGGTTTTGAAAAGCACCTGTTTTTGCCTTTACAAATATGTATTACACTTAGCGTAAAAAGTCAGGTTATGGGTTGAAAAATGAAAAAATATGATTTTGCTACGAATTTGGCAATGTCGCACGATGAAACACTCATACTTAAGGTGATTCTACTGCATTTAATCTCTTAACTACAATTAATAACAACATATCCTTATAAGTAATAGTTTCTCCTATGTGAAAATCTTTTGAAAACATAGAAATTACCCTTTTTGAAATTTTAACACAAAAAAGAAAGGAAAAACAATAATGTGTCAAATGACATATTAATTACCAAAATAAAATGCCTAATTTAACGTTCAAAATGCGACCCATTTGCTTTTATACCTTTCTCACATTTTTAGTGAATTTTCTTAAAAAAAATTCACTAATGAGGAGATCGCGACTTTTGAATTTTGAAAAAATTTCTTCAAATGAGCGCTAATTAGGCCCCCCAGAACACATATCCGGGGTCGGTTTAAATTTTTATATGTTTATATATATATATATATATATATATATATATATATATATATATATATATATATATATATATATATATATATATATATATATATATATATATATATATATATATGTATCACACCGATAACTCAAAAAATAATGGGCCGATTTTGATTAAATTTGGTGAATAAATTCCTTTTGCAAATGGCTTGGATAAGTTCGTTAGCCAGGAAAATCAGTCCAGGTTTTCCCGGAAAATTTTGTGTTTCACATGCGGATTTATATCATTATAGGCAAGTTACCTACCAAAATTTAGCTCCGTAGGTTAAAGGATAAAAAAGTTACAGGCATTCAAAGAAAAATAAATTTGGATTTTCCTCAAAACGTCAAAATTGCGATTTTAAACGTCAAAATTGGTGAGTACATTCCTTTCGCAAGTCGCTTGGATAATTTTGTTAGCCAGGAAAATCCGCCGAGCTTTTCCCGGAAAAATTTGTGTTTTCTTTCGCAAAATATTTATATCTCCAAAATTAACAAAGTAAGGGCAACCAAATTTGGTAAGCTGGTTTATATCGTTATAGGTGTTCCACCTACCAAAATTTAGCTCTGTAGGTTAAAAGACAAAAAAGTTATGGGCATTTAAAGAAAAATAAATTGGGGGTTTCCTCAAAACGTCAAAGTGACAATTGAAAACGTCAAAATTCGCAACATTTAGGCAAATAACTTGATTCTAATACGGGCTATGGAAAAAAATGTCTCAAGAAGAATGTTTTACATATACCGAACTCTTAGTTTCAACCGTCATTGTCCTTCATTTTACTAAAATATTTCCAGAAAATTCATTTCTAATAGACCCTTTCTCTGATGCTTGGCAGTCGCCGTAGCTATAGAGTTTATTGTTTAATGGTATATAATTTTTGTCGAATTTTCGTAAAAAATCAATAAAGCTCAATATATTCGTTATTATACAAGATATAAAAAAATATTGTATACATTAATTATACGGTGTTTTGAGCTACATCTTAAAAAATTATTGCGACAATCACAGGGTGGCCCATAAGTCGTTGGTGATACAAATAATTTTTTTTGTCGAAAACGCCTTATCTTTTTGCATTTTCCATCGTAATATAATGCATGTTTGTAAGTTAAGAAATTCTGGAGGCAGCAAGTGCGTTGTGGTTGCGAATTTTGATTAAATGCTTCCTATTTGAAAAGCTCAATTTGCTATTAACCTATAAGGTTGACCAAGAAACGGATTTTTTCAGTAACACTTTTGGTTTACTTTTGGAAATTTCTGTACGTTTTCAAACAATCAAGTTATTTTGATGAAACAGGGCACATTGTTTTTACTATATATGTTATACTGGTAATCAAATTTGATGCCTGCTTTTTCTATATAGGTTATACTGGTAACCAAAATTGATGTCTGCTTTCTTAAAAAGAAAACACACATATTTGCAATAAAAACATTTTTATGAAAATTCACTACCATAACGCACTTGCTGCGTCCCGAGATTTTTTTATCACCGATTTGGACACACGATGAGTTGCGAGAAAAGTTTGATATGTTAGTATCATATATTAGAAATGAAAGGAATGCGGATAAGGCTGTCAACAATTACCCAGATAGACGACAACCCAACAAAAGGTATTTCTCTAAACTTGTACAGAATTTACTTGAATTCGGAGCTTTTGGGAAACCTCGGTCTAAGAATTATGAGAAGGATAGTGAAAATCGTGACAGAAGTATTCAAGAATATTTTTATGAGAATCCTATGTCCTCTACAAGGATTGCTAGCAGGGAGCTACATACTTCTAAGTCAACATTTCACGACGTTTTGAAAAAACAACATTACCGACCGTATAAGCCCACCATCGTACAAGGACTTCGAGAAGGTGATTTTAACAGAAGTGTAACTTTTTGCAATTGGTACCAGGGAAAATGTCAAGATAATTTGAACTTTGAAAATAATATTGTATGGACGGATGAAACTTATGTTACAAATTGCGGAATATTCAACAAGCATAATCGTCATTATTGGGCTACCGAAAACCCTCAGCTGCGCGAACAGCGTAGATTGCAAGTTTGATTTGGCTTTAATGTTTGGTGTGGAATGTATGGTGAGATATTTTTCCATTTATTCTGAAAAATAATTATTCTTCTATCCTTTGAATTATTTTAATATTCCTATCGTAAGAAGAAATTAAACAATTTTATTTTAATAGGAAATCAACTAATTGGGCCCTTTATTTATGATCAAACATTGACAGGACAAAGATACCTTGCAATGTTGCAAAATGAAATAGTACCAGCAATTATGGAAGTTCTCCCAGATAATGAGTTTCGTAATGTATGGTTTCAACATGACGGCTGCCCCGCCCATAATTCCAGGGAAGTACAATTTTTTTATCTAAGACATTTGGTGAAAGAATAATATCTAACAGAGGCCCGGTGCGGTGGCCAGCGAGGTCTCCCGACCTCACTCCATTAGACTTTTATTTGTGGGGACATGTTAAAAACGAAATCTATGAATTTGATCCCCCAGAAAGCAGAGAAGTCCTCGAACAGCGAACGCGGTATGTTCTGTCCAATGTTAACCGTAACACAATTCATCCTGTTACCAAATCGGTGATAAAAAAATGTGAGAAATGTATAGAAGCAAATGGGTCGCATTTTGAACGTTAAATTAGACATTTTATT